>NW_024121233.1:10453816-10701316 GCF_016745375.1 Pimephales promelas
TCCTCAAAGCCAACGCATTAAGATTTGACCGGACTATGAGTCTCTCCGCAGTAGTCAATATCATGTTCAACAAAGATAAGAATATCTATCTGCAGGAATCCATTGAGGATGGACAGTATCTCATGCTATCACAACCTCCAGAAATTCAGGTCAAAGTGTTTATTTCACGGTCAGATTTGTGATCATGGACATTTGAAATCTCACCCAGTGGTGATTTTCAGAAGAACATTCCCTCATGTAGAACTTTCAGTTCTCACCTTACTGATCCCACTCTCACCCTCTGATATCATCACACTCAGCTGAGGAGTTCATCATTTCAAGATCAAAATATTCAGCATTGGTCAGTCAGAATCTTGACACAATCTACTCGCTGACCCTATTCCACTTCAATCCACATCTGACCTCACTTGAGGCATACCAGATGAAGACTACTGGCTGCTCTCCATCTTCCCTTTCATGTCAAAAGCTTTTGAGTTTGGTATGTGTAACTTTCTTACCGAGAACAATCTGCTTGACCTTTATTAATCAGGCTGGAACCATGCCACTCCAACTGAAGTGCTTACTTTATAAAGCCAGAACGCCCTCACATAACTCTTAACACACTGACTCGTTCTTTACTCTCACAAATTTACAGAGTTTCCTAATTGAGATTGTTGTTCCAAATGTGTAATTTTGACTTTATTTTAATTTGTTTACTTGATCATGTCGAGTCATACCACCAACATGCCACAGTAAGGTCAACGTTGCAAATCTGCATGACCAACTGAACCCGGTGTTAAAGGGATAGTTCACTTTGAAATTATTTTTTGATATGTTTTAGCTTACCTCAAGGGCATCCAAGATGTAGGTGTCTGTTTCCGCAGTATTTTCAATTTTGATATTTTTAGGTCAAACCGTTGTTGTCTGTCAGTCATATAATGGAAGTCTATGGGGATCTCATAAAAGATCATGCACAGAGAAGTCCAAATTAAACATGATTTAATGACTCGTAAATGTAAGTACACATTGATTGCCTAAGACACGAAACGAGCGAAAAACGAACAGTATGAACGATGAAACGAACAACACAGTCTGTGTAGCACATTTTCATGCAACACCATCTAAATTCGAAAACTCCATTGGATACTTGGTTTATTAAAAACAATTTTGATATTTTTGTATTCTTGTGGCGAATCAAGTTAGTTTGTCTGAAGTGGCCAAACAAAAAATATATCATGCTCATCTTATGCTATATGCTACATGCTACAGTAACTTACCTATAAGGCCCTAAATGGCTTAGCTCCTGTGCGTTTAACTGATCTTCTATTGCCCTACACTCTCAAGAAAAAGAAAAAAAAAGGTACAAAAGCTGTCACTGGGGTGGTATATTTTCAGAAGGTACACTTTTGTTCCTTTTAGATAGTAATATGTATCATTAAGGTACCATTTTGCACCATTTACATTCAAAGTGCACCTTAAAAAGTTACAGTACCATCCCAGTGACAGCTTTTGTGATTTTCTTTTTTTTCTGAGAGTGATCCATCAGGATTTTTAAGGTCATGAAACTCTGGACTTTAAGTAATATCTAGAATATCTACTTCCAGTAAAGGAGGTAGAGCATTTTTGCATTTGGCTCATAAACTTTGGAATACTTATCTGATAATGTTTAAGACTCAGACTCACTCTCCCATTTTAAATGTAGATTAAAGACACATGCTTTAGCCAAGCATTCACATAATGCACCTCATAACTTGTACTACAGTTATATCAGATAAAATGTACATTATTATCTTTTGCTTGAAATGTTATGAACAGCAGCTACTCTTTTTTTCTGTCTCCACCTCGGGATGCCCTGAGGTAACTAGTGAGTACGCCAGCCCAAGTTTGGATCCATATTCTTACAAAGATTTCAGACGCCAAATCCAAGATGACGCCAGCTCTGAATCAACATGTGCCAATGCTAAATTTCCTATCTCTGACCTGCAAAACAGTCACATTTACATTCATTACATTTTCACATTCTTATACAGTATGTTCCATTTTTCGGAACTTGATACCTGTTTTTTTTTTTAGCTTTTTTCGGCGATGTCTATTTAACATAAATCTTTTTGAAATACCAGTCATTCTGGGAAGAAAGAATCGACCAAGGACATCATGATAAATGTAAAACCATTATGTGTGAAGCTCTGTTAAATAGATAAAAAGTAGCTTGAACGTAATGTCATTCTCATGCCACATTTTCATCTTTTGAAATTATGAAATGAAAACATTTCACGCACACATTCCATGTGAGCAATTTATCAGTGCACATTATTCCAAAGAAATTGCATACACAATATTTAATCAAAATGTTTCCTCTGAAACAACTGTCCTTTTCTGGTGATGTCATTAAGGCCATGCAGGACAATGTTAGCCAGCAGTCAAATTGCCATGAATTCACTTTTCACTTTTCAGACAGTCAATTCCAAGTGGATAAAATCAAGCCCCACCTTATGATGTTGTGAGTAAATATCCTATTTCCCTCACGAAAATGACATTTCACTTTGACTTTAAAGTCTCCTTGTTTATTAGAATTTTGTAAGTGTGGCATCCTGCCCTTAGTCACTGATACCTGAACAACTCTGATGACTGAACTTCTCTCATGTGCCTTTATTTATTCATTTGCTGCAGGCAGACCCCACTGTGCTGTTTTCTGGTGCTTTGTGTTTCCAAGGCGCTGAGCTCTTCTATGACAGAAATGAGGAAAATCATACCACACCCCTTCCCTGTAGCCTCCAGGTCTAATAAAAGGCCTCTGATTGCTTCCTCTTTCCTCAGGAGAGACAAAGAGCGAGATAGACTGTAAAAACAGCGTAGACATAAAAGCAGGTCTAAAAGAGACAGAGAGAGAAAAGGAAACGGAGAGAAACAGCAGTGCGTGAGTGTCCATGTAGAGCTAGGCGCTAACAATGAGCCATCTCCTGTGAGTTTTATTAAATCAGCATGAGATTGACACCTGAATATGTTTTCATCCTCTAGATCTGCACAAAGCGTGTGGTGCTTCAGGCGCCGGTCCCCTCATTAGTACCCTGTTTGGCAATGAACTTCTAAAGGCAGCCCTCCAATATATCAATGTCTACATTTCAATAGAAGGAGAGGCGCTAGCGCTGCTACTGAAGCATTCTGAAAGCTCAGAGAAAGTGAACCCAGTGGCCTGCAAAATTTTCCTCCTCTTCATTGTGTACCTTGTGTTTCCATTGTGGACGTCTTTCCATTTCTGTGTACGCCATTGTAGAACAAAAAACTGCCTTTATATACAAACGAAAGCTATGGCTATATAACTGCCATTGAATAATTCACTACTGAAATATTAAATTTACTCAAAGCATCCAATATCAACGGTTCTTAACCTTTTTGAAACAACTGTATTTGCAGGGCCCATGATATTTCCAGTTGTTTGCACACAAATTGTACCTGATGGAATATTTTAGAGCTATGCATAAATCTGTTCAAATGCACATGGAGATATAATTAAAATAAATAAAATAAAAACGTCCTGATTCGTACTCCTGGAAATATTATTTGTATTCCTTTTAAGACATCCGGAGGCCCCCTTACAAATGTGTTGATCTTGAAAACCACTGCTGTAGGCTATATTAATTATTTGGTTTGTTATTTTTTTTTCTCACGACCAATTCGTACGAATTCCACGAATGATTAAAAAGTGTCTAATTCGTACGATTTGTCTAAACCCACGTGTTGGGTAGGTTTAGGGGCGGGGTCAGGGGTAGGTCATTCGTACGAATTTATACGAATTGGCCAATTCGTAAAATATGTGCGATTTAGCAAAATCGTACTAATTCGTACAAGTGAGGTCATATGAATTGTTACGAATTAGCCACTTTTTAATGACTTCTTATTCATCGTCTGGTGTCGTTTAAAGCCCTTTGCAGCTGCACTGAAACTCTCATTTGGACCTTGAACCGTTTGGTCCCCATTGAAGTCCATTATATGGAGAAAATCATGGAATGTTTTCATCAAAAACCTTAATTTCTTTTCGACAGAAGAATTTAAGACGTGGACATCTTGGATGACATGGGGGTGAATAAATTATCAGCAAAAGTATTTTTTTTTAAAGTAAACTACTCCTTTAAAGTTCATTTTCATCCAAACACAAAACCGATGATGAGTAAAACAATTAAAGGATTAGTTCACTTTTGAAAAAAACTTTTGCTGATAATTTACTCACCCCCATGTCATCCAAGATGTCCATGTCTTTCTTTCCTCAGAAGCCGGAAGTACAGAATCAAAATCGTCCGACATCGTTGTTTTACCTTTTAATTCCTTTTTTGTAAACGCCGTTTGAGCTAGTTTGCACGTTCAACGTATGCGTTCAACTTGTAAACACTGCACTCTGTACTTTCGGCTACGTCGCCCGTGACCTTTTGAACGTAATTACGTAATACGTGACGTTACAAACGCGCCTCACAGAATAGAGCAAGGCTAGCATTTGTCCTTAGAAAAGTTACATTTTTGGAATAAGTTTTGAAATAACCGATCGTTTCGCATGATAAGACCCTTATTCATCATCTGATATCGTTTAAAGACATTTGAAGCTGCATCTGAAACTGTTATTAACTGTCTTTTGGACCTTGGACCATCCGGTTCCCATTGAAGTCCATTATATGGAGAAAAATCCTGGAATGTTTTCATCAAAAACCTAAATTTCTTTTCGACTGAGGAAAGAAAGACATGGACATCTTGGATGACATGGGGGTGAGTAAATTATCAGCAAAAGTTTTTTCAAAAGTGAACTAATCCTTTAACTGAGTGAAAATCAACAATGCTACCAATGTCTCCTTCCCTTCACAACATCAGGCATCTAACCATATGGTGACATATGTTAATGCCTTTGTGGCGTCTGCATTACAGATTGAGCAAAGCGGTCAAATTTACATGATATCACCCCAGATGTCGGTCACATGCAGCTTATGTGCCCTCACTATCAGGGGAAGCATCTGGAGGGGGTCTTCGAGAGCACATTTGTTTTTCGTGCTCCATAAAGCCCCCTTGCTCTGAGGGAGAGGAGTTTGAATCAGGCCAGAGGAGAAACGGGTCTGGCAGTCCCAGCCTCCCTACGCATCTGGCACGGGCGAACGGTGCGTGAAGGAAGGGGTCTGACTCCTTGGAGGCAAATGTCAATGGCTTTAATGCAGAACGTATTACAGATTACAGATTTAGCAGGGTGGGATTCTGCTGTCGAGATTGTAAGACAAGAACCACACACAGCCGTGGATAAAAGCAAATTACTGTGATTTGTGTTTTTTTTATAGAGGCTGGCTTGATTCGCTGAAAGGCATGAAATGCATGAAGAGACGTTGACCTTCACTTAGACAAAATAGATGAAAGTATGTCGTTGTATTAAACCAAACCACAGGCAAGCATATCTCCTATTTATCGCCTCTTTCCTCTTTCAGTCCTCCATGTGTTTGACTTTAGTTTCTTTCATTACTTCAGAGCAGTCTTGATATGTGGCTCGATCCATGTGTGTCGTCAGATGAACTTGATTTAAACTGATTTGAAAATCATTCCTCCATTTAAGGCACCAAAACTGTCATGCTAAGTAGCAAATGCAAGGTCATCACCCACGAAGACTGACTTGCTGTGGTCTGACTAAATATAAAAGCAATTTTGCTTTGCTAAGACACTATTAATTACACTGTTTATATTGCATGTCAATCATGGCAGCGAATTTCAGATAATTGCAGAAGATACTCTAGAAACCCTAGAAGGAGGATCTGTTTCTTATTTATTCTTACCACCTTCTGTTTTCCTTGCACTGTGATGATGTTTTGCATTTTCTTAATGTTAAAGATAAAATACTTTCCTGTTCCAGCTTAATGTGATTTCTAAGTACTCCATAGTCTGTTCATAAGAACACAGATACTTGACATGAAATTTTGGTTACATTTTCGCAATGTGTAAAAAACGAAAAACAGGCTGAACGAAAATGCAAAGTCACTCGAAGTGATATGTGGCGCGTATACAGTAGATAAGCAGAAATACATTGATACCCTGGTAAACAAAGCAACAAATTGAAATGAAATTGGAGTTTTCCAGTTTCACACTCTAAAAAATGTTGGGTTGTTTTAACTAAATTTTGGGTCAAATATGGACAAACCCAAACGTTGGATTGAAACTGCAATTTAAAAATGTAACCCAATGGCTGGATTTGTCCATATTTGACCCAAAATTGGGTTAAACCAGCGCAGTCTCATCCCAAGACGTCATATAACTGACGTTCTTTTGACCATACGTCAACATCCGCCTTTTTAGGGTACCCTTAAACGTCGGTTACATGACGTTATCGGATCCTAACCCTACCCCAGACCTAAACCTACCCCGTCACCTAACCGACGTTAAAGGTAAAGCATCAGTTGTATGACGGTCCGGGATCGTCATGTACCCGATGTTTAAGGGTACCCTAAAACGGCGGATGTTGACGTATGGTCAAAAGACGTCCCAAGACGTCAGTTATATGACTTCTTGGGATGAGACTGTGTTAGTTAAACCAACTCAGCATTTTTTAGAGTGCAGTTTGTTTGGGCCTCCGAATAGCCTGACACAGTAACATTACTACGTAACATGAGTTTGGGGGCGGGGCTATCTGTTTGACCAACCAATGGAAGATAGGGGAGGTGTTCAAAAACCTGTTTAAAAACATGTTTTTTGCATATTATGATGATGACACAATTAACTAAACACTCCACCTTTAAAGGTCCCGTTCTTCACGATTCCATTTTTCAAACTTTAGTTAATGTGTAACGTTGCTGTTAGAGCATAAATAATACCTGTAAAATATAGAAAAGATATTTTATTTAACAGAAGTCCCCTTTCAAAGCAGCGAACGCCCTGTTTGGACTACATCCCTCTACTTCCTTTTTTAATGACGTAACTAGAACAGTTTATTGACTAATCTCCGCCCAGAGGAATCCACAAAAAAGGGGGTGTGGTCATGTTACGCTCCCATGGAGAAGAAGCAGTTCAGCTGCACATGCATCTCCAATTAAGATAAGCTGCTGTCCAATCACAACACAGGAACCGCTGGCACAATCAGAACTCGTTACGTTTTTCTGAAGGAGGGACTTCATAGAACAAGGAAGTCATCGGGCCGTTTTTTGGACAGTGAAAGTAAATTGTGTGAAAAATACTGTTTTTTTTAACACGTGAAACATGAGCACGTGTTATATTGCACACTGTAAACACAATCAAAGCTACAGAAAAGCATTAAGAACGGGACCTTTTTTTTATGTAGCCTAGACTCAGAATCTAAACACACACACACACACACACAGTGCACATTTGTGTCAGCTGCGAGATCAATAGCTGATTTCTTTTGAAGCCCCCGGTTTCCTTTCCTCCTTCTCGTCTCTTTATCTACTACACCTCCTCTGTCTCTCTCTCTTTCCTCTCCCCAAGAATTGTTGATGGATTAGCAGCACACTCCGTCCTCTTAGCGCCACATGGGAAGAGATAGGGTGGCACGCAGCCAAACGTCCTCCACCCCACACCAGTTTTAACCTTTACTCTGACCCCTCCCTCTTGCTATATCTCATTACTCCCTCACAGATTTGTGTGCATATATCTGTCTAATCCTTGTATACATCGTCCTCTTTAGTGCATACATCCTCAGCTGACCTCTCTTTATGGTTTATATAACTAAGAGGAGATAAGTGCTTCTGCCTCAGAGATGCTGAGACAGCCTTTTACTAACAGTCATTTGACCTGAGGAGGAGCAGCCGTGTTGTCTGACTGTGACTAGTACACGAGTGATCGTGTTTAGCTAATTTATGACATTAAAGGCAATGTTCTAGCACACAAAACAAGACCAAGTGTCTCGGCTTTTATGTTTTTAAGTTTGTGACTAGATCAGTCAACTAGAAATGTGCAAACATTAGTCGGTATAACCAGCTGACAAAACCATGTTCTAAGAACATTTTGATAATATTAATTTAAAGGTAGGAAAACTTTATTTCTTAATGTTCCCAGAATATTCAAAACGTCCAGTTTTTCTTTAAAGAATTTAACTTTTTTTTTTTCTTGGTGATGCGAATGATACTGAAACTTTTCATTTTATCTTTTTGTAAATATTATAAGAACATTACTTTTGAATATTTTCGAAACATTCTGAAAGTTCCTTCAAATTCGGCCTCCAAATTTGTTTCCTGCAGATGGATCCTTTGTGGCCTTGCCCACCCCACACTAAAACATATTTTCAAGATTTGTTATCACAACATATTTTTTTTTGTCAAATCAACTTTATAATAATTTATTTAGTTGAGATAACTTATTATTATATTTATATATATTTCTGATGGTTAAATTAATCTACTTCATTGTATTAACTCACTTTTTCCAGTTCAATCAACTTAAAATTTTAAGGCAACCAGGTTACTTAATTTTTTAAGTTAAACCATCAATATTTTTTTACAGTGTTAGTAATCACAACATTTTTTCTTTTGTCAAATCAACTTAAATAATTTATTTAGTTCAGATAACATATAATTTTGAGTTTCTGATGGTTAAATTAATCTCCTTCATTGTATTAACTCACTTTTTCCAGTTCAACGAACTTAATATTTTAAGGCAACCAGGTTACTTACTTTTTTAAGTTAAACCATCAATATTTTTTTTACACTGCAGAATTCATTGCGCACCAATTCAGAAATTACTGAATTGCACTTTTAAACTTGCTCAAATATCTTACTCAAATACAAATTTAAAAATAAAAAAATCTGTTTAATGTTGACATATCTTACTAAGATGTGATTATGTATAGGTTATACTCTTTATTATATCCATAAATGAACCATGATGAAGATATATAAATATGATTTTACATTTTTGCTATCCAATTCTGCAACTTTTTTGCAACACAAATAATAAAAAAGCTTAAACAGCTTTTCATCTCAAATAATACAACAGAAGAACTGATTATGAATTGTAACCCTTACATTCCTAGTTTTAAATCCTTCCGTTGCACAGGTATCTCACTATAACCTGTTCGTTCATCTTGACAATGATCCTGTAATTGACACACCTAGTCTGTAATTAGTTGTGTAAAGCTTCACAATAACATTGACAATGTGACAGAAGACAAGAAGCTGAATCTTTAAACGACAAAGTTTTATTCGAGAGAGGTACAAGAGGTCTGCCTTTGATCAGTTTCAAGTAAGTTCCCAGTGAGAGAAAATATGTTGTGATATTTGTCACAAAATCTTCAAAACTGGTACATTTAGAGAATATAATGTTATGTATACACCATCTGAGTTATTATTCACACTGCAAGCAGTCAACACAGAACGGTCCATTTTAAAAGACTACATATGCTTGACAGCTGGGGTACAGACCTCGGCCACTCTGGGAATAATGCGCTGAACTCCACTAGGGATTTTATTTTCACCAGTGTAGATAAGATTGCACCACATTAGTTGGTTGAGTTCAGGTTTGCTCTGATAGTAAGCACTTTGTCATTCCCAATGGGCCCAATATGACCTGGCTGTACCCTCTTCTTTCTTTACTTTGGAAAATATCATTTTCTGGCTGTAGAGGTGCCCTCTGCCTCCTCATTGAATCACACTAGGCCTAGAGCTTCTGCTCTATCCACTAGCATCTTTACCTATGGGAAATACCTATCTCCCCAAATTATACCAAAAAAGTCTCCCTGCCCTCTGCAGAGGTTGTCCTGCCAGAAAAAAAGGTCTTGTTTAGCAAAGGGAAAGAGCCAACCCCCTCTTTCCCTGTTTCGTGGGGAGCAGGGGTGGCCTCATTCAGCAGAGCTAATCCCTGCCTGGTGATGTGGAAGAGAGGGCCAGACGAAGTGGCACATGTCTGAAGCATAGACAGCCTCTACCCAGCCAGTCCTGTCTGATGGTCGGAGCCAAAAGATGAGTCATCCTCAGGGAGTGTGAGGACACAGGGTCTGGAGGCAACGAAGACCTGACAGACACACTGAGTCTCCACTGGCAATCTGCTCGCTATAGACATTTCTGACATACAGAATCATTTGATGTTCTTTAAATTCTTGTTGAAAACCTTTGCGTAACACAATAGGAGCTCTTCACTTAGAGGACCCAAACCATTGTGCAGCAGGCCTTTATTGTTAAATAGATATTTGCAAGTACACAATATATAAGTTAATGACATTTTGTACATTGCCCCTAAAAGGTGCAAATTAGTACCTTAGATAAGTAATACGTACACTTAGGTATGACTATGAACCCCCACATACAGCCAAAATTCGTTATTTTCCTGTTATCACTGTAAAGCTGCTTTGAAACAATTGTGTAAAGCCCTATATAAATTAAAGGAGAACTCCGGAGCAAAATGACCCTTTGGTCTAATAAAACATTGGTACCTTGTCAATCGTTCTCTGAGATTTGTTTTCATGATAATCAAGTTTTATCTCTAAAATATGTTTAGCGTATAATGCTAGTACTGGGGGCATTTACTAAGTAAAAAGAAATTGCTAGTTTATACCACTAACAAGGCTCAACATTTTGCGCCAGAGTTCTCCTTTAAGGTGACTTGACTTGACATACATACATTTATAATTTAAAGAATATTTTCACAAAATATCATGAATTATTAATTAAAGAATGTCACACCACTTGACATGACATTTACAACCTTGCCTTGTCAATAAGACACATATTGACCTTGACACAAGGGTCTGCATGGGTCCTCTTTATGATGACATTTCTTGCATGTTCGTTGAACCATTATTTTGATTCACTGGACAAGCGTTTTAAAAGTAGTGATGTCTTTTTTGAATTGGATTAATTGCTAGAATGAGCTTACGTTGATTGATGAGACCATGTGTCTTTGACATGAGCGTGCCAGATGTTTAAATGTCACTGCGAGTCCAGCTGAACAATAATATCAGTGCCTGATCAGTTTTGGACAACTGAGCAATAATCATTTGGAACTTGTTCAACCAACCTGGAGCCCAGTTCTAGAGCATCCAGCCAAGTCGAACACTATCCGATCTGGACTCTTGGTGTATTTAAACCCGCGGTTGAGCCCATCTGTTTGAGGTGGCTAACACTGAGATTTGTTTTAGCACTAAAAAATTGGCCTACGGATCGTCACAATGGATCCTTGTGTTTCGTCTCACATCACTTGCTGAAGCCATCCACCTATTGTAGACAGATAAAGGGATTAGATTAACAAGTCTGGTTTTAAGGATGTGAGCGTAATCTCCTTATTCCTGATGTGTAAAATGGCCTTGGTGATGAGGCACACAATTAGAGAATTTGCTCTTTAAGGGACCTTGATAGGGCAGCATATAGATTAGAGAGCATACAAAAGTGCTGTATAAAAAGGTAATCTGTCAGATTAGTCATCTCCCTACGGTAAACAGCAGGGCTATGCCTAAGGACGCTCTTTTTGTTTTGTGTATACAATAGGGGCAAACAGTGAACGACAAACAAGATGGACATCAGTCTTGTTGTCTAAACTCTAGAGAATGCTGTGGTTTTCTTCTCTATCTCTTGGGGGTTGTATGGGAGTTAATTCTTCTATCAATGTTTTTTCTCCATTCTCTCAATAACTGCATCTTCACCAGTGGTGTCCAGTTCTATTCCTAGAGGGCAGAGTTTAGGTCCATCCCTAATTAAACTTGCCTGAAC
Source organism: Pimephales promelas (assembly GCF_016745375.1). Next base: position 10,465,465 of record NW_024121233.1, read on the forward strand.
CAGTTAATCTATTCTGCATAGCTCGAAACTTCCAAGCAAGTGTGTAGAAACCAGCCCGTTCTCATCCCAAGGCGACATCTAACTGACGCTTTTGACCATCCGTCAACATCCGACGTTTTAGGGCACCCTTTAGCATTCAGTTAGATGACGCTATCCTAGTGGTCTAACCCTAACCCTACCCCAGACCTAAACCTACCCACATCATTTAACTGACACTAAAGGTAAAGCGTCAGTTAGATGACGCCCTAGGATAGCGTCATCTAACTGACGCTAAAGGGTGCCCTAAAACGTCGGATGTTGACTGATGATCAACTCAGTTAGATGACGCTTTGGGATGAGAATGTGTTCCAGAAACAGTTTGATCTAAAAATCTGAAGGAAGGTGACTCATTTTCTTTCTTCATGCTCCTCTGCCCAGTGTTGTGGACTCGAGACTCGGACTCAGTCTTGGACTTGGTCTCGAGTCCATATTTTAATGGTCTTGGTCTTGTCATGGACTCGTGTGCATTTTGACTCGGAATTGACTCGTACTCGAACATATTAGGACTCGGACTTATTCCCGAGTCCACTCCAGTCCCATTCAAAATATTTCATGATTATTGCTGTATGTTAATATTTATTTAAATTGTTTGATTGAAACGTCCAATGACTACTGACTTTCTTGTGCGAAACTGTGGATGACTTGAGACTATAACGTTCACGGCGCGCAAATGCAGGTTTCAGACCCAAACTTAGGTTATACAACCTCTCCTGTCTCGCCTCGACTCTCTTTGGTCTAGGTCTCGACTCGGACTCGACTCTCTTTGGTCTCGGTCTCGACTCGGACTCGACTCTCTTTGGTCTCGGTCTCGACTCGGACTTGACTCTCTTTGGTCTCGGTCTCGACTCGGACTCGACTCTCTTTGGTCTCGGTCTCGACTCGGACTCGACTCTCTTTGGTCTCGGTCTCGACTCGGACTCGACCCTCTATGGTCTCCGTCTCGACTCGGAGTTGACACCCTTTGGTCTCGGTCTGGACTCGGACTCGACTCTCTTTGGTCTCGGTCTCGACTCGGACTCGACTCTCTTTGGTCTTGGTATCGACTCGGACTCGACTCTCTTTGGTCTCAGTCTCGACTCGGACTCGACCCTCTATGGTCTCGGTCTCGACTCGGACTCGACTCCCTTTGGTCTTGGTATCGACTCGGACTCGACTCTCTTTGGTCTCGGACTCGACTCTCTTTGGTCTCGGCTTTGACACAAACTCGACTCTCTTTTTTTCTCGGTCTCGACTCGGACTCGACTCTCTTTGGTCTTGGTATCGACTCGGACTCGACTCTCTTTGGTCTCAGTCTCGACTCGGACTCGACCCTCTATGGTCTCGGTCTCGACTCGGACTCGACTCCCTTTGGTCTCGGTCTCGACTCGGACTCGACTCTCTTTTGTCTCGGTCTCGACTCGGACTCGACTCTCTTTTGTCTCGGTCTCGACTCTCTTTGGTCTCGGTCTCGACTCGGACTCGACTCTCTTTGGTCTCCGTCTCGACTCGGACTCGACTCTCTTTGGTCTCGGTCTCGACTCGGACTCGACTCTCTTTGGTCTCGGTCTCGACTCGGACTCGACCCTTTATGGTCTCAGACTCGACTCCCTTTGGTCTCGGTCTCGAGTGGCTGGTCTCGACTTCAACACTGCCTCTGCCTCACCTAGTCCGAAAGAACCAAGCAAAAACACACTGATGTGAAAGGGTGTAAGTTATCCCATCCATCTTCCTTCCACTAATGTCCATTTTAAGATAGAGACCTCCTGCCATCCACCCCATCTCACCAGCCTCTGTTTGTTATTCTCCAGTTTTAATGCCACGGGGAGCGTTAAGGCTCTGAGATTTTAGGGCACACCCCATGGGCTCATGTACCGGCTGGAAGGGTGTCTGAGACCTTGTATCTGTTGTTGGATTAGAGAGAAGGTGTCTGCCTCTCAAAGCATGTTACCAACATGTCCTTTCAGAATTCATCTTTAGCTGAGTACAAGCATACATAGTGACTCCTGCTGCTATTATTATATCCTGTGTTATTTGAAATGTATCAAGATGAAGTTTATATAAACCTGAAGTCCCCTGCTGTGGGGTGCAGGATGAAACCCCCTCCTCACTCCGAAGAGGCCCCGTGGATTATTATTCAGACTGATGGTTTCGGAGCTGATATGTGGGCCAGTGCTGTCACAAGCTCTCAGAGCAGAACCTCAGATTTATGCCCTGGGCATAGCGTTCTGCCAATGTTCCCAAACGCTCCCCCAACGCTCCTGCCTGTCCAATCACACAATTAGTTTGTGACTACGGTAGACACGGTCCCTGCTGTGTATCTGCCTGGAGGGCTTCCACAGTTTACATATATACACAATACTGTGAGACTGTTTTTCTACTCCTTAACTTGGTGCTGCTATTGTAATCTACTTGAAAAAACATCAACAAAACAAGATATTTTCGCTACATAAAGCTTTGAATTAATCGTTGACATTTATTGTTATCAACCCCATATATCCAAAATTTATTTCACACCATGAAACTTCTCTTTAATGCCTCTCTGAGAGAAAACACAGGCATTTTGTTCTTGATACCTGTGGCTCTTAAGGGATAGCTAATCCAGATTACATTGTTGAGAAAGGCATTGAAGTAGATCTTCACCTTTAGCCGTCACATTTCCCCTAAATACATACTCAAGCATGTATAGTAGAAGCACTTGACATGGCATATAACACCACACTATAGCCTTGACAAGAGTCCTTTTAAGTCGCATGCCCTATAAACAACAATTAATAATCACATATGCTGTTTACATTTACGCATTTGGTAGACGCTTTTATCCAAAGCGATGTGTACCATTTTCATGGTACACATTCTTATCAGTTCTTGCTTTCCCTGTGAATTGAACCTTGGCATTGCAAGAGCCAATTCTCTACTGTTTGAGCTACAGGAAACCTTTAAATGTTCTATTCTTTTTTCAATGGTCAATAACCTTGGTTTGAAATTAGTTTATGGATGTTTTATTGTTTTGTTGATTTGGTGTTTTATTGTTCATCTCTCATGTTCATGGCTGGGCATTGGTAAATAATGGCCTAAAGCTGATTTCTCTTTGCTTTACCTTTCCATTTCAAAATTTCAGCTGCACATGTGATTTTGTGTGGTTTTGACATTAAAGCAATTTGAGATAAGCTCAAGGAGAATCTTCACAGATCTCACCTTACCTCACGTGATCTCCAGGGGAAGCGGATGTACTGTAAAGAAAATGGATGGCATTTGTGTTTTTGCCACATTTCGACCAGCCTTTGCTCCATCTCCATTGTCCATTGGACCCATACAGCTGCTTGTTGATACGTGGTCCCCATTTCAAAACGTTCTGTCGCTTCTGTCTCCGTGTAGACTTGTCTCTCAATAGCTAATATAAAAGTACTGATGTAATCATAGTTGTAATCATCCCGCTTTAAAATCCTAAATATCAAACATCTTCAATACTGTTGGGCAGACGATTTGATCTGAAAACGCCTCACATTTCCAGATAATCTGGGCCCAACATCGGAACTGACTGACTCATTTTTTTAATCTGGCGTTCTGATTTTATTTTTTGCCAAACAATCATCTTCATGAAAATATCTACATGTTTTTTAATGTAGAACTGATTAATTGTGCGTCACTGCCAACAGTTCTTCTGAAGGCCGAGAACATTTAGGTTCTAGTTGTGCATAGGACAGTTGTTTGGTCTCTGTTCTGTTCTGTTCTGTTCTGTCCACCTGTTGTACTGATGACACTAGTGTTGTCTTTTACCATGGCTATACTTGGCTGTTTTTCATGGCTGTTTTCTTGAGTTTGGGGAACAGGCAGTACTTGTGCGAGGGCTACTCTGTGCTGTGCTTCTGTTGAGTGTATACACGCACATCACTCCTGAGTGAAATCACATGCTCAGAGACAAGAAGTTGAGCTACATCTTTTATGCAGTAAACTAGTTCCATCTTCACCACCAAGTGCCATAATACAGAGACGTTGGCAGCATCTGAATCACTGTTCTTTGAATGGTTGATAAATGTGTGCCCTCATTCTACATGTTTACTTCTATTGATTTATAATATTTTTCAAGTTGGAAACATATAGATTTGTTGGTCTTGAAAAAACTCATGTTTGGTTCAGAGTTACAGTGATGGATGAAAGAACATGCTTATCAAACTGTATATAATTTAATTCTGATTGGGGGGTTATTTATTTATTGGTTCAAACTGAGGTTTAGGGGCTATTTTAGCTTAAGACGAATGTTATTCCAGAACCAACAAAATATTTGTCTTGGATAAATCACCATAACCCTAAATAAGTTTTGTTTTGCTTCTGTTCCCATGCTATATATCTTTCACCATCCGGGTCAAACATTTCTTTTATTGGTGAACATACCGGCAATGCTAGTCCATAAATTCGTATTGTACTAATTATCATAAAGAAGTCTAGACTAATGCCTTCATGCTAGTAGAAACTATGCTTTTATTTTAGCAAGCATTTTTGTAATTTAAAGGGATACCCACCCTCAAGTTACTGCCATAAAATGAAAAAGGTGCCGTGTTAAAGTGTCTGTTGTGTGAATGCAGGATATGTGTAATCGATTAAACACAATTAATTGCATTACAAAAACTTTGTTAAATAAATAAAAACTATATACACACACAATTTGACAAAAATCACAATTTGATACTCGTGTTAATGTGTTCTTTTCATTTTTTTTTCTGCTCGATCTTTTTCTACATGTTGCACAGTTTAATCTGGAGTCAATCCTCCTTTCTACTATGAAGGTTTTTGTGTTCCTGCATGCGCATGCCATTTTGTATTGTGATTGTTCTCATGAAAAGTAACCTTGGTTACCAGCATTCCCCATCATTTTTTAATAGTTCACTCTGGCAGCTAACATGTGATTATGTTGAGTTTGCGCAAGTGTTTCACTTTGTTGCCTTTTGCATCGAGAACGGGAACCGGCAGCAATCCGGGCTGTGTATTTTTGATTGATGGCGCAATCGCATGGCACAAAAGACTTCATTACCATTGGACACACAATTACTAACAAGCAATCATGAATACACACAGGTTAGTGACTTGGGCTTAAGTCTCAGAGGCGGTTTCACATGGGGTAGCAGTTATCACAAAGTCACCAGAAATTAGGGAGGTGCTTTATCAGAGAGTCATGCCTATATGAAGGTTATGTGGGTCAGCTTTAGTTTCTGCAGTTCGCTTCAAAGCAGCCAAACAAACTGTGAACCGAACATTTTATTTAATTTTTTTACTATTTCTGGCCTTAGTTTGTTTCACCCATACGGGAGGGGGAGGGAAATACATAGAAATTCATAATTAGATGTTCAAAGTTTTCATTTTTTGCTCTGTACAACAGCAATATATGGGTCAGCTGCTGCCAATTGCATGAACTTCAAATGAAATATCAGTGTGTCCCAAGACTATTGCTTTTGATTGTTATTTTCCCTACTGATTTTCCATCCGCTGCAGATTTGAAATAATAAATATATAAATAAACATCCATTTGAATTTTCCCTTCTGTTCTCTTTTTGTTGTTGACGCATTAGGTAACCTCTAAGAATAGATGCCTGGAGAGGCAGCAGTGATCGGTCGGAAAAGCTGAGGCAGATATAGGTTGATGCATGTTCTCATTAGGTTGATGACTGCATGTTATTTAGAGTGTCACTGTAATCATTATTAATTATATTAATCTGATTTATGAGTCATCATATTATTAGCATCCCAGAGCAGCGCTTATTGTTATCGCAACCCTGAAAAATAATTAATGTGTTCCTATTTCTATAGCCTAGGGCTCAGAGCTTTGGGGGAGCAGGAATTGTGTGTGTGTGTGTGTGTGTGTGTGTGTTTAAGGGGGCTCAGACGGGAATCTAGACGGCAAGGGGTGGGAGAGGCAGTGCGGACGGCACAAAATCAGGTGCACGCAACCTTCCCTTTCATGCGTTCCAGCCAAGCCAACAAAGAGAGAATGAGACTACGTGATGAGAATTACACAGAGCCGGCGACGAGAACTCATGGAATATACATACACACACACTTGCGCTCAAACTACACAGCTGCACACACTCCCACTCACACCCAGCCACTTGTATATGCACACACACTCTTTACACAGCCCCTCTAAAACCCCTCACACACACTCTCTGCCCGTCAGCGGTAGTGCAGGCACTATGGACGTGATAATTGTAATAAAGGCTGCCAGTAATGGGTTGTGTGGCGCGCGGCTGCACTGGCCAGCCGCTCTCCCTCTTTTGTTATGCTAATGCGGAGTGATTAGAGGCCTTCTGCAGAGCTGCACTGCCTAATCTGACTGCTCCCCCGAGGAGGAGGGGGTTCGACACACACTGGGGATATTACACACAGGCCACGGGGTCAGCAGCCTCCAACATCATCTTACCTTCCATTAATATTCCTTTTTAATGAACACCACACAGCAATACATGTGAAAACAGGCAGGTTCTCTAATCATTTGTTGTGAAGATGAGCGATATTTTATGCACATGTGAACTGTGTTTAGTGTTGGTGTGTACAGGAGCGAAAAAAAGAGGGTTTAGTCTCATGTAGACTGTTTTACATTTGAGTTTTGAGTTGACACTTTCAAACAACATGTATTATTTAAGTCTGGCACCTCTGTTGCTATTTTTGCTACTTTTGGTTTTAGTGTGCAATACATTAAATTATTAATACAAATAAGAAAACAATATAGATTGCACAACATTTTGGGATCAGTTTTATTTATTTATTTAATTTGTCTGCATTTATTTATTTTATAAGTCTGCATTTATCTGCAAACACACACACACACACACACATATATATACAGTATATATATATATATATATTTACATATTTATTTTACATATTTATACGCAACATATTTAAAATGTAATTTTTTTCTTATATATATATATATATATATATATATATATATATATATATATATATATATACTGTATATATATATGAAGAGTTCAGATGCAAAAGCCTCTAAATGCCATTTGAAATTTTCTTCTTTAATAATGATTTTTATCAAACTTGTATATTTAAGTTCAGTAATTTCACTTAAATGGCAATGATAATTACCTATTAATTGTTATTTAAGTGAAATTACTGAACTTAAATATACAAGTTTGATAAAAAAAATCATCATTACAGAAGAAAATTTCAAATGGCATTTAGAGGCTTTTGCATCTGAACTCTTCATATATACATATACGAGAAAAAAAATTACATTTTAAATATGTTCACATAGAAAATAAAAGTTTTAGAAAATAATATTTAATATATAATTTAAATATATTTATATATTATATTTAAATATTATTTTCAAAAAAAATTATTTTCTATGTGAACATATTTAAAATGTATTTTTTTTTTTCTTGTAATAGCAAAGCTGAATTTGGCCACCATTACTTCAGTCTTCAGTGTAACATGATCCTTCAGAAATAATCCCAAACATTCTTAATTTTTGTGGAAAGTATGATACTTTTTTTCAGGATTCTTTGGTGTACATACAGCCTAAAATATTTTTGGGGTAAAACTTTATTTTACGCATGTTACATGTAGTTACTGTAGTAATAACAACAAATTATGCCTAATTGCATGCAATAAACCCCTTACCCAAACCCTCATCCTAATCCTATCCCTGTAGTAAGCACATGTAGTTAATTAATACTCAGTACTTAAATGTGTAATTACTGCATTGGCAGTAATTATAAATATCGTTGTCATGTAAATATCATTGTCGTGTAACATTCCTGTTCAGACCTTCCTGTTCCTGTTCCCAAGCAGTCATTTGTTTTGGTTTTGTTTCATGCTTGTTTTTATTTTAACACTACAACACTTTACGCCACGACCACTCATCCACACTTACATAACTGAGGTTGCTGACTAACTCATCCCATTATTCAGGTATTGTTTGATTACTTTACGTTATAATAAACCTTGTTTAAATCAATTGCTGAGTCCTTTCCCAGTTTTTGTCATGGCCTTTTGAGCTCGGTCATGACAAAAGTCTTCCATTTTTTGTTGAAAACTGTGTCGTGTAAACGGCCACATAAAGTCTCTAACCATTGTTTGTTATAATAAGTATTTACACATAGAGTTTCGATCAACGTAATGCATCCTTAAAAGTAATTTTTTTTTCCTTTCAAAACGGTCTAATCTTACTGAACCCAAAATTTCATGTAGGCTAATTGCATCATTTAAGTTTGTGTCACGAAACAAATGTTTAGTTTAGTTTTAGTTTCGTTTGCTGCTGGTCTTGACGACTCTTGGAAATAGGACAGAAAATAATGTTACATGCATTACTGATTTGAATGAATATAATCATATTACACACATTTAAAAGATTTCACACGTAACACAGCAGCACAGCCCTAGTTTATTTGCTTCGTGGCCTCACAAGTTTCTCCTGAATGACTACATTTTCCATCAGCCCTTGTGGTATGGAGTCCCTTCTTAGCGGCACTATCAGACTCTCCCCGCCACATGCTGGATGGCCGTGGGGATTTAAGTCTTAAATTAAGGGGGGGGGAGGATAGACCAAGGCCAAACCAAACACACAGCGTTATTGTTGGAGCAGCAGGCTCAGGGAGACTGGCTCACCCTGCCTGGACTCCCTGTGTCCTGCCAAAAGCAACCAGTTTCAAGCTGCGCTCTGCCCTGCCTTTGAGGTCAGCACAGGAAGAACGCATGAATGGGTGTGTGTGTGTGCATGCTGGACATACACTTTTGGAAATTGACGTTCTGTTGTGTTTTTACTGGCTGTTGTACACTCAGGTGTTGGATGTGATCAATATTAGTCGGAAACGTACTCATTCTCAACAGAGAGGCAAAGATTAACAACAGGGCAAGAAAGTCATTCAGACGGATCAGTGTAACACATTTTGATTCAGCATTGACCTTTGTCCTGAAATCTGACCCCAACCTTGGACAGCTGTCTGGATCACACAGGTTTTTCAGTACAGTCCCTGAAACGCGAGGTTGCATGGACGCGAGTCCATTGATAGATCGTGACTATTCGATTTTTGTTCACTCCAACTTCATCTCTCAATATAAAAGCTTCATTTTCATCAGCCTACATGCCTTTTCATATAACCCTTCCAAAGCCCTGAAAGAGGGAAGAGGGGTGCAAATGGAGGGGAGAGAAGGGGACTCTACCAAAAAAAAAAAAGCTCTATTTTGCCAGACGGTACCTTTGGCAAACATGCATTAAGTTGATTTCAATGGACCAGATGCTCCCTTCCTCTCAAAGCAATTTGGATGCATAGAGCTTTCCTGGCCTTGCTGGAGACTAGACTCTCTGCTTTTGATTCGTAAGTGGCTCAAATTGAGGCTCGCATTCAAATGTGTGCACATGGAGTGGCCTTGTATAGCAGCCTGTGAGTTTTGTGCAGCGGGCTCCTTATTTTTCCCCAGACAAAACCCCATGGAGCTTTTTCACAGAGCCAAATGCAATAAAGTGGAGTGGCATTGGATTTGATTTTATGCTTATCAGGGTTTTTTTTTATTTGGGGGGTGAATATTATTGTAAAATACATTTTCTCTAGGACATGGTTCCTTGCTTTTTCATTTGAATCAAATACCACCAGTAATTCTCTCTTAATGTATCAAAGTCAATTGAAATATGACTTGACTGCTTAGTTGCTAAGCTAAATTTATATCAGGAATTGGCTAGTGTCTCATAGTGTTGGCATTGGGTAATATAAATCAATGAATACATAGATGGCGTGCATCTAGCTTTCGAAATGTGCACAATACCTCAGGCATCAGGCATAAATGGGCAGTTTGTGTGTAAAGCATAAAGCCATCCATGCACCCAATGATGGCGAAAATTGAGCTTTCACTACAACAAACACACTTACACAGCTTGTCATTTCTTCAACACAACTGCAAATATAATGACTTTTCAAAGGTTTTCAAAACCCTTCTCTGCTATTGGACAGACAACAAGTTAGTCTAACCCTAACCTCACATTGATTGGTTGTTGAGCTAATGCTATAATGATTTTCAGGGAAGTAGCCCCCCTGTAATTTGGATACAATACCTTGGGACATACGTATTGATGTTTAATACCATTCTCGATACCACAGGGAAAAACGCCGCGACATTGTGCTTTTGACCATAAAGTATTTTCCCTGAAATTCCTCAGGCCCTAGCTATGAGGGAGATAATAATAATAATTTAACTGCACTATAAAATGAAATAGACTGCAGTAGTAAAATTACTATACAATATACTGTATATGTTTGACAACACCAGTTGTCTCACATGCACATTATACTGGAATGTGGCATTTAAAAATATATAGACGCTTTACATAAAATCTACAATTACAACTGACATTCTTCAGAGATATAGTAACATCTACACTGTAAAAAAATTGTTGGTTTAACTTAAAAAATTAAGTAACCTGGTTGCCTTAAAATTTTAAGTTCATTGAACTGGAAAAAGTGAGTTAATATTCATCATCAGAAACTCAAAATTATATATTATCTGAACTAAATAAATTATTTAAGTTGATTTGACAAAAGAAAAAAATGTGATTACTACACTGTAAAAAAATATTGTTGGTTTAACTTAAAAAAAGTAAGTAACCTGGGTTGCTTTAAAATTTTAAGTTGATTGAACTGGAAAAAGTGAGTTAATACAATAAAGTAGATTAATTTAATCATCAGAAACTCAAAATAATAAGTTATCTCAACTAAATAAATTATTATAAAGTTGATTTGACAAAAGAAAATATGTTGTGATAACAAATTTTGAAAATATTTTTTACAGTGTACGTGTGCTGTAATGCTAAAGTCATTGCTAAGCTTAAAAATTACCATCTAAACGTAATCATTACCGTCATATTTATGTATGCTTTTTCTCGTCTCTGCTGTTGTGCGGTTGTTGCGATTCCAAAGGATCGCCACAAATAAGAAGAGAACGAATACATTTACATTGCTGAAAACTGCACTTTATTACCCATTATTCTTTGAATTCAGCCGAATTCGGCCATTCACAGCCATCTGTATTGTTTCGAAACATCAGGAACCGCCATGCCGAATCAGAGCAGAAGCCACCTCCACCAACAAGAATCCGACCTGTGCTCCCAATCACGCCGCAATCAGACAATGCAGACGCAACACATACACACACAAGGATGAACTGACAGGGACATACAAACCAGCGTCCAGATGTGGTGCCTGATGGGAATTTAGTGCGCTGAGAAATGCAGAATCACAGAGATCACATCCAAATGGAAAACCCATTCATTCCTTCGGGACAGATGATCGTCTGGAGATTTCCCACAGGAATATGGCGTTTCCTGTCTGTATATATTTAAGCCAAGTCACGGTACTAATATACTTTATATCCCCATATCTAATTCTGTTTATCTTCATAGATTTGACTGCGCTTTCAACCGATGTGAGGCAGAACAGGTCTGAATATTGAATTATTAATAGATCCAGCTCTTTAGCGGCCAAATCTTGTGTTTATATCCTCATGGAGTGATTTTTATGCGCATAATAATTACATTTTTCCATGATTATATAAGCTTTAGTTTTCTGGTTCACTGGAGCCTCAACTCATTTGAAAAATGTGAAGTGGCTCCAAAAAGTATCTGGACACTTAAAATCTGATTATATATATTTATATAAAAGTCAAACCAACTGTCATTTAAAAAAAAGAAATGCACTTTTGTTTTCAAATAATACAACACAGTTGTAATAAAGTTTGCAAATGCCACTTGTGTTGAAGTTTCTAACTGTGCCATCAGATTCACTTTTTTGTTTCTTTCTTTGTTTTAAATTTTAAGTGACCAAAAGTGTCCAAAAAAATGTTTTGAATTCACTGTAGGCCGTGCATTTTTTCAGGTACAGGTATACAGAAAAGCCACTGAAACCATGGTCAAAATAAAGCCTGAGGTAAACGTGTGCACTTAAATAGCACGCATTTAAAGACTCATTCATGCTCTGTTAAACTCTGAGAGGCAGGTGTGTGAAATGCTGGCTATGCCCCCCCCCTGCTCGGGTAATTATGAAGGGGTAGAAGACAACAGGTTGAGAGATGAGGTCAGGCTCATGCGAGAAGATAAATGCAAGGCACTCACTCTGAGAGACAGAAGAAAACATCATCTGACAGCGGCATATGTCAAATGATCAAATTACCGCCTTTCACACAGTGCGGTCGCATGCGGACGAGGACAGGAAAAAGCAGCGCTAGAGAGGTCAGTGAAGATGATGGCATGACATGTTTTTTACTTTGCATATGTGCAGCAGGTGTTTATGGCTTTTGTAGTCCTGACACACAATTAGAGTCCTGTGGAATCAAAGATAATTTCCCACTTTAGTACGCACTAATGTCCTTTGATAATAGTGCTAATAGTTTAGCGTATTTCAGGCTACACCTTATAACTCTTCAACATTTTTTTTTTTAAATCGATCTCTATCTCGTCTTTTAAGTCAGGCCTACATGGAATAGTGGGATAGTTCAACCAAAAATGAAAAATCGTTCATTTACATGTATCTGCAAACCTGTATGACTTTATTTCTCTTTACACTAAAGGAAAAATGCCCTGGATGCTCTTTTCGATGCAATTATGTTGATTGTACTCTGGAGCTATCAATCATCAAAAAGGACAAAAAGCTACAAAAATGTAAGTGGTCTATATGACCAAGTCATACTATAAGTCATACTATAGATTAGGTTGAAAAACAGATGCTGCTACTGCTAATCTTCCTCTTCAGTGAACTATTAACCATTGTGATTACTGTAGCTATACCAAGTAGAGCTAAATATGTCTATTTTTCTGTTCAATATAATACTCACCTGTTGAGTAATACTGTAAAAACACCATGAAAACAAGCCGGAACAGATTTTCTCTATTTACCAATATGATGAGACATGCACAGATGAGTGACGAAAACACAATTCCCCCATGTAAAGCATTCATTTATGTCGATAATTTCCACATGCGCATATGATCGGAACTCCACGCAGCCCCCGTACTGCTTTCTATTGGAAATGAATGATTTCTGATTCAGTGGCTGTCGTATGTCGTGTGCATTGGAAAGGCGGCTTTACTGTGTAACCTGTCCGTTCTCATCCCAAGGCGTCATATATTGACGCTTTTGCCAATGCGTATACATCCAACGCACATGGCACCCTTTAGCGTCAATATGAGAAGCAGATATATGGCGCCTCCTAGTGGTCTAACCCTATCCCTACCCCTGACCTAAACCTACCCATAACCAAAGCGTGTTATATTGACGTTAAAGGGTGCCATGTGCGTTGGATATATACGCATTGTCAAAAGTCCTCTTCTCACTATAAGACGCCTTTTCTCATTTTAATTTCAGCATTATTTCAATTACTGAAACCATTTTTTACTCATTTTAGCTTTAGGCTTAGTTAACAACAGCAATACCACTGCTTCAGAGGACTTGGAATATAGCACACAAGTTATATAAACCACATTTATTACAGTTTTATGGTGCTTTCTGTACTTTTAGAAGCTTGAGAGCTCCAGTACCCATTCATGGTAATTGCATTGAAAAGATTGGGACATTCTTCCAAATGAAGGACAAAAAATTGGGACATTCTTCCAGGACATTCTTCCAAATGAAGGTGAGTGTAGTAAATGACGGCAAAATTAAAAGGTAACGCTTCCTTTTACAGTCCAGTTGCCCATGTAAATCCTATGTACTTATTTTAGTAACTAATTACTGGGTAATAACCCTGAACCTACACTGTAAAAACTAAAGGTGCCTCAAATATCCTGTTGGATACTCAAGGAACCTAAAAACACAATTTAAGTGCCTCAAAGCTCTTTCTCATAGAGTTGGGGTTACTGGAGGAGCATTGACAATCTTAGCGGTTCTTGCTGGAACTTATGGGATCCTTGAAGCACTTTGTATTAATTTCAGAGGTTCTGGAGGTACCTTTTCACTACCATGAGGCCTCGAAGTGCTTTGGGGGAAATTAGAGGAACTTAAATGCTATAAAAGGGTTATTGTAAGATCTTTTAACATTTAAATGGTTCCTGGAAGATCTCTTATGTTAAAGTCAGCATCTGGAGGAACCTAATTGTTCTGTGAGTCCAGAATACAATTATTATCTTATTATGATACTATTATATAATACTATTATTAAAATAATTAAATAATACTATTACTATCCTATTATTGTTATACTTAAGTATGTTATACCAACCCGGTCTCATCCCAAATCGTCATATAACTGACGTTTTGGGACGTCTTTTGACCATACGTCAATATTCGCCTTTTTAGGTCCCCCTTAAACGTCGGTAGATGAGGTTATGGGATCCTAACTCTACCCCATACCTAAACTTAACCCTAAACCTAACCCGTCACCTAACTGACGTTAAAGGTAAAGCGTCAGTTGTATGACGGCCCGGGATCGCCATCTACCGACGTTTAAGGGGGCCCTAAAAAGGCGTATATTGACGTATGGTCAAAAGACGTCCCAAAACGTCAGTTATATGACGATTTGGGATGAGACTGTGTTAGTTATACCTAATATACTGTATATATATATATATATATATATATATTTCGAAAATTATATTTCTGATGCAGCTAGTATACTTACATTCAATTAGTATTGGCCTATTTTATTGATTCATTTAAAACTTAAACAACGACAAAAAAATAGTAAGTATGTCTAATAATAATTATAATGATAATATGATCATATGAATATGAGAAGAAGAAGAAGAAGAAGAAGCAGGAAGAGAACAGTTTTATTCTGTAACGAAACTGCTGCTATTCATCTGCTGTTATCGCTTCAGTGAACCTCGCGCTGCTCGCTCGCGCGCAACACAGATCAGCTGATCGTCGTCGGATTTGAAAGTAACGGCTCCTCTCATCAAAGCTTCGGCTGTTTGTTCGGCTCTCCGTTACAAGGTTTGTAAACTCGCCAAAGTAATATAAATACTGAGTCTATTCACTATATATTCAAACACATACATATATAAACTAAAACACGCGTTTTTACAGAGTTTATCACTCGTTTATTGCACAGTAGCCTACAGCATGTGGTATGAAGGTTTGAGCCGCGACGCTAACTAATCTAACGTTAAAGAATTAATAAAAATCATTGACTTATTGTCTTAGATTGTTTTAGTCATTCACTTAAATGTATTCTGTACAACTGTATCTTCAAATTGCTGATATAACGTATTAATAGCTAATTCCTGCAGTCGACTGTCGTCATTTGCGTTATGAATAACAAGTGGATAGGCTTTAGTTTGGTCTGTTTTTGTTTATTACCCTACTACAGGTCCCCTGATTCTTTCAAAAAACATTTTAAAGCCCTTTACTGGCCAATAATTATTATGTTGTGAATGGATATAAATTAATCAACTTTGTTCTTTTGTTTCCTCAGAAGAACCACTGCATTTCTAAAATCATCTGAACATTTCAGAGGCTACATTGAATTACAGGAGGAAGTTACCGGCACCACACTACAAGTACTTTATTACTATGAACTTTTCTGTGTAAATTTGTTTTGTTTGACTGTGTACTTGTGTTTTTTTAATCAGTTATTCTATGAAAATATTCCTTCAGGCTCTTAAATCTCATTCATGTCACTCTGAAAAATTACATCACCGATTTGGCTCCAACAATTCTATATACATTTTTTCTTATACAGTTCCTTAAAGGGGAAATGAAGCAGTGAATCAAGTTTACATGATTTACAAGATGGATTTCCAATATAATCAACAATTATATAAGAAACATTACAAATGTAAACATTTAGAAGAAAAAAAGAAAAAACTTTGTATCTTTCGCCGCCAGGGCGCCGCCATTGTGCTGTTGACGTCACGGGGTTGGTTGGCTCAAGTTTAACAGGCTCTGGGCATTGAAAATCACGACATCAAACTGTGTTTACACCAGTGTTTTGACCGCGAACGACTAATGTTAGGTACAGTCATTAGACAAAAAGACGACGTCTAATGTTATATGTTGACAAACTGCACAAAGAAACATTGTTCGCGATGTCTGCCGTCATATTCCCGTCTCGTCAACACCATGTAACGTTAAGTTACGTTGCTATGTAGAACAGCCGGTGGTGGTTTGGGGCAAAGAGCGGGTTTGCAACGCTAACTTACCAGGTGTCAGTGTGGCTGTTGTAGCGTTAGTCCATCTGTTGTCTAGAGGTTGATCTTGAGCATGTGTTGCGTGGTCAATTCTGCATCACCGGCGTGCACGTTTACCATGCCGTGCCGGGAGTTAGACGTGTGGAAGCGGCGATGCTTTACCTGAAGGATGTCAGAGCGGAGACACTTTTTCCTAGTATGTAGGCTGTAGCTACTAGCACTACCACTGCGAAAATATGGACGTTTCATTTCCCCTTTAACAAATAACGTTACATGCTAACTTACATGTTGACGAGACGGGAATATCTGACGGCAAACATCGCGAACAATGTTTCTATGTGCAGTTTGTCAACATATAACATGAAAAGTCATCTTTTTGTCTAATGACTGTACCTAACATTAGTCGTTCGCGGTCAAAACACTGGTGTAAACACAGTTTGATGTCGCGATTTTCAATGCCCAGAGCCTGTTAAACTTGAGCCAACCAACCCTGTGACGTCAACTGCACAATGGCGGCGCCCTGGCGGCGAAAGATACAAAGTTTTTTTTCCTTTTTCCTTTTTCATTTGTAATGTTTCTTATATAATTGTTGATTATATTGGAAATCCATCTTGTAAATCATGTAAACTTGATTCACTGCTTCATTTCCCCTTTAATCATTTGCATTTGAATATAAAAAAAAATCGAACTTAAAGTGTAGTCTTTTTAGACAAAAAACAAAGGCTATTATATGGCTTCAGAAGACTTGCAACACAACTCATAACACATGAGCTGTGGACCAATTTTTCAATTTAATTTTTCATATTTTTATGATCTTTTCTGTGACATTTTTGGAGATTAACACAATATTTAACCATTTTTACATACATTGTTGCATTGAATTGAACTAAACAAGTGTACATAAGAATGGTTTCATGAATGATTTACACAGTTTTGTTCTGCTTCTCTCCGGCAGTGTAACTGAATGATGACTGGGGTTGCATTACGCCTGAGATCTGCTTTTGGGTTCCACAGACAGAAAGTCAAACAGGTTCGGAATGTCACAAGGAAATTATTTTCAGTTCACAACTATCACTTTAATAACACTGCTGACAGTAATTTTGGTTCTTTGCAGGCACCTCGGTAAGCTGAAATACAAGTTTGAACAAGAAAAATAATCCTCCTGTAGACCTGAAAATCATTGAAGTGCCTGGACCATCCACCAGTAAAGAGGAAAAACAAACGGAAAATTGTACTGTTCTAACTCGTTAACCTCACATGTCCCTTGTTAAGATTTTATTAATGATTGCATTTTATGTTTCAGCAAGTAAAGGTGCGGTCAAATTTGTGAAATTACACAGGCAAAAAAAGTCCATTGACACCACTTAATTTAATTGTTTTTTTTATTTTTATTAATGTGATGTGTTTCCATGCATTTTGTTGAGATGTCTTTTCTTGTATACCCTGTACATTGTTGATTATTCATGTTGCTTACAGTATGTATTATACTATTTGTTTGTGTATTCTATTCATTGATATTAATCTATTACTAGCTTCTTTTCCCTAGTGCATGGAAGTGTATGTATTAAAATGGATCTAAAATTTAATAAACAATTCTTACCTTGTATTTGGTTCAGTTTGTTTATAATAATAGAAGTTAGTGCTAACCATAGTAACAACATGAAATAATAATAATAAATAAATAAATAAATAAAAATTGGTTCCTGGAGGCACCCAAAGCGGCTCCATGCAGTGCCTAATATAAGAGTTCCTCAGGAAACCTGGGTGGTTCCTCAGAGAACTGTCCCTTTTTTAAAGGGTTCCTAGAGCATCTACAGACGGTTCCGCCGGCGTGGCAAAGTGAAGAACCCCAAAAGGTTCCTCCAGGCACCTTTTCTTTTTACAGTGTACCCCTGATCCATGTACTTACCTTATATAAGCCAGTACTTTCTAGGTAAGTACACTGTAAGTATACTGTAAGTACTGTACTGTAAAAGGTAGCGTTACCAATTACAATTTAGCTGTGAATGCTTTTATATATTGGCTAATTTGATTAGTGTTGAAGATTCAGATTCAGCACTGAAAATGCTAAATGTGCAAATGGAAATTTCCAGAAATGGTCCTTCTACCTTTAAACCAGATCTGACTATCTTTTGAACCATATAATGTCCCATACATGACTAAAACCCAAATGCTCTCGCAATGGGATTATGGCTGTAGTAAGTCAACGTCTGGCAAACTGCACCAAAGCCTCTTATTTTAGGAGTCCATCGAGGCAGAGGTGTAACTACGGCTTTCTGAGTGTTTTATACATAGCCTTTTAAAAGTGCCTCTGGGTACAGTGAACAACAGGGAGTAATGAACTTTCTGACAGCATCTGAAAATGTGTTTTCCCGAACAGTTGTTTAGGAACTAATCCTGAAGCCAATGTAGTTTAATATGGCATGTGTATTGGTTGTTTTCAGATGATGCCTGACTACTTGCTGTCACTGGCTTTTTGATTTACTCATGTAATATGCCTCAGAGACAAGCAGATTTCTTGTGCGCATAGCTGAGATGACATTAATGACGAAGGGGATGATGTTGATGACATATACTTTAGCTTGTCGCAAACATGTGATAAAAGAGAAAAAGGGTTGCTGGAAATTGCCAATACTGCCAAGTAAATCACACAAATTCTGTGTATATATTAAGAGCAGCTCACATTAGGAGACTGTGCATGCAAGGCTTAGATATTCCACCCTCATGGACATCAATTTGCAAAATGCAGAGCAAACTGAAGTGAGCAGATGAAATATTTTGAGATGTAGAAGACTCACTTGTAGACATCAATCATAGTTTTCTCAAACCCTTCTGCTCTGACACCTTAATTACATAGTACTAATCAAAGCAAGATTGCACTAAGAGGTGGTTAATTTGGTCTTGGTTTGTGTGTATTGAGAATTTTATGTTTTCTTTCTCTCTCTGAATATGCACTGAATTAAAATGAGCGTGTTACTTTGACAACCCTTTCTGTTGAACATAGCGCTGAAGACATTATTCTTACTTTTGGCATATCCACATTTCTAAAGTTAATCCAACAGCTGATGCTGAGGTCCAAAAAAATGTAATTTAAAGTTTTAGTCCAGTGGGTCGTCCAAAGTCGAACCGTTTTACTGCTGTTTTACTTTTAGTCATAAATTCCTCACCTTGTCAACTTTGGAGCTGTTTATATTGAGACATTGTATATCATGAAGTAAATTCTTAAGTCTTAAATCTAATGTGATATATACACTCACCTAAAGGATTATTAGGAACACCTGTTCAATTTCTCGTTCATGTAATTATCTAATGCATCTTATGGCAGTTGCTTCAATGCATTTAGGGTCAAGACAATCTCCTAAACTCCAAACTGAATGTCAGATTGGGGAAATAAAAGGTGATTTAAGAAATTTTGAGCGTGGCATGGTTGTTGTTGACAGATGGTCCGGGCTGAGTATTTCACAATCTGCTCAGTTACTGGGATTTTCACGCACAACCAGTTCTAGGGTTTACAAAGAATGGTGTGAAATGGGAAAAACATCCAGTATGCGGCAGTCCTGTGGGCTTGTTGATGCTAGAGGTCAGAGGAGAATGGGCCGACTGATTCAAGCTGATAGAAGAGCAACTTTGACTGAAATAACCACTCGTTACAACCGAGGTATGCAGCAAAGCATTTCCCAGACAGCAAACTGACATTGAATCAACGTGGAAACGACGTCTCTCATGACATTGAAACAACGTTGATTTTGCTCATCGAATTAACGTTGAACCAACGTCAGACGCGGCATTCTTCAAAGCTAAATGAAAATCGAAAATTGGTTTGCTTTCATAACGTTGAAACAACGCGTTGATTTCAAGTTGATTTTCCGTTAGTTTTGAAAGAATGACGTGTCTGACGTTGGTTCAACGTTAATTCGATGAGCAAAACAATGTCAGATCAACGTTGTTTCGATGTCATATTTCCACGTTGATTCAATGTCAGTTTGCTATCTGGGTTGTGAAGCCACAACACACACAACCTTGAGGCGGATGGGCTACAACAGCAAAAGACCCCACCGGGTACCACTCATCTCCACTACAAATAGGAAAAAGAGGCGACAATTTGCAAGAGCTCACCAAAATTGGGCAGTTGAAGACTGGAAAAATGTCTCAATTTCTGTTGAGACATTCAGATGGTAGATTCAGAATTTGGCGTAAACCGAATGAGAACATGGATCCATCATGCCTTGATACCACTGTGCAGGCTGGTGGTGGTGGTGTAATGGTGTCGGGGATGTTTTCTTGGCACACTTTAGGCCCCTTAGTGCCAATTGGGCATTGTTTCTGACCATGTCCATCCCTTTACTGCCACATTTCCCAAAGTGTCTGTTTTGAATTTGCCACATTGTGTTTGCCAAAATTGGAAGATGTTTCTAGCCATTAATGAGGCAAAAATTAACTTTAACTGTCAGTTTGCTGAAGTTTGACAGACAGCACTGGAAAACAATGAGAGATTTCCAACTTTTTGCCATATACTGTTTTCATGGCAGCCCATTTCATGGTTATGATTGGCTCGTGTATGTAGCCCAGGGGTAAAAAGCGTATACCTTCTCTGTTCCTGTCTATCTCGAGCTCATCCAAGCTGTTTGACAGATTCTCTTTCCTTTCTAAAGCACCTCCAGGCATTGCAAGTGGAACGAGGCTTCCTTTGATAAGGGTGATCAAGACTGGCGTTCCCATGCCGACAGGTTTCACCAACATGAGAGATGCGGTGAGTGGTGGGGGATTTGCGCACCCATTACCCACAAGCCCACTCGCCTGATGGGACACAATATGAGGAGATAGAGGGCTCTGTCGGGCCGGCAAGAGGTAGGGGGTGGGGAGCCGAACGACGCAAGAGCCAAGGGGGAACCATGAGGATGAAAGGTATCAGGCATAAAAGAGGGGAGAGAGGGGAAGATGAGTAAAAAGCAGCATAAAAAAGAACAAAAGTAAAGAGTGATGTAGAGGAGATGGGGAGCACCCAACCTGAAAAGCTGTCACGAGTGCAGATGAACAGGAGAGACACCTCTCACACAGCCCCATTATGTGCTGTACAGTACAGAAAAACAAATTAGAATTGCATCTTGGGAAACATCACAAAGCATAAGTACAGTAGTCTGCAGCCCATACGACGTATAGACATTGATTTACACTGTTAAGAAAGAAAGAAAGAAAGAAAAGAAAAGAAAAGAAAAGAAAGAGAAAGGAGAAAAATCAGCCCTTGCTGCCTGTAAGTGCAGCCTTGAAATATTAGCCTCATAAAACGGCCAGTCAGACAATTCTTTCATTGACCGGTTTGAGAAATTGTTTCTCTGAAAGCGCAAACCTTAGAAATGCAATATAACAGCACTTTGGTTTTCTGTCTTTTTGTAGTGATGGAAGCCAATGCAATGGTTAAGGATTAAGGTTGGTAACGCAAAGGCTTGATCTAGTATAGACCTTTAAACTAGATCAGGTTCTCAGCTGGTTTTGATTCAAGAATCAGGTTTTTCATTGTTCATCAAATGGTGACCCAACACACTCTAAAAATTTTAAAAGTAATACAAATGTCCTTAAAATCAAACATCATGATATGATATGATTTATGTTATGTTATGTTAAGTATTGATATTTTTCAGTTTGTATGTGGCATTTTTCATCACTATTCTTGTGATTTGAATATTGCAAAAGTTGTTTTCTCGACTTTCGCATGATCTCAATTTTTCTAGCCAGCCTCAAATCAATCAATATCTCTCAAATATCTTTCTGTTGACTTTAGTTGGCAGGCAATGACATGTCCAGCAACACTGTAGCAGTTGTGACAATGAACTTAGTATTGGACATTGATTTGGAAGTAGAGGCACTGGTGTCAATGACAGATATTGAGTTATTGATTAAGTCCCTGATTAAAGAACAAACCATTATGCAGCAGTATTGCACTTTAAAATCAATTTTTGACTTAAAATCCTTTATCAGTATATTTTTTTTAGCACTGCTGTCACCATTACGCTCTTTTGACTTTCAGATTGATTTCAGTTCTCATACGAGATGTTCTCTCACTGTATAAAACAGTATTTTCCTGTCAAAGTCCAATAATTTGTGTTTTATTTACAACTTTTGAATTTAGCATTTTGTCTTATTACACTGTAAATCTAATTTGGTTTATTTTTATTTTATTTTATTTTTTTACTGGAAAAGAAGTCAAAATAGATTGGGAATAGATAGGAATTGCTTCTACTGTGTTGTGTTTTGATCCGCAAATTAAGTCAAGAGCTCGAGCTTTTGATCTGCAAATTAAGTCAAAAACAATGTTTATGTTGAGATTATGAGAAAAGTGATCATAACAGAAAAATTTGAAGTCTTCTCTACAAGAAAAGTCATATGCCTTCTATACCAAAGGGCCGAAGAGTATGCACGTGTCTGGCATCTATCTACTAGTTCATGTGTCTACTTATTTTCCTGATTATATGCTTTGATTATTTGCATTTTATTCCTCGCACTTATCATTATTTTTAATCCTGCTGCCCAGGACCCCACTAGTTGAGAGAAGGAAGGCGATTCCCTGTCACCACTGTGCCCTTGAGCGTGGCACTTAACCCCAGGTTGATCCACAGGGACTGACCTTGCAATTAGTCTATCTCATAAAACGCATATGCTTAGTAACCAAGGCAACTTCCCTCTCTTAACTGCATATTGTCCTCTGTACAAAGTGTTTGTGTGCATACATTACATTCTCATTGGGGGCATTCAGAGGTCCATAATGTAATGAAGAGAAAAAGCCTGAAATAGAAAATTGAGCAGAAAAGCAGCGCTTTCCACTCGTTAAACTGGTTTCACTGTGTTGTCTTGTTTTTCTATTATTCCCTGATTTACAATTCACCCCTATGCCTCTTGCCTATGAAACGATATTTCAGCTCAAATGATTTTCACAGAGAGGCACATCAAGCAAGTTATTCCTGGTGATTCTAAAGCAATCTGTCTTCCTTGATTGTACCATCATTCCAATGTGAGTTCATGTCTTCATCTTTGACATGTTTGTCTGTCCTCGGGCTGAAAAGCCAGCGATAAGCCCGTGTTTCGGTGCTCTATGTGATCCCAGGGGTAATGTTTGGCCAATGTTCTGTCACTGTTTTCTGCAATTTTATCTGATACACCATGAACACTGTCCAATTTCCACTCTCTCCGAGATTTGTGTGCCATTTAGTGACACGTTCACGAAGGTAAGATATGTCCCAATTTGCTGCTAATGTGCCACATGTATAGGGCATCTTGACATGTGCAATGTAAAGTTATATATTATCCACTAGGTCTAAGAATGGGATATCTGGAAGAAATAGTCAGTCTGTTATGGTTGAATTTATAATACAAATGGACAGGCTATTTATTTTAATACCTCGCCAAAACCAACTTTTTAACCCTATTGGGGTAGTGAATATGAAACACACCGTTAATTATATGTAATTGTCATTACAAGGCTGCATTTTTTTTATACAAAATACAGTAAAAGAAGTACTATAATAAATAACAATAGCAGTACTATTGTTTTTGACTGTTGTATTTTGTATTTAAATTGAATCTGGTGTGCCGTCTTGGCCAGGTCTCCCTCGGAAGAGACTCAGTCTCAAGGGACTTCCTGGTTAAATAAAGGTTAAATAAATAAAATAATGAAATATTATTAGAATTTAAAATAACACTGCTTCTATATTTTTTTGTGAACTAGTTTGTTGAATAGAACGAAGAACAACATAATTTACAAGTAGAAATATTTTACTTTTTAAAATATGTTTTAAATATTTGCTGAATAAACATATTAATTCATTTAAAAAAAGAAAAAAAGAGAGAAAATTTAATTGAACCCAACACTTTTGAAAGGTAGTGTACAGTATATAATTTGATCTACAGCATTAACAGTATCAACTGTAAGTTGGTAACACTTTTTTTTCAGTGTCATTGTTACAATCGTTACATGCAGTTAGTATAGTAATATCTTTAAAGCATGCATAACTAATCATAACCATATAGTTACTTAATATTACTCGGAACTAAAATGTATAGGTACTGTGTAACAAAGACACCTTTAAATAAAGTGCACTCTTAGAAGAAATGGTTCTATTTAGAACCAGAAATGGAACTCCAAAATGGTTCTATATAGAACCATTTTTTTGGTAAAAGGTTCTATTGGCCAAGTATGGAACCCCGGGGTTCTATATAGAACCCAGAGGAACCCTTTTTTTAAGAGTGTATAGAACCTTTCAGAGGTTCCAAATATGTAGCGCAGATAGAACCTTTTCTTCTAAGAGTGTGTAACTATAATTTTCTTTTTTCACTTCCAAATTGTATTGAAGGAACATATGAAAACGTTTCCATTTTCTTATTACCACCATTAATGTTAAAACTGTTGTTAAACAAGTGTATTAGCAAATGTAGCACTTTATAGCCACAGTTATGCTAATTAAGGAGATATAGTTTGTATAAAGTTGCAACAACTTCAAGGTCTCAGGTTCTCCATCCATATGATATCATCATTCCGAGCTGTTTGACCTTGTCTGGGGTTGGGGCGGGATGGAGGGGCCAGTGGTGCTCCCTGGTGTGCTGTTTAATTAAAGGCCACCATTAACAGGATTGCTCACTGTAGGTACCCAGCATCCCTCGCTAACACCGTATGGGCCTTATCTGGTTCAGCTGCAAAGGTCCACCTGAACACAGCATCCTCAGCCATGCGTGGACAGAGAGATCTGCTGAGAGAGAGAGGGTCAACTTTGGACAATCAAGCAGATGGAGAGATACAAAGAGAAGGGGGAAAAAAATGCTGGAGTGATGGTCTGCGACAGAAAAAGCCAGAGATGAGTGAGCCGAGAGGAGAAAGAGAAGGTCGGGGGAGGGAGTTATGGAGCGAGCTAGCCGGGTTGCATCCTATTGCATCAGTCCTGAGTAACGAGATGCCGGCTGAGCTGAACAAATAGGTTTTTGAACCGGCTGTGTGCTGAGGAACAGAAAGGGGAGGAGGAAGATGCATCTAACCCTATGGCGTTAAAGGATCTCCATAGCACCGTCTGGCTGTTTCTGCCCCCCAACAGTCCCTGGACTTCACTCATTTGATTTTAACCATCAGCAGCTCTTGGACGTTAGACCGATTCATTGATAAATGGAGAGGAGGGAGGCACTCAAAGAAAAGCCAATCATTTCAGGCTCCCTGCACTGCGTAAATAGTCAAAGACATGTTGTCGGACAAAAGAGACAGAGCAGTCAAGATTTAAAGAGTATTGAAACCTGCGAGGTCAGGTTTAATGCGTGTTTATTTATGCTTTTTGTTGCTTTTCTAAAGTTAAAGGCCAACCTTTTGTTCATTTAAAGCTGTGGTTTTCTGAATGGCTCCAAGAACCTTTGGCGGCCACAAAGGGAATTTGAAAGATAAAAAGATTTTACCAAAGGTATTTTTAGGGATGTCATTGTTAATCATTTTAACACATTTGCATAATTTGACGTTATTATGCTTCAAAATGTATCTCTGAAATCTGTTTGAAAATCATGGGATGAATCGAAATTAATTCATTCATTTTACAGCCATTGCTTTTTACAATAAGTAATCAAAATTAAATCTGCTTTTTTTGTGGCAGTTTGGTCTTTAATGCTGATTTGAAGCAGTAATTTAGCTCATTATTTAAGCATTGTCTATTTAAAGTGACTTAGTGACAATATAAAAGCTAATTATGAGCAATGTCTTTATAATGCTTATGAAGCTATTTTTCCTCACTTTTTTCTATGGGTCTTATAGTATACATATGCATATAATGATAGTCCAGTACATTGTAGAACAATAATAACAATTGAAAAATACCTATAAAGGAAAAAAATATATAGGGCTATAAAGGCCCACATATCATATACAGAAGTACAAATCACCATAATGGTAACACATGATATAAAAATAATGCAATGCACTTTAATTGACTGATGAATTGAGATCACACCTTCGAGTGTTAACAGAAGCAGCCAATGGACATTGGCGAGTGAGATTTGCATAGTGAACCACGCCCATGCTGCGGATATATAGGAAAATTAATGGGTGTTTCTAAAGGGGGTAATCCATCAGCCGGAAACTAGTCTTCCCAGGGCCGCCATTGGAGTACAAGCCTTCACCTGCTGTTAGCTTTCCATTGACTCCCATTCATTTAGGCTTCACTTTGACAGTGAATAACTTTGCAGCTGAGACGTTTAAAGACTCCATTTGCCCATTGTTTATTTCTAAAGAAACACAACAATGTATAAAGGCTCCATTTCCTTGTATCTTATGTTATGGGAATGTCAATTTATACAATGGCTTTTCATTTTCACTTCCAAAACATGCTAATTTAATGGTATTTTACTGTAAAATTGCTTTAAATGTAAGGTTATATCTATTACAGTTATTCACAGTATGTAGTACGTAAACTTTATTTAAGGCCATGTCCACACTAATACGTTTTCGTTTGAAAACGTATATTTTTCTCTCCGTTTTGGGCTTCCGTCCACACTGAGACGGCGTTTTAAGTCAACAAAAATGTATCGTTTGGAAAATGCTCTCCAAAGTGGATAAATTGGAAAACGCCGTTTTCGCGTTGTAGTGTGGACAGTGGAACCGGAGGTATTTCAAAACGATGTGAGCCATGTAGTACCAATGTTCATGTTTATCGGTATTGTGCCTGTTATGTGTTATTCATTTTTACACTGTTGCTAAAATATGTTACTTTCTATGTAAGGGTTAGTTCACCCAAAAATGAAAATTCTGTCAGTATTTACTCACCCTCATGTTGTTCCAAACCTCTATGTGTTTATTTGTTCTGCTATATACAAAGGAAGATATTTGGAAGAATGTTTTAATCAAACAGATCTCAATCCCCATTGACTTCCATAGTATCCTACTATGGTAGTCAATGGGGAATGAGATCTGTTTGATTACAACATTCTTCCAAATATCTTCCTTTGTGTTCAGCTAAACAAATAAACACATAGAGGTTTGGAACAACATGAGGGTGAGTAAATACTGACAGAATTTTCATTTTTTGGGTGAACTAACCCTTTAATGTGCTATTCTTCATAGCACAGTACTGCAAAGATGACAGATAATGTACTTACATTTGCTGTCCTGTGGCAAAACAGACCTGCTGTCCTTGCGTTTTAGACCAAACATATGGTGACTGAATGCGACCTGGACGCATCAGTGATGGTGATATATTTTGCTAAATAAAATGATTCTGTTATTGTGCGATAACATTATTATTTATTTTCCCATCTGTATCATCTCAGTGAGCTTTTGTGAAGTGTCACGCATGCGCAGTAAAGTGAATTTAGAAGTTTCTCATCCACACTGAAACGTCGGAAAACGCCTGAAAACGCTAGTGTGGACGGAGAGCGTATTTAAACGAAAACTTCATTTTCCAATGTCTCCGGATTAATGTGGACGTAGTCTTTGTTTTTTGAACAGTTTAACGTATTTTTTATAGTGTAGTTGAGGAGCAGCGTGAAGCTTAGTAAATGGTGCCAGAATTCATACCTCTTTAAGAGGCTTGGTATTGTACGTTTGCTTTTGTTAAAGAGAATTTCATCTCCTGTAACTTGACTTGGATAGCAGCCATGCTTGGTTGTATAAAGCCAGAGGGAAACTAAATCTGTTTTTCAGTATGTGATGTATTATTTTTCTGTCATAACAGGGCACCCTCTTTCAGATCATATCTGCCTAATCCCTAGCAACAGCAGGGGTTGCTCAAGTGTTGCAACATCCTTCATCAATTAAAAAAGCACTCGCTGCCATTTTCCATAAACTGGCAGAAATTACGTAAACATGCATCATTAAAGTGAAAGCTGCCAAAGACCCTATTACACTACAGGAGCCCACCCCAGCCCCACCTCCTCTCCCTCATATTGATCCATTATAAATAGACCACAGCGCATTGGGACACAGAACCATTTGGTGTCTCTTGTCTTTCAACCTCTCCAATCATTTCCTCATGTTTGTCTTTACCATCTCCATCTCCCTCCCACAGATGAGCCTATTGACATTAATGAGATGCAAACTGAAAGTATTACCATTAAATTACAATTTTACTTTCTTGAAATTGACTGCATCCTCATTGTAATACACGCTTTGTCAGCAGCGATCTGAACTTCACCCTTCTTGTGAGCTTTTACATCAAAAGCTCTCCATCTCACTTTCAAATGTATAAGAACATCTATGGGATCTCCCAATCTATATCTCTTTCCTCCCTAAGAGAAGTGGGAATCAATAATCAAAGCTTTTTCGAGATCGTGCCCGAAGGCTGTACGTTCTTCATGCTCTCTGAACTGTTTGGATCACTCAGTCTACAAAAAAGAAGAAGAAGAAAAGCTGTCTTTTACATGCTACTTGACAGAAGGCAACCTATATGATTTCCTTGAAAAGCTTCAATGCAGAACATAATAAAGGTTTCACACATATCATGCTCTTGTAAGGTTAACACAACATCCTGTAGTGGCAAATCATTAAATCATTAACACCATACAGTAATTGCTGATGAAAGGCTGTTTTCCCGCATTGTTTATGATAGAACTCTTCCATACAGAAGACCATTAAAAGAAAAAAACACAAATGAGATTGCCTTAATTTCTCATTCAAGGCCGTGTGTCCACCAAAGCGTTTTTAGCCATCTGAAAACGCCAGACGCTCTGCTAAGGACGCCATGCTTTGGGCAGCGCAGTCTTTTGACCATACGTCAACATCCGCCTTTTTAGGGTACCCTTAAACGTCGGTTAGATGACGTTATCGGCTCCTAACCCTACCCCAGACCTAAACCTACCTCTAAACCAACCCGTCGCCTGATGTTAAAGGTAAAGCGTCAGTTGTATGACAGCCTGGGATTGTCATCTAACCGACGTTTAAGGGTACCCTAAAAAGACGGATGTTGACGTATGGTCAAAAGACGTCCCAAGACGTCAGTTATATGACGTCTTGGGATGAGACTGTGTTACTTTGGGAGCTTGAGAGCGTTTTGGCAGCGCAGCGTTTTTTCCGTTGAGATGTTTCGTTGCTAAGATACAGAATCTCCACAGCAGTTTGAATGTTGTGACAGTTGGTCGCTGTGTTATTAGTCCCGCCCCTCCTCCACTGTGATTGACAGTGATGAGCGCTGCGTTTTATCCAAAGTTGAACATTTTTTAACTCCCAGCGACCAGTAAAAACGCTGGGCGCTCGGCGCTTCAGCGTGAAAAAAAACGCTCAGCGCCTCGGCACGCTCATGCACTGTAAAAAATGTTTTCAAGATTTGTCTTGAAACTTGAGTTTCTGATAGTTAAATTAATCTACTTCATTGCATTAACTCAATTTTTCCAGTTCAATCAACTTAAAATTTTAAGGCAACCCAGGTTACTTACTTAAACCAACAATATTTTTTTACACTGTAGTAATCACAACATTTTTTCTTTTGTCAAATCAACTTAAATCATTTATTTAGTTGAGATAACATATAATTTTGAGTTTCTGATGGTCAAATTAATCTCCTTCATTGTATTAACTCACTTTTTCCAGTTCAATGAACTTAAAATTTTAAGGCAACCAGGTTACTTACTCTTTTAAGTTAAACCAACAATATTTTTTTTACAGTGTGGCGTTTAAAAAACGTGGCGCTCCAATTGAAAGCATACGCCAGGCACGTGGAAAAACATCAATGATGTACAGTATAATAAAGTAATACTGGCTGGTGAGTGTGTTAATATACATACACTCACATACACTCACCAGCCACCGATACACCTTGCTATTATCGGGTTGGATCCCATTTTGCCTTCAGAAGTGCCTTAAATTTTTGTAGCATAGATTCAATAAGGTACATTCCTTAACATTTTGGTCCATATTGACATCACACAAGTGCAGTTGTAGATTTGTCGCCTGCACATCCATGATGCGAATCTCCCTTTCCATTACATCCCAACGGTATTCTGTTGGACTGAGGTCTGGTGACTGGCCATTTGAGTCTAGTGAACTCATTGTCATGTTCAAGAAACCATTGAGATTATTTGAGCTTTGTGACATAGCAAGTTATCCAGCTGGAAGTAGCCATCAGAATATGATGCCAAAAGACTGTTGCCATTCTATCAGTTTGAACCAGTCCGGCCATTTTCCTCTGACCTCTGGCATCCACAAGGCATTTTCACCCACTGAACTGGCGCTCACTGGAAATGTTCTCTCTGTAAACTCTAGAGATGGTTATATGTGAAAATCCCAGTAGATCAGTTTCTGAAATACTCAGACCAGCCTGTCTGGCACCAACAACCATAGGCTACCACATTCAGAGTCACTTAAATCTCCTTTCTTCCCAATTCTGATGCTCAGATCAAACATGAGAGTCTGAAAATCGCATATTGTATGACTATGTACTGCAATTGAATTTGAATTCACTTCAAAACCATTAAAAAATTATGTTCTATATAGAATAAATATGTGTAGTACAAATGAAATCCGTACATATAGCCTACATTTGCCATGTTGTCATTATCATGTGACCTACCAGCATCAGTTGTGTCGCTTCACATTCATTAATCCTCTCCCATGGCCTCATGGGATGGTAAAGGGTCCATCGAATGTGCACTTCAGAATCTCTGCCGAAGTATTAGGTACTTTTTCGACTAGGCCTACCGTTTTTTTTAACACTATTTGAACATACTACTCTTTTGGCATACTGCTATATGGTAGGGAAGTACTTGATTTTGGATGCAATAATAACCATTTTAATTTGTTTGCCTCTCAAATCTTAATTTTCTCACTTGCTTCAATTTGTATTCCTAGCTGCTGTCACCACTTTGGTCTTTTCAGTGAGCTGTCATTTGTCACATGTTCCTTTGTTCAGTTTCCCGCCACTAGTCTCCCATCATTAGTTCATCTGTATCATCGGTGTCTTAATAATTACCGTCATCTGTGTTTGTTATTTAGTTCCTCCTGGTCACTCTGTCTTTTTCTGATCACCGTTATGTGTAAGTTGCCTGTTCACCTGTCTTCCGGATTGTTATTAAAACATTGTATTTGAAATGACATTCTTCGTCTGCCTTCCTTCAACCCACCGTGACAGCTGTGTGTTTAGGAGAAACATTTGAAACCAAATTAATACATAACCAAGAACTTCATGGAATATTCAAAGCAAGCCACCTCTGAGCAGTAAGACTTTCCTTTGGGCAGTTGTGCATAAGCTTTAGCCATTCTGAAAAAATATATAAATTTAAAAAGATCTACTGCAGCTAATAGTTGGTCTTTGGGGTGCTTAGCATAATGAGGCCAGATAATTTGGTTAGAGTTTTGATACGTGGAAATGCATTTGCACAGTAAGTCAACCTCTGTTGTAAAATGCTATCATGGTTTCTCTAAATCCCATCTGATGCTATGCGGTTTAATGCTCTCTTTATTGCTGCAGGGGTTAAACGACAGAGGCTGCCTATGCTAGCAGGATAAACCCTTCATAATGGGTAAACCACTGAAGTGCTAGTTGTCCCAGACCCATCTTTAAGAAATGATTGCCTACATGCTGGTATCTTGATACCATACAAACATTTACTGGTAAAGAGTTTCAGCTAAGACACCATTACCGCAGTGATTATTACTACAATAAAGCTAATTTAATATTACCCATGTTTTGTGAAAAAGTATTTTTTTAAGAGTTATAAAGAGTATATTCGTTGAATGAACCAAATGACTCAAAAAAAGCTTCATTCATTTCGATGAACGAGTTCGAACAGGAGAGTCACGAACGCGCATCACAGAACAGAGCAAGGCGACCATTTGAGCTTATAAAACTTAAACTTAGTTGTTGTTTTTTTTTTTTAAATGACTGATCGCTTCACTTGATAAGACCTTATTCGTCGTCTTGAATCGTTTAAATCCCTTTAAACAGTTTGAAGTCTGCACTGAAACTGTCTTTTGGACCTTGAACCATTTGGCTACCAGTAAAGTACATTACATGCAATTGAAAATTCATTAGTTCATTAGTAAGGTTCAACATTAGTAAATGCATTAACTAACATGAACTAACGATGAGCAATAGTTACAGTGTTTATTAATCTTTGTTAATGTTAGTTAATACAAATACAGCTGTTCATGTTAGTTCACACTCCGTCAACTAATACCTTTGATTTTAATAACGTATTAGTAAATGTTGGAATTAATATTAACTAAGATTAATAAATGCTGAAGAAGTATTGTTGACATATTGTACATGTTAACTAATGTAATTAACTAATGTTAACTAATGAACCTGTGGCAATGAAGAGCCACGTGCCACGAGTCACTATTTTTTTTGTTTACTTTCACTTTCACGTTTGCGCAAAAGGGGTGGAGTATGTTAATCACTCAATCACCGCTAATCAAGGAAGGAAATTGAATATAAGGGTGTGTGTAGTACCTGGGAAAATGCGCGTCACCCGTTTGTGCATTGAGAAGTTTGCAGTGAAATCGTGATGGATTGTTGGGGAGAGACGGCTGCTTGTCGATCTGTTGCTTCCTGTGGTTGAAGTCTGGTGCAGCGCGAAAGTCGTTGCAGTCTCAGACAAACGAACATTGAGCTGTTTTAACGACAAGCCAGAGCTGTTTTATCCGCTGATCTTAGTGTTGAAGAGGACACTGGATACTCACAAAGCTGTTTCTTGCCTGCAAATGTGTGACGCGCGAGGTTGTCTGCGCCGGCTATGGTCTGCACGGATTTAAATCTGTTTGTGGAACTTGGACTCAGGAACTTCTGAGAATCTATTTTGTTATTAGTATTTGTTGTGAATAAATATTCTTTGTGAAATGATTTTTTTTCCTTTTTATATATATATATATATATATATATATATATATATATATATATATATATATATATATATATATATATATATGTATATAAATTTATTGTGTAACAGGTGGTTACATTCTGGCTATCCTGGGTTAATGTAAATTTTGACAGGTTTTACCTTGTCTGGCGCCCGAATTTTTCTTTAAGAGAGTTATTTGAGATAAGGCGGCGACCACAGTTACAAACCTTATTGTAAAGTGTTACCGTTAAATGTTTTAATAAATGCAATTAGCTTAAATTTGACCCACTGACATATGACTTAGATCTGTCTGTCTGTCACAGTTCATGAGCACATTTCTTTTCATTGTGGGCCTGTAGTGAAATCTGCAGATGCGTCTGCCATGTGTATAAATACTGAATGTTTCTGTATTTGAAAGTCAGTTACTGACTTGCACCTAAATGCACCACCGTCTCTGACCTTTATCGGTGCTCAGGGCAAAGGCGAAGTCTAATCGGTGCATTACTATTCCAGGCATCTCCTTCCTGGCATTTGATCAAATGGATGTCCATTTAGACAAGCAGCCCTGGGACCTTGTGTCAAAATGTCAGCTTATTATCTGTTTGGAGACCACCAAGCTCCAATACAGGCTATATTCATCCTCCACCTTGAAAAGGACATCACATTTTTTTCATGCCGCTTTGTATTTGTTGCAGCTGTCCTCTTGTAGGAGACCACTTGAGCTTAAACAACTGAACCACTGACTTTCCTTCACTTTCCTTCTCATGAAGCATTTGAAACTGTTATCAGTTCTCTTCTTGTGAAATGACTTTGTCAGACGTCTTTGGTGTGGTGGTTTGGGAGTCCATTTCTGTCCGTTTGATTTCTCTACACCGGCATAAACAAACTCTCATAGGAGGACACAAGATAGCATCTTCCAGCGCACATTTTCCCAACTGATTTAGTTTGGACACAAAATGTAGAAGCACTGACACTGCAAACCAGTGTCTCTCTCCATTAAGAGGATAAATGAATCTATCTCTTCATGTCTGTATTCATTCTCTGTTGTGTAGGAGAGAGGAAATGCTCATTTCTGTTTACCCAACCAAGCTAAATGAAAGTGGATGGGACTGAATTGGCTCCCCTGAACAGAAGTCTGAGGGGAAATGCCACGCATGATGTGTGTGTGTGTGTGTGTGGTATGGACCAGGGTCAAAAGGCCCGGTGGCTTCAGCATTGCATTAGTAAAAGGGAAGCTACTGTAGATGAAATCTGACTGCGATGTCTTCATCTTTCTCATGTATATTAACCAGGTCCGTCCTCAGAGAGGTAGAGTTGATAAAGCTGTCCAGTATAGAGGAATCTCCACCCGTGCTGTGAGATCTTTTGCAAATCTTACACTTCCTTGTCTTTATGCTTTTTGAGTGACATTATCCACTCTATATCATGGGCAGCTTAAGAGACTTTTCAATCAAGGGTGTCCCAACAAGTCATTATTGTTAAACTTGCAACAACTCTCTTAAACAAAGTGACACCAACGAATTACCCGTCGTGAAGTGTGTTTAAAAGAAGAGTTTGGTCTTGGCAGAATAGATCTGCTACGCTGCTGCTGAACAAATACGGGACTTTCTACTGGCAATACTAACACAGTCTCATCCTAAGAAGTCATATAACTGATAACATATAACAGTTATATGACGTCTTGGGATAAGACTGCGCTGGTTTATTAAGTAAGTGTCAGCATCCTGCCTCCTGTTGTCCTTCTCCGGGCCTCTAGAGGTCACCCGTGTTCCCCTCGGGCATCCTTGTTAGCTATTATGCAGGTCACCTGTGCCTTGTTTCCCTTAGAGTATTTTAGCTGTGTTTTTTCCCTTTGTTCCTCGCTCGGTTTTTGAGTCTTGGCTATGTGAATCCAAGCAAAATCTAAATTATCAAGCAATCCCAAGTAAACTATTCTTAGTTTTTCTCCCCTTGTGGAGTTATTTTATTTTTCTCTTGTTATTGTTTGCACTATATCTTACTAATCATGCCTCTTTCTGAGAAGAACTTTTGTTGGATTTTTGACTAGAAAAGTACCTTTTTTTAAATAAATCTACTTCGCCTGGAGTATTGGCTTGAGTGTTTCGTTTGGGTCCAACATTACCTAACATTCATCTCTCCACACCAGAGACCTGAGTTCGATCCCAGCTTGTGACAGTAAGTTCTTTATACATCACTGAAAACATTATAGTTGTCATATTGCATTTCTGTTAATAGAAACTCAAAATTTTTACACATTACACTTTTAAATAAAGACGTATGTCCTGCTTAAGTGGGTCAATAAAAAAACTCTTACTTTGAACTAACTGCATTTACAATTTTTTTTTTGTAAATAGCATGCGATTAAACATCTGAACACATTAAATTCATTTCGCACTATATTCTTTTAAATTAGACCTGTATTATTTCTGTAATAAGTACTCTTTTTAAAATTAAGCTATCGAGTACTTCTGTTTCACAAGTTATTTTGTATTGTAATAAACCGCATTTTGTGCATTTTAAAAAAATGGGTTCTTCTTATCGACGTTGCACTGGGCTGCATGGGAGTGAAAGTTATTCTGATCTCATGCCACGTTCATAAAGCATTTTTCTTTCTTCATGTTTTTTTGTGCATTAAACCTGTCCTTTTTGTGTGTTTCCACCTTTATCATTCCATTATTTTCACCCATCTGTATTATATCTCACTCGACCATGATTCAAAACAATGTGTCCGTGGCCAAGGGGCGATTTTTTTTTTTCCACCATTACAGTGCCCTGCTGCTGTCCCAGTGGTGCTGTGCCGTCTCGTAATGTGACAGGAACACAGTTAATTTACCTCTATATACGGTGGCTACCTATATACTTCAGACCCCCCTTCCTCTTGCGTTACCGTAGTTCATCGTGTGTGTGTTTCCTGGAGACGCAGCCTCTCATTGAGTTGACATATATGGGCTCACGGGTGGTGTAATAAATTGTAGAAAATTGTTACTCGTGTCTGTCAGAGTGACAGTCTCAGATTAATATCAGTCTGGGTCTATCATTGAATGCTGAACACTATTTATTCATTCCTCATATATTTGAATTTCAGGAAAGATAAATGGGTTTTAGATACAATTTCATTGTTTTCTCGACTCGACACGCACATAAACACCCATCGGGAGACACAAATGTATGTAAGAGGTTTTTGTTTAGGTTATTTACATAGATTCCATCCTATAACAGGATATGAAATGATTCAGTGTTTTCATTAGTGCTGTTGATAATTGCATCATGTGTACCACAGAAGTGTTATCCCCCGTAGCAGCTTGAGTTTGACAGGCAGACGGTGAGAGAAGAGGAGCTGTTTTTGTTTAAATTTGCGTTAAAGCTTCTCCCATTTTGCTCTCCATATGTTGACCCTGGAGATATTAAACCATATGGTTGTAAATTGTTTGGGAGTATGTTGTTCGTGTAACTGCAAACGGAGTATTATTTTGTGCTAAAGCTAGCTGGTTTATTGGAGCTTATTTGGTGTTTTGTTCCATGATATTGCATTTGAATTAATTATAATTTTTTTTTTTTAAATATTGAGCTAGTTTTGGCGATCTCATGGCAGTTTTTATGAATCTAAAAAAATAATAATAATAGGCCCTAATTATGTATTTGGTTAAACAACTATATTTGCATTTCAGGCACATATTTTGACAGAGTTAAGTTTTTTTCATTGCTTTATTTAATTTAATTTTAATTTAGATTTATTTATTTATTTATTTATTTATTTATTTTTATTTGTTATTTTTGTGTAGTTTTATTCCCTTAGTTTATTATGTGGAATTTTTCATTACTTTATTTAATTTAATTTTAATTTGGTTTTATTATTTATTTATTTATTTTTATTTGTTATTTTTGTGTAGTTTTATTCCCTTAGTTTATTATGTGGAATTTTTCATTACTTTATTTAATTTAATTTTAATTTAGTTTTATTATTTATTTATTTATTTTTATTTGTTATTTTTGTGTAGTTTTATTCCCTTAGTTTATTATGTGGAATTTTTAAAACACTTTGGATAAGATTTTTTTTTTTTTTTTTTTTTTTTTTTTTTATCAATTAGCAGTTTAACTGTGTACATGTACTTCTTCAACTGGACACAATTGTGCCATATGCGTGTACTACAAAAAGTTAATGCAATCACTGTTACCGGCACCTGTTACCTTCACTTGCTCTATGTGCTTTTGTGTCACTATGATTACTAATATTATTCCCGAAATAACTAATAGCACTAATCAGCCTTGAATAATACATTGACATTAACATTGTTGTTGGACCTCCCCCACAAGTTGCCAACAGCAACTTTCCTTCAAATTATGTGTGATGCACAGGCTGGCAGAAAGGCAGCGACGGCCGTCCCTAGTGTTTCAGATGCTGGATGTATGGGATAGGCGTAGTGCCAGCAGGTGTGATTGGCTTGTCCCCTCACATCAGTGTGAACAGGCGTCCTCATCATGCGTGTGTGTGCCAGGGGAGCTGTACGCCATCTGCCGCCCTCTTCTCCTGCAGTGATAAACCCAGCCTTCATGCCTTCAGCTATATGTGTTTGACTAGTTTCAAGAAGCCCACTTCAGGGCATTCCCTTGACTTTTATATAAGCATTTCATGCACAAATGTTTTTGTTGTTGTTGTGAGATCGATTATATGTTTGTTAAACTATTTTCTAACAAACAAATATATCTAGCACGAAAAGTAAATATATTGTTTTGGACGAACTAAATACTTATATTCTGCAAGGATGCATTAAATTGATCGAAACCGACATAAGTGACATTTACAATTTTACAAAAGATTTCTATTGGAAAAAATTAATAACAGCAAAATCCTGTTCTTTTTTTTTTTTTTTTTTTTATCCTAGTCCCACAAAAATATTAAGCAGCACAAATGTTTTCAACATTGATCCAGTAATAACAAGAAATGTTTCTTGAGCAGCAAATCAGCATATTAGAATGATTTCTGAATCATGTGACAATGAAGTATGGCGTATGCTGAAAATTTTTATTTGCCATCTCAGGATATGTTGAAATGTACTCAAATAAAATGTAATAATATTACAGCCTTGGTGAGACTTATGTTTGTGTTTGTGTGTGTGATACGAATTAAGAATAATTTATCATTCATTTTATATTATTTTTGAAATTTGAGTAATGTAATAAAAATAGCATTCATGTAAAAAATACATTTATCATATCAAAAAATATCAATATCATTTGCGTGACAAACAAGTCTACA
Organism: Pimephales promelas; assembly: GCF_016745375.1. The sequence goes on from NW_024121233.1 coordinate 10,503,657, forward strand.
AAAAACTTTTAAGAAGCAGGGTTGCATAATAAAACAGGGTTAACATGATAAAATGAATGGTAAACAAAACTCATACACGAGGCTAATCATCAACATTTTCTTAAGATCAAGCACCTCACAAAGAACATTTGTCCGATTTTTTTTATTTATTTAAGTTCAATAGGTTCATGTGTTTCTCAGAGGAACCATCTTTAATGTTTTCTGGGGTTTCTGTAGAAGCTGAGTTTGATATATATGGATGACCTCGGCTGTTTTCTTTGCTCTGGGTTTGTTTGGATGGCTCTGCGTGAGGCCTGCACATGTGTCTGTATTTGTGCTTGTCTGCTTGAGTCAGGTAGCAAATGTGTCTGGGGGCATTATGCTAAAGCTGGTCATGGCAAAGGGCAATGCAGAATTAGGTTGCTGGACTATACAGCAGCTTTGACCTTTTCAAGTGCTATTACACAGAAAGCAGGATCCCACTCAAGTCTGTGAGGGTCTTAGCAATTCAGCCGAAAGGGTGTCCTTATTTTTTTTATTGCAAACTGGTGCGTAATGTGCGTGTGTGCAAATTGAAGTCTTCTTTTAGGGTGGCTCGACCAATATTTGGTCTGGTATCGATTCGCGGTGTGTTTGAGCAAGCAAGTCTTGTGTGTTCAAGTCTCCATGCTTATGCATTCAACGTCTGGTTTCCTTGTGCATGTGCGCGCTTGCGTCTGGATTCTTCCATGCTGTGGATGAAGCTTGTATCCAGCTAGGTGGTATGATTAGACTAAGGGCTGATAATGAACATCAAAGGGGGTGTGATGGAGCTGGTTTGATCTGTGTCTGTGTTTAGGAAATCGAGATGAGTTTGTGTCCTCCGTGTGTGTCTGTGCGGCTCGCTCACTTATTCCAGACACACACTTGCACCATTTAATCTCAGACTGCACAGGAGATCTTCACTGTCTTTAACAAGCGCGTCCCTGCTGATGAACAGAAATTAATCAAAGATAATGTTGTCTATGGGAGGGCCTTTGAAACAAACCTGGCTGTGGGAAGAGGTGAGCTATAATGACTCATTGGTGAATTACTAATTACAGTAGGCTACTGATTGGACTTACTTTTCAAACATGTGTTTTTAACACTCAAATTGTATTATAAAATGTATAAATGCCATCAAGGACTTTTTTGATTATATATATATATATATATATATATATATATATATATATATATATATATATATATATATATATATATATATATATTTACTTATTTTATATATACATTTATTTATTTATTTATTTTTTATATATATATATATATATATATATATTTATTTTATATATATATATATATATATACTGTATATATTTACTTATTATATATATATATATATATTTATTTATATATATATATATATATATATATATATATATATATATATATATATATATATTTGAAGAGTTCAGATGCAAAAGCCTCTAAGTGCCGTTTGAAATTTTCTTCTAAAATGATCATTTTTATCAAGCTTGTATATTTAAGTTCAGTAATTTCACTTAAATGGCAATGAAGATTACCTATTAATTGTCATTTAAGTGAAATTACTGAACTTAAATATACAAGCTTGATAAAAATGGTCATTTTAGAAGAAAATTTCAAATGGCATTTAGAGGCTTTTGCATCTGAACTCTTCATTTATTTATTTATTTTATGTATATATATATATATAACTGATTCTTGAAACTTTGGCAAAAACATGTCCCACTAAAAAAAGTGCTAATTCTGTTGGAAATTAATAACATTTTCATGAATGAAAAGAATCAAGTTTATAATCAGGGGGTCCTTTGCACATATGTAAGGTTCTTTTATAGGTTTATTTTTCATTTTTATTATTTTAATGATTATATCCTGGCCCATTGCCTACAAAATCAGCTGTCCTCGGATAGGAGATAATCATTTCAACTTGATTAAAAAAACAAAAAGGAATAATTGAATTGAATAATATATTTACCACACAAAAGAGTACATTGTAATATGTATTAAAAACTACAAACATTGAGTTTTAAACAATATTTACTATTATTTTGTGGTTGTTCAAAATGTGTCCCACATATTCGTCACCACCGTCAGATATTTATAAAAAGCAATAAAATCAGGCAACTACAAGGTCAACTACATTCCTCCATACCCCATTTTCAAACCTTCAGCTTTACAGCATGCTTCAAGATCACTCAAGCTCCCGTAATTTTGCTATTTTCTCTTAAATTTGTTCATATATTTGGGCACTGCTACTGTCACAACCATAACATGTCAACACCGTCTCTTTTGTATAGAAAATATTAGATTAGATTATGACATAATTGTATACTTTTTAAGAAGAGGTCTGAAGTAGCTAGCAACAGAGGGGAAACAAGATGGCTATAATGTGAACAACTCATGCATATCATGTGAAAGAGTAGGTTTTGTCACCACCGTCAGACGTCACCACCGTCAGGTTTTCTATCTGACGGTGGTGACATACCGTGTGACGGTGGTGACAAAACCCCCCAAATGGTCTATAACAGAGGCTAGAATATAATTGTTGATCACAATAAATACCTATATATTATCCTGTAATGTTCCATTCACCTCTTTAATATTTTTATTTATTTAATTCCCCCTATATTTCTTCTATTCAGGCTTACACTGCATGCTACTATGAGCGCGAGTGAGAGTGAGGATGTTTCCTGATATCCTCACGGCTGTGCTTCAGCTGCAGGAATACAGCAGTTCTAATCTGAACACGTTTGATGTGATTAAATTGTGTTTCATGACGTTCATTTAGATTTTTGCCCACACTAAAAATTTGTTAAAGCCTAGCATGGATAGGAGCAGCAATAACCCCCTTGGGGTAAACAGAACAGAACCAACATGAATGTTTTGCAGATTATTTCAAAATTTAAAGTACAATATAATTCGAGAATTTATTCAGATTCTTGGGGAATCAGAATGTCAAGTCCTGACTGACGAGTGGAGCTGGGGAGGGAGGAGGGTAATGAGCTCCTGAGAAACGTGATAGCTGATGATAATACTGAAGGAGCTTATACTGTATATGTGTACAGTGATAGGCGTCATATTCCTATAGGGGGAGGTGGATCAGCTAATAGTCGGCTGATGCGAGCTTGACTAACGTGACCTGCCAGAACTAACCAGAACTAAGGATGCACATAGTGCAGCTACTGCCTACCTACACAGCACATAGTATGCACTATCCATTCCAGGCTATGCATCTCCAATGACTAAAGCCAAATGAAAATGGCATGACATCATTTAAACAAATCTAACATTCGCTGTAATTACCCCAATTTCATAGTCATTACACTCAACTTTGACTTTATGTATTTTCGAAAGTTATGGCTAGGCAGCAGCTATATAGAGGAGAGAAGGAGAAGAAACAGGGAATACCAAAAAAAGCTGAGAGAGAAAATACACAGTGAGGCAGAGTTAAATGAGGAATACCTCATAAAAGGAAAAAAATGTTTATCACAGTGCTCAAGATTGTTATTTTTTGGACCAAAGAGTTAAATGAAGTTGTTAAGCAAGAATTGATTGACTTGAGTGGTATACATTGTGGAATTGTATGTTGTAAAGAGGCCACAGTCACCACCGTCAGATTAATGTCACCACCGTCAGTTCTAAAGTCACCACCGTCAGAGGGAGTTTTATTGGTTTTAAATGAATATACTTGAAATATGATTCTTCAGTGCTGTTGAGTTATTAAAGTAATAGTCTCTTTTAATACAAAAATATGTTTGTTAAGTAAAACAACATTAATTTTTCTATTTAGGCTTAAAGTAAATGTTGTATGATGTTATATCTTTTAAAGGAGTACACGCAAAACAGTATAAAAAATGAACAAAAGTGAATATTCAACATTTAACAGCATATATGTGTACCAAGAATGCCAGATAATGATTTAAAAATTCTAAATACATATTAGACCAAACAAATAAAAAATAATTTTCTATTTATTTTGTCTGACGGTGTTGACAAAAACAAAGTGATAACTGGAGAAACGCCTATTTTATGAAAAAAATACAAAATGAGGAGGTTGCACCGGTGCATTGCTGAACAGCCAAGACCTTGCTTTATAATGATATACCTTTAGATTTTGTAATTTAACTAACTTTTTATTTTCAAAATTAAAACCTGTTTTATCCAAATTCCCAAGAATCACTGATATATATATATATATATATATATAATTTTTATTTTTTTATTTATGTTTTTCTTATGTTTTATTATTATTTTACTTTTTTGTGTTAGATATGGTGTTTACCGTACTTATTATTTTATTTTATTTCATTTATTTTTAATGCTATGGTACATTTGGAATTATTTATTTATTTTTATTAGCAGCAACACTTTTCTTTTGTATAACTGGTATTGTGTTTACTAGTTATTTTATTTATTTATTTAAAAATATATATTTTGGTATATTTGTTAATGATTTAACTAGGCCTACTTTTTATATTATTTTATATACATTTTGTTAAGGAATTGTCATGACTGAGCAAGTGAGAGAACATTGGTTGACCTTTTTGAAATAAAGTCTACAAAATGAAATGGGGAGTGTATAGGGGTTGGCATAAAAATACACTAAAATCAAATAGAAACAATTTTCATTTAGATTGTACTAGTTGGGATACAATTTACAAATAATTACTAATCAGCATGTAATAAGTTGAATTAAACGTGAAAATCTGAATTAGGCAGACTGATGTTTTGTAATAGTGTTACAACCTATTCAGAATTACCCAATCGATCTCACCCTGGTAGTGTGGGTTGTCACAACGTACACATTTTAGACATTGTAGATTTCAAACAACTTTTATTTATAGCAGATAAACCTGGCAACAATATATCAAATTTGAACATAAATAGTGCAGTATCCTTCTCCAATCTCCCCTATACCTTCCTGCTGAAATAACCCACACATTATCTCACACTCACACCCTATTTATCCCATAATTCATCACTTCTGCCCACATTCAAATCTCTTATTCTACCCATATAGCACATTATCACCCACATTGTATTAATGAGGCATTGCTGGCAGGTGTTTGAGGGGATAAAGGTAGCGTGTCGGGAAAAAAAAGGGCCATGTTTTAGGGTGAGTAAAGCCCAGGCTTTCACATACAGCCAGAAACAAACAGTGCCAATTAGTGCCAACTGCCTCACACACCACAGAGGAAGGCGGCGTGTCCCAGGAGGTGCAAGACTCTCTGTCTGTGATTCCCCATGATGCCTGTCCCTAGCACTCTGGACGACTGCGGGATGGAGAGTCCACCTGATACCTGTTGCCGTGGTAATGGCCCTGTGAGGAGGTGTAATTAAGTAATAAAGCTGGCTGGAAACTATGCCATGTGTTGGCTGCAGTGCTTTAGCTTCTTGTTAGCGGTACCTTTTTTTAATTATGAATAAGAGTCTACCAAAGAATAACACCATGGTTTGCTACCTAATTACTGTGTAGGGTTATGTGAAGGGCCTGCATTCCCATCAGTACTTAAACACATACACTTAATGTTAAACATTATTTATTTATTCGTACAATTTGTCTAAACCCACGTGATGGTTAGGTTTAGGGGCGGGGTCAGGGGTAGGTGATTGGCCAATTCGTAAAATATGTACGATTTAGCAAAATCGTACTAATTTGTATGAGTGAGGTTGTATAAATTGTTACGAATTAGCCACCTCGTAAAATTCGTACGAATTCCCGTGAGATCGGGTTGGAGATTTCCAACACTATCTCACGACCAATTCGTACGAATTCGACGCATGATTAAAAAGTGTCTAATTCGTACCAATTCGTACGACCTCACTCGTACTAATTCGTACAATTTGTCTAAACCCACGTGATGGGTAGGTTTAGGGGCGGGGTCAGGGGTAGGTCATTTGTACGAATTCATACGAATTGGCCAATTCGTAAAATATGTACGATTTAGCAAAATTGTACTAATTTGTATGAGTGAGGTTGTATGAATTGTTACGAATTAGCCACCTCGTAAAATTCGTACGAATTCCCGTGAGATCGGGTTGGAGATTTCCAACACTATCTCACGACCAATTCGTACGAATTCGACGCATGATTAAAAAGTGTCTAATTCGTACGACCTCACTCGTACGAATTCGTACGATTTATCTAAACCCATGTGATGGGTAGGTTTAGGGGCGGGGTCAGGGGTAGGTCATTTGTACGAATTCATACGAATTGGCCAATTCGTAAAATATGTACGATTTAGCAAAATTGTACTAATTTGTATGAGTGAGGTTGTATGAATTGTTACGAATTAGCCACCTCGTAAAATTCGTACGAATTCCCGTGAGATCGGGTTGGAGATTTCCAACACTATCTCACGACCAATTCGTACGAATTCGACGCATTATTAAAAAGTGTCTAATTCGTACGACCTCACTCGTACGAATTCGTACGATTTATCTAAACCCACGTGATGGGTAGGTTTAGGGGCGGGGTAAGGGGTAGGTCATTCGTACGAATTCATACGAATTGGCCAATTCGTAAAATATGTACGATTTAGCAAAATCGTATTAATTCGTACGAGTGAGGTCATATGAATTGTTACGAATTAGCCGCTTTTTAATCATTCGTCGAATTCGTACGACTTGGTCATGAGATCGGGTTGAGATTTCTGGTAACAATAAGGTCTCATTTGTTGGTTGATTGTGATTTCACTTTTTTTTCATTTTGAATATGTGTAATATTGCTGTTGGTGCATGAACAGTATCTGCAAAGTTGCTGTGCTGAAAGTTCAGTGTAAGCAGAGATACTGTCTTTTAAAAATCAGGAAGAATTATGTACGTGGCAAAATGCTGTGTAAGTGGTATGACTGTACCATATCTCTTAAATGTCCACCTAGCTTGAACTTTCCGCATCAACAACTGCTCTTTTCGCGGAAGCTTTGCGTTTACAGACCTAATTAAATATTTCAACTCAGATCAATATTTCGTGTCTAATTATTTACTGCACTTATGTGGCCATTAGCTGTGTAATAAGCGGGATTATGTACAGTCCATGTAGACGGTTGTTATCCACTTCGCGTCAGGGTCTATTCTGAGATAACAACCGGCTGGATACATTATGCCTTACTTATCAAATACAACTTGTTGGGAATAAAATTTACTTGGATTAATAAATACTGTATTTGATCCAATTGTTAGTTTAATAATGTTAGCCAGTGAAGAAGTGCCACATTTCTTATCATTATCAATGTTGAAAACAATTGTGCTTCTTAATAGATATTTAGAAACTGTGACACTTTTTTTCCAGGATTTTAAAAAAACAGCATTTATTTGAAATATTTTGTAACATAATAAATGTATTTGCTGTCACTTTTGATCAATTTCATGTGTCCTTGCTAAATAAAATATTAAATATTAATTATTAAAAAAATCAATGACTCCAAAAATGTCAACATTAATAGTGTATGTTCATTTAAGTTTAAAGTAAACATCAAAAATCAACAAAATCAGTAATTCACAACATTTATTTAGCCTATATGTTAATGTCATGATATTTCAGAAAAGAAAAAAAAAACTTCTTTTTTCTTTCATTGCATATTGAGATTTGCTAATGTCACGTGTCACATTACAGCAGTTCAGTTGTAAATTTGGTTTCATGTTTAAGATGACTAAATTGTTTTAGATCATCCTTGGCTCTTCATTGGCTGGTCTGAAAGATAAACAGCATTACTGTTGACCAGCCCATCATGAAATGCTAATGTTGTTGGTGGTTTTAACGCTAGTTTGTTGCTGTCGCTAGATAAGCGCATTAACTCCCAAGAGCCGTTGCTATTCTGTAAATCTTTAATCTGTTTATTTTTATATTAGCAAACATTACCAATACTTCCTCTCCCACCACCAATGAGCCTATGGTCAGAAATAATATCGCCTGGAATGTGAAAGGAAACTGGTCAATGCTAATATTGTCTGCTGAAAGCGGGTTAGCATGAAAGATTGCAGATTATGTATATTACAGCTCATATTAAATTACACTGGAGTGGTCTTGCTGCTCAATGACACTCTGTTTGAACCCAGTAGCCTATTATTTGAGATGCATGCTGAAAATAAGTGTTGCTTTTAATCTTTAAGTCAAGGATGCATTGAATATCCTCAGGCAAGCTGTAAAATAAATAACAATATGATCTACACAGCAGATATTTCGTATTGTGCTTTTCTGAAATGTCAAAGCATGCCTCATGCATGACGTCTATGTCTTTTCAATGATATAAACATCCAAGCTAAATGTATTACCCAATGCACATATGGGATTTTCAAATGTCAGTATATTCTTGGGTAAACTCACGAGACGCGGTATTTAAGCATGTTAGTTGTGCTGTTAAATGCTAGAGAGAGAGAGTGTTTAGCTCAGGTTGCTGGTCATTTATTTGTCATCACTCGTACTAGAAAAGGTCTTCATTTAGAGGTTCCCATCATGGTTTTAGCTAATTTTGTTTCATTTTAACTTTATTTTGATTAATTAAACAGCTCATAAACATTCTTTATCACTATTATCCTGCAATCAATTAAGGACATTTCTTCTTATATATAACATTTTTGGCTTTAAGGATTCTTTAAACCTGGGTTTTAAACATATGGTTTATATAGAAACCCACTTAACATTTTTTTTCTAAAAGTGTAGAAATGTGCATTTAATATTTTCAAAGTTAACATTTATAATGGTGAAGCAAAAGTTTCATTAAATTATTGCAGCCCTCAAGTAGGGATCTATTCTATTCAATGTATATATTCAAGACACTTTGGTCAGATTAACCATAAATCTGAAGGATAATAGAATGTGTAAGTCATACAGCGACAACGAATCTGATTAGAGTTCTTTCAAAGTCCCTTTCAAGGAAAGTCTGTTCACTTGGTGGCCATATTTGCAACACCTCAGGGCAGCTATTTCAGGGATGGAGGGGAAAATGAGGCAATCCTTAAATCTCAAAAACTGCTTCCAATCACAATTAACTCTTAAATGCATGAATGTTTCAGCAATCATTATTACATATTCGGGTCTTTAGCGACCCAGATCTATATCTAACACGGATGAATCTTTACCTGCCGCGACGATATAAAACTATCCTGATATTAGTGTTAATATAGAAGAATAAAATAAAGCATATTTTGTTACCTTTTGGAGCTTGAAAGGGGTCCGTTTGAGCAGATGTTTTAAACCATCATCACTGTCCTCATCAGAGCTCATATTCCAGTACATTCAGCATCTGGCTCAATTTTGTCATTTCAAACATATTCTTAAACATCTTCAAAATCAACATTTTGATCGCTGACAGCTTCTTCACCAGATCCACCATCAAGTGTCAGTGACGCATTATGAATTAGAGTTATATTACGTGAATCGTCTTTCTATATTTATTGTCTGGATGTGTGGGTTTTTTAACTTTGGTCTTCCGTATTTAAAGCTGATTTGTGTGGCTTTTCCGCTTGTAAATGGGATTTTCCAAAAAAAAAGTGGTGTGAGATGGAAGCAGGACAATGGAAGATATGTAAATGTTTGTGGAAACCAGTTTGGAAACACTCATTCATAAAACAAGTGCAGAAAGAATGCATGTGTGGTTCGTAAAACCAGTCTTTTAAATTATTTTTGCTATTCTTTTTGTACAGGTAGTGGCACAGAAATTGCATACAGCAGCTTAACCAGTGAAAAAAAAAAAAAAGAGTTTATTGATATTTATATCACACAGTGGATATTTTTTACCCTAGTGAATATTTCTAAGAGTAGGTTATTTTTGAAAATCCATATCTGGCACATACAAGTATTGGCTGCAAAAAAAAAGTATATTGAAAATTTCCTGCCGTTACTGGCCAGAACAGAGTTTCAGTTCATTTAACACACATTGACCTTCTGTGATAACATGTCAGTCAGTAGCACATCACAGTGGGGAAAATCCCACTAAAGAGCACACTAAGATTTTCAGCAAGTAAACATAAAATAATTCATGAAACATTTTATTAAACCGCCATTCAAAAAGTTTGGTGACAGTATTGCTTTTATTCAGCAAGGGCACGTTCAATTAATATAATCAGCATATTCAAATGATTTCTGAAGTATCGCGTGACACTTGGTGGTTGCTGAAAATGTTGTTTTGCCATCACAGGAACAAATTACATTTTAATCATATCTTAAATTTAAAAATAAAAAAATGTTATTGTAAATTGTAATAATATTTAACAATAGTACTCTTTGGTGAGCATAAGGCCCTGTTTACACAAAAACGCTCGCGGGTGAAAACGTTAAAAAAAACAATTTTCGGATGTGCCTTTCGTTTACACGGCGACGGCGTTTTGGGGGCTTAAAAACGCAAAAAAGTGAAACCTCCCTCCAGAGTGGAAATCTTTAAAAACGCTCCACCGCCACGTTCCCGTGTAAACGGTAAAAACGCCAAAGTCTGCTTGACAGTAATGATTGTACGCAGGCGCTCGGACTTGGTGTTGTTGTGTGGCAGTGCTTCACATCGCCACCTAGCTGCCTGGAGTGCATACTACATCAAATTTCACACACTTTTGCGTCACTATATGCACAAGGATTCCCCACTCATAACGCTCGTCTAAACGCAGAATAAAAAGTGATAACGCAACGCTTTCGTGTTTCGTCTTCAGATCGTTTCCGTGTAAACATAGCGCAAGAGACTTCTTTCTAAAACGTTTCAAAAGCTTACCAAACTCTTTAAGCACTATAGTGAGTATGTATATACGGTATAACAAACAAATCATAGATATATTTATAATATTTAACTTGGCATTTGTAGAAAAATACACTTCCCATGAGAACAGTTAAAACATGGACGTCCTATCATTATCTATCCTGATACACACTGTTACTTTGAAGATGACTGTTTGTTGAGTGAACTATACAGTGTGAGCACATTTTTGTTTCTAAAAGCAATTCCGTTAGTATTACACAGGATTCACTTACTCTCCCTTATAGTAATTGCTTACATTTCCAAAAAAAACATCCAAGGCTTTTTCAAAATGCCCTAAGCAGGAATACTGTACGAGGTCACACTGAAGTAATCTATTGAAAGTGTAGAGTGCAACACTCATATAACATCCAGCTTTTAAATCAATATTCCTTTGAAAATGTTTCTTGAGCTGCTTAAGGATTTCTGGCACATACATAATGATTTTGCTGCTGGACATAAGTGATTTTTATTGATCTCCTAATGAATTTCCAGCAGAAGGTGAATACTGCATAATTGATAATAATGCTGACCAAAAGTTCACTTTTGAGAAAGGAAGATGGCTCCTGGCTAAATATTGTTATGGAAAACTGCCAACACACACGGAATTCAGACTTTGTTCATTCTGTAAGCATTCATAAATGTTTTAACACTGTTATTTCCATCATATTATAGATAGCGCGTCCTAAAAATCTGCGCGTCTGCTCATCAGAGCGATGTCGGAATTCTGGATATGAAGAGGGATTTATGCATATTTTCCCGTCACCATGGGATCAAAGCATAGACTTGGGTCAAGGGGGTTGATTTATTAGTTCGTGCACACCTCTGCTTCTTATCAATCTGTTTCAGATTACATATGCAAACACGGCACCAAATATCTTGCTGCAACAGTAATGCAATTGTGGCTACGATTGAGAAAAAAAATGCCATTTTAATATCATGAAATATCTTCACTTGGTTAATACCTGTGGCTTTACAGAAGAAAAGACAGGGGCAAAATGAAAGTAGAGATGTTTTCTTTATTTGATTCCACTTTGATACACACACAAGAGGTTATTCGGTTAGCAGCGGCGATGCTGGAAGGAAAGCAAAAAAAAAGAGGATTTCTCTATTGGATTGGAACTGAAAAGACACCCCGAACACTTTTGGATTCAAAGGCACGCTTTTCAGCCTTTAATGCCATAAAAAACACACACATATACACGAGGAAATCTAGTTATTGTTCACAGTCAATATTTTACTCTAATCCGATTTCATCAGATAGTCACCCTGTGCCTGTTTGATCGTGGTTCTCGGGGAAGTATATGAGTGTTAAAGTTGATGAAAAGCCGCACGTGTGTGTGTTGAACATTTTGAACATTCAGCTATTCTCGGTAGTCCATAATCGCTAGGCCAAAAGCAGATTTGCTACAGTAGCTTAGAGTGCAGCGATAACGCTGAAGAGTGACGGTAACCTTGAGGAGTCCATTGAGACTTTAGAGAAAGTCACTGCAACGCAAGGCATAGTGGGAACGCCGAGTGAAGGCATTCGGCCAATTAGAGGCGGGAATCTCCTCAGGCAGCCCGGACCCAATCTCCCTCCCTTAGGGATCTCTCTTTCGTCCCTTTGCTCAATTTCACTCGGCCTCAGTTCCTCTCCTTCCCTTGACTCTTTCCATCTCCTTCCTATTCCAGTGCGGTTTGGCTTTTAGTCCTAAACTCTATTAACTCTGCCTTATTTTATGCCTGTTTTTTACAACAGAGAGGCACAGATTGAGAGAGGTCAATCAGAGTTGAGCCCAAACGGCTGGGAAGGAGAAACTTTTCTATTTCAATTCAAAGGTCTTTGTGGAAGGGAGTTTCACTTTGAAATGCTGATTTAGTGGCCTCTGTAGGCCTGGAGTAATTGAGCTCCTCTGGGACCCGCGGAACATTATTGAAAATTGTACGCCGTCTTTAAAATCTTCTGGTAGAAAGTGACAGGTAGGGCTATTTGTGCTAGAGAGGGAAAAAATACACCAGGAGGAGTGTTCAGCTATCTATTTATTTATTCCACAGTGACAATAAGTTCTTTCAAACAGACGTTGTTGTAAATTAAACTGTATTTTATCCAGATCAGAGATTTTGTGTGAGCAGGAATTGAATTTGAAGTGACTGTTTACCTGACCAGCCAGTTATGCTGTTCAAGAGTTTATTCTTTTTACTCAACCCATGTTGGGAAGTAAAGATAATAATAATAATAATAATAATAATGATAATTCAGTGATTTTTAAGTGCTTTAAGTGTTTTAGTTATATCTATTAAAGGGTCATTCCACCTCTGGAAAGATGAATGTGTATTTAAAATGGGTAATTTATGTAGAAGATAAGGTAATATATGTTTCGAATTTGGAGCTTTCTAGACTGAGAAAAGCCAGAAAATGTATTTTTGGCTTATGTGGATGAAAGACAACAAGTCCCAGAATGCACTTGCTTTGCTGCCCTACACTGTAAAAAATAAACCGTAAATTTTACGGTAAAAACCGGCAGCTGTGGTTGCCAGAACTTTACTGTTAAAAATACGGTTGGAATGTTAATGGTTTTACAGACTTAACTTAAAATTTACAGTAATAAACCGTAATTTATTTTCTGATAAAATGTGAATTTACCAACGTATTGATGTATTGATATCTGTTTTAGACCATTGTAATACACTGACAACCAACAATCATCACAGCAGTGATGATAGTTACATGAGCAATCACAGCTCATCAAGTGAATACTTGTATAAAGCAATACTTAATTAAAGAAGCTGCACAATGTCATTCACACAAACATTAAGCAACATTAAGTGGTAACACACATGAAATTTAAAAAAATGCAATAAACATTAATTTAACAACATTACATGTAACATAAAACCCTAATGAACATAACTGATTAGAAAAAAACAATAAAACTATAAGGAACCATAGTCATTTCAACAAAAATACATAAAATGTGAAGTGTCACACAGGAAATTGTGGGAATGTCAATTCACGTTTTTTCACTGTAAATTATACAATGATTTGTTCTTTTTCACTTTCAAAAACTGTAAATTTAACGGTATTTTACTGTAAAATTATATCACAGTTATTTACCGTGTATAGTACGGAAACTTTCTGTTTACCAATTAACAGTTTTGCACTGTAGCATTTTTACAGTATTTTACCGTTAAAATCACGGTTATTTTTTACAGTGTAGGAGGCCACGCCTTCAGACCACAGTATTTAAACAGCTAGTCTAGTGAGTCTCCGTGATGTGTCCCGAAAATGTGTTTCGAGATTGCCCAAAAATGTCCGGGATTCGGCTTTTGCATTCTACAGTCGCCATTCATCATGTTTACTATGTCGAGCGGGACGAGTGAGGGCCGCGTGGAGAATGACGCGAGGCTGGTGGCGAGATTACCGATGAGTGGCACATGTGAGACGTAAGTTAACGGTCTCGTATCTCTCACGGAGGAGCGGGAATTTTCTTAGCAATGTTAAAACGCACATCAACCGATCACTTTTTTAGCGTTCATGTAAACACTACATTCAGATTCACCAATCAGAATGAATTCAGAAGTTGTAAACAATGAATGGCGACAGCAGAATCCCGGACATCGACGGCCGGACATGTCCGGGAAAAAGAGGACGATAACCCCTAAAGTTACTACTCGGCTTTCTCCACAGAACAAGAGCTAGCTTAGCTTCCAAAAAAGATGGCTGACGCTATGTGTAATCCCAATCCTCCATAATGCATCCGTCTGCGTATTCAGTACCTTATGTGGTAGACCTTTTGTATACCACACGTGAATATAAAAGGAGACGACGGGAAACATAAAGAAAGCAGCACCTTTCGTTTCTGCTCCGATAGTCGCAAAATGACGCCTAACACTGTAAGAAATCAGGAAATATGAGAAAATATTTTGCTTGGTACGTTTTTTAAACCAAATTTGTGTCTTTAGCCAACAAAGTTTAAATCCCATCTGGCTAGGTGCGCTTCCAATAAAGTTTACGCATCAGGTCAGTAGGTGGAGATGAGGCGGCCTTTTGTGGTTGTTCAAACACATTCGACCACATGAGCTACACATACAATAGTTGGGTGAACTATCTCCAATTTAGCTACTTTTTCTCAGTTTCTTGCTTCTACCATATAGAGTTTAACTACTTTATATAATGTGTCTTACCTTGGCAAGCTACAGGTTTGAAATATGTTCTCTTGGAGAAACATAATCAATTTATGCATTCACATACTTCTCTGTGGACAGAAATAAAAAGCATGGGTTTCCTTCTCTTTCCGAAGCCTTGTCTTCTCCCATGAATTGTGGATTTTCTTTCTGAAATAAAGAAGAAAAATATTTGAATATGAAAAAGAACTGTCCTTCATCGTCAATTTTTAAACGACAATACTATGTCTTGTATATGGCATGTAAATCACTCGGACAGTATAAATGGACCCACTATGTATCATACTTTTACATTAGTTAACAACATGGACTGTATATCTGTGGGTGTCAGTTTGTGTTTATATGCATACGAGTCATTACGGGTGACTTATGCAATGCTTGTGCAAGCAGAACTCATGTTGCAGAAAACATTTTGTCTTTCTCTTCATTGATGGAGAGCAGGGAGGAAGTTTGGCCCTCCAGCTCCATTCATTCTGCTCCAGTAGTGTTGGGCTTCATGTACTGCATGGTCAGATCAAGCAAAAGAGACTGCTTTTGAGTTCAGTTTGATCATGAACCACCTCCAGGCAGATCAACACATAAACAACAACCAGTGAGATAGACTCTCATAGGCCCCACTGGCCGGAAAGCACTTTGATTACAGCATCACTGTTTCTCTTTCATGCTGTTTAGGTCTTATGTACTGCAAGCTCGAAATAAATACTCGAAAATTTAAAAGAAAAGTGAGGTTTCTCAAAGTGAACAGGTGCCAAACGTGGCCTTATTTTGCTCTGAAAAATCTCTGAAGCCTCTCAGATTTATTGACTTTGCTCTCTGTCCGTTTGTACGTGTTGTTCTTATGGAGTTGGAGTCTTTCCATCAGTCTGGTGTAGTGTTTATTCGTGCGCTGCAGGCCACTGGAGGAACACAATAACACGACACGCATAGCGTGGGAGCAGCCAGTATCTGTTAGACAACTGACTAATACCTTCGTCTCATTATGTACTTGTTGTGTACGCCAAAGGATGTGGTGCGAGGTCGTCTGAGTGCTTGGTCACGCGTTTTCATGTTTTCATGTTTTCATCCCGATGGGGAATATCAACACTCATAAGAATAGTAGTGCACTGATATTGAGAAATATAAGGCAGTGTGGTTGTTTCCAAGGGTAAGGAATGATTTGACTGTCCTTCTCAAAAAAAGGGCATGTTGGGACATGTACAACCTTGTGAAAAAGAACTACATAATAGCATACTATTTTAAAAGGAGTACTTATTACAGAAATAATATAGTGTTAAATGTTTTTGGACGCTCAAAGGTTAGTTGTTCCTAACCTACTGTATATGAGTTTCTTTCTTCTGCAGTTCAGATCAGAGAGTCGACTGTAGCCATTGACTTCCATAGTAGAAAAAATACTACTAGCATTATTAGCGTTACTAGCATTCTTTCCTGGTTTTCAACAGAAATAAGAACCTAATACAGGTTTAGAAGAACTTGAGGGTGAGTATAGACCCCTTTTCAGTTGGTAAACATGGTGACGTTTTTTGTGGGCGGAGCTAAGGTGGAGGCAGAGCGATCCCTCTGGCTGCTTCACTAACGCTAGTTAGCAAGTATTGTTAGCTTGTTTTTTTAACAATGACTGGAGAAAATCCGATTTTATCTTAATGTGTAAGGTCACTCAGTGTCCAGGACCGCGATTATTATTTCCAAAAGTTATTTTAATGGACGAAACCAGATTGGCCGACTGGATATAAATCTTTGGATGCCTATAACTATGTACTGAATGGCCCTGTACAAGACTTGTGTATGTGTGTGTGTGTACGATCCGCAGTTCTGCCGAGCCAGCGCAGAGACGACGACAATGTAAAGAGTGACATTACGGTGCGATTTTAATGATGTGAATATTTTCTAGAATTTTTCATCAATTCTCGCACCAAACAACACAACAAGATGATATTTAATAATAGTAACAATAATTTAAGCTCCTCATTATGTAGCCGAATCTGTGCTGGTTTGTATTGGCTGCCTCCAGTTTTCACTCCAGCTAGCGCCGTGACGTAACTTTGACGTTGGCGCAAAAGGGCTCTATATTATGACGTAATCTAAATTTTTGGATGAACTATCCCTTTGTATTATATTTAAATTTATCTTACATTAAATTAGCTGGACTTTAACTTACAGTAAGTACATTTTTACATGTAATTTCATGATTACTTCACATACTTTTTTCATAAGGTGGTGATTTCTTATGAAAGCTGTAAATTGTATGGAAACATAGCATAATAAGCATAAAGGTCCATGACAAAAAGTGTAATTTAAAGTGCAACTCTTAATTTGTATAGCAAGTATCTTAAGAAAAACTCATGTACACTCAAAGTACACTTAAGAAACCTTTTATTTTATCTTTATTTCAATATTACATGATCTACAAGTATGTTTTCAATTTCAATTTGAAGTACACTACAAGTACACATTCGATGTAATTATGCATACTTCTTTTTCACAAGGGCATCCACACTTCTGTTGAACTGCTTTTGGCATAGCAAGCAGGGACAGATGCCTCATGGCCTGACAAACTGACATTGTGCTAAAGGAACAGCTGCATCATGGCGCTCTTGGGATTTGACACTAACCTTGAAAGATATCCCTTACTTTACCAGAGTCTCCTCATGTACGGTAGCTTGTTGGTGATCGCCCAAAAACTGCATCTGCAGTAGCGCACATCAAAACACCACAGCGGTAGCAAAGCAGCAGAACAGCCTGTGGGTTTGGCAAGGCCTGTCTGACCAACTCACTTCAGCATGCCTTTTATCCCGCCGTTTACTGTAAACACACAAACACAAACAGAGCGGAGCTCGGCTTCAGTGGGAATGGGTAATGATGCTGGTGTGTGTGTGTGGACTGCTGTCAGGGGTGAGCGGCAGATTGCACAGTACAGCCAAAGGATCCTCACAGGAAACACTGCTCACATCTCAGGCCCAAATGCCTCGTACTGGATCATAAAGTGTGCGAACGAACGCCAAGCAAACTCTGCAGAGAGCTATTCTGGAGAAAACGGAATCGTGTTTATGCAGGCATGCTGTGTTGAGCTGTATCAACTTATCTATTTATATAAACAGCATTTCTGGGAGTCAACTGTGAAGGAGTTTATAGTCAGCTGTAACAAAACTAGTTTTTTTATGCAGTATCTGCTCTTGATATGTCAGGGAAAACTTGCTGTCAGCAGGTCATTATAAACCAAAATAAACCCGTAAATGGCAATTCGGGTTCAGATATGAAGCTGAGGTTATCATTTGTTATCAGTTGTAATTGGTGTCAAATGTAGCTTGGTTTAGAACAATCAATAGTAGACTCAAAAAGGCACAATGAGTAATGCAAGCATGGCTGGGAGTATCAGACCAGCTACAACAATGAGAAATTGAGGACAATATTGAATTGTTTTAAGCAAAATGCCTGAAAACGTATAAATACAAGCACTATTAATTAGATTTAATAGCTTATCATTTTTGCCAATAGGTGGCGCTGTTAATAATTTGATGTGGTGTGGTCCGTGTGAGGTGCCAATGACACATCCAAAGTTTGGAGTCAATATGCCAAATAGGGCTGTCAAACGATTAATCGTATCCAAAATAAAAGTTTGTGTTTACATATTATATGTGGATGCACTGTGTACAATTATTTCGTATATATATATATATATATAAATACACACACATTGTATTTTTTGTATTTTTTAACAGGCCACAGTGCCAAAAACACATAACAATTTTTGTAACAATGCACTAATAGGTTTGTAAAATACAGCATTTTATGTCAAAAATTCGAAATGGAACATTTTCAAAATGGCTGATATGAGATAATTTGGTTGCATTCGAATCAAAAGAGTTTTACTATTTTTGGACAAACAATTCAGAAGTCATACGCAAAAATAGTAATTTTTTATCCCCTGACCAGTTGGTGATTCTGTGCCAAAATGTTGCAAGTAGCCTCTGTTCCAAGGGGGTAATCCATCGACCGGTTACCGCCATTTTTCTTTTTTTTTTTTTTCATTTCAACACAGGTAAAGGATGTGCACTAAATGTGCATCACTATAAAAAATAAACATTTAAAAGGGTCCTATAAAGCCCTTTTCACAAGAGGCAAACGAGTGTGAAGTTTTAGCTCAAAATACTCCATGGATATTTTTATAGCATGTTAAAATTTTAAAACACACCATTTTTGTGCTTGTCCCTTTAAATGCAAATGAGCTGCTGCTCCTGACACAGAGGGCGGAGCATGAAGAGCTCATGCGTTACCGGCTCAAATTACCTCACGCACTAAAAATTTCAAAAACTTTTAGTAAAAAAAAGTCGGACAAAGATGGAGAGAGACAAGAAGAAGTGACCTGTAGAATGCAACAGGGCATTTCTGAATGGTTAGTTGATGAATCCCGGGGTTTATGTAAATTAGGGTTAGTGATGTCACTGAAGAAGCTCATTGTAGTCCCTACCAGTTGTTTGTTGTAGTCCTTAAAAAGCGATGCTGTAAAAGAAAACATCTCCCTTTGCTTTGAATGTACATAACTTTGCAGTTCAAACAGCAACACACTGTGTTTAAAATTTAAAAAGTGAAATCATAATCACCACCCCTTTAATGTGACAAAAAGAGCTTATTACACAGCTACTTAAAGTCAATTATTTTAATATATGAGAAAAAAGAGACCACAAAATGCTACAATAGCCATGAAACTAGCACAGCTATGTAGTTTAGGAGTCATAACGCAAAAAAAATATTTTACCAATCAGAACCAAGTATTCAAGAGAAGCGTATAATTAGCATGCTTAATGACTACATTAAACATCTGAACTAGATTTCCAACAGTTTTACAAGCCATGGTTTTTAATAAAAACAGTCTGTGTACATGCGTAATTCAATTTTGATTCAGATATTGTGGCGAGTTAGCTTCAGGTGGTTATAAAAGAGAAAGCTCAGGGGAAATAACAAGCCCAGTGACCGCAGCAAAACACCGAGGCACAATACACCCCATGCCAGCTTTAAAAATGGACATGAACTCGGCTGAATATTACACAGCCGTAATGAAGGCATGAAAAGTGCCCTGAAGTGCATTCCACGCATTTGCTTACTGTCAGTGTGTAATGAAGACAATAACAAAACTAGTCGGTGCAATAATACTCCTGCTTATTTATGCATTCAAAAGACACTGAACTGATGGGACCAGGCAAAAACATGCATTGCTATAAACATCGCACTGTGCTTTTAGATGTAAATATTCAAATAAGTTGCATGCTGAAATGATCAGCCTCAAACAACTTAACAAATGCGCTTTGGAAATATTTGTCCCTGGTTTTGATGAGAGCTTGTGATCTTTACGGTGGTAATTCAACAGAGTGTGTCTTCCGTGATTTCGCAGGTTGCATGTCACTGACCCATATGGATCAGGGCAGTCTGCGGTCAGTTCGAAAACAATATCAGTGACACATACTGGCAACTCCATGCAGGCTAATACCACAAAAATGAAAATGTATATTTAGAGGACTAACTGACTGAATTAAGTAGTTTATATTAAGCTCACACTGAGAACGCGGAGTGAACCTTATGAATGTATGGTGTTTACAGACTCAGAGAACTCAATACCCTTTATAAGTGTTTGCTACTTTTTGGTTTTGAAAATAATCCGTAGCATAATGGATCCTTCAGGAAACCGTTGGATAATGAGGTAAAGCTATTTACTGCTTGTAAATTCTCAGTAAATCGAAGGACCTCAAGTGCATTCAGATGTGTGCTGTTTTTGTGATGTGGCTCAGTCATTTAAGAATGATTGAAGTTAGTTCAGAACAAAGGAGGCTTCAGAAAATAACCAAGCATCAAAGCTGATGCTCAAATGCACTGTATTAACTAGCAAAAGGGATATAATAACTAATGTTTTGGAATGAGCTGGCAAATGAAAGTAGATTGAGGAAACATATGGAGATGAGTAGGGTCTGGAACGAGCTGAGATGTGTGACCCACTTTCTGGTATGAAAAGCAACAGATTGAATGCATGTACTGTAATGTTGCGAGTAGTACTTAAGATTCCATGATGCAAGCACTTAAGAGTCATTTAAGGAAACTGCTGACGTAGCTAATATGATCTAACTGTCGTTTTGATGTTGGGGAAAAACAAACGGACAACTGGATGCTTGGCACGGTCCATGACAATGTAACTGATGCGATGCCACTGAATCCTGGGTGAAAGTTGGCAGAGAAAGGAACGGCATTGAATTCGTCCTAAAATCTATTATTCATATTCGTTAGGGAAACTTAAACTCATCCACCACAAATGACTGGTGTTGATTGCAGTGACAGAGATGCTATAACCACAAGCTTTACTGCGAGTGTCAAGCGGGGATACAGACTTCCCTACCTGCACAGAAAAAACATGGGTAATTTGAAGTAAAATAGTGAAATGCACTCATTGGGGATTATTAAAGTCTATTTGAGTTTTAAACATTGTCAAAACATTGCAGTTGCAAAACTACCACTTATTTTTTTTTCCAGTGATGGAGTACATTTCAAACAATCCTCGACTTACAAATGGTACAGGCCAATCTAATAAACCGTACTGACAAAACAGTGGCTTTTTCTAATGTAAGTCTAAGCATGTTAGCTTTAAAAGGAATGTAAAACAAATCTAGAAAATATGGTAACTGAAGTGTTTAAGGGTGACAAGGTATCCAAAATGGAATTGCAAGGTTTATTTCTCCTTTTCTTAATCCTGAACAAAGTAATAGCATTTCATGGCATACACTCTCAGAAAAAAGGTACAAAAGCTGTCACTGGGACTGTACCTTTTCAAAAGGTAAACTTTTGTACATTTTAGGTGCCAATATGTACATTTTAGGTGCCAATATATACATTTTAGGTGCCAATATATACATTTAGGTGCCAATATGTACATTTAGGTGCCAATATGTACATTTTAGGTGCCAATATATACATTTTAGGTGCTAATATGGACATGTAGGTGTTAATATGGACATTTATTTGCTAATATGTACATTTTAGGTGCTAATATGGACATGTAGGTGTTAATATGTACATTTTAGGTGCTAATATGTACCATTAAGGTACTATTATGCACCCTTTAGGTACAAAAGTGTACCCCTTGAAAAGGTACAGCCCCAGTGACAGCTTTTGGACCTTTTTTTCTGAGAGTGTACAGAAAACCATACAAGCAATTGGGTATCATTAATTAATAAAACTGCTCTGTTGATACAGATTTATATACATATTATAATTCTTAAATTCCCCTTGTGTTGAAAATTGAGCATTTAATGTTATTTATATGTCTATGTGGTGTTTTTAAAGGGATACGCCATCGTTTTTTTTTTTTTTTCTCATATTAATCTAAGTTATTCCCTTAACTAAGTCGAGTTGATGCATACCTCTCTCGTCTCAGTGCATGCTCTCAATCGCTGTGGCGCGCGAGACACTTTGATAGCACTTAACTAGCCCAGGTCATTCAATAGCAGAGAAGCTACTAATTTAAATACAGTTACACGAGTAGTGTAACTCGACCAGGAATGGAGACACAAAATAAAACGTTGCGCTTTTCTAAGCGTGTAAAGTGGATAACTATGTATGGCAAAATACCATAGCAAAGTGCTTGGGAGCACTTCCTCTCTGTGCATATATATCAATGGACTCGCCGCAGTAATATAATCACTCTGAAGAGGGAGAGGACTTTTCACGAATCATGAAATTATTACGCCGAGTCGCTGTGGTATTCCGCCATAATCCACTTTACTTTAGAAAAGTGTAACGTTTTATTTTGTGTCACCATTCTTGGTCGATTTACTCTACTCGTGTAACTGCATTTAAAGTCCCTGTGAAATCAAAATTAAACCTATTTATTTTGTTAGCGCATATTACTAGTCTTGTGGTGAACAATTAATCCGTGCAAGTAAATATATATTAAAAAAATGTTTTACCTTAGTAATCTTTAATCAAAATCTGAATAGTTACTTCTGGAACGGTTTCTTTTTCTGATGACGTAGGTTTCACAGCTTGGGTGGGGAAACGCTTAACCACTCCCCTCAAACCGTTAGTTTGCTATGAGCGAGAGATGGAGAGGAGGAGCGCTAGAGTAAAACCCTGCCCTCTGTTCAATATTCCGTTTGGATATACGTCACAGCACTGGAGAAAAATCGTTTGCAACTTCCGGTTCACGGGGACTTTAAATAGGGAAAACGTGGAGGTGTTCGGTCGCTTCTCTGCTTGGGCCGTATTGAATGAACTGGGCTAGTTAAGTGCGATCAAAGTGTCTTGCGCGATTGAAAGAGACGAGAGAGGTATGCATCAACTCGTTTTAGTTCAGGGAATAACATAGTTTAATACGAAAAGAGAAAAAGTGGAGTATTGCTTTAATATGCTTTAATAGACAGTGACAAAAGCGCGGTTTGAAATTGCGGGTGTTTCTAACGTCGCAAACGACCTTGTAAACAATCACATCAACAAGTGGATCTCTTAGTTAGTGTGACTGAGTGGAGGCGGGGCCGATTTGCCTATTCATAGAACCACATATTTAAAAAAAAAAAATAATTAAATATGTAATTTTGATGGTCATGGGTAAGCTTTAAGGGATAATATTATTGACTACCGGGGGACTTTAATACAAAAGAATAGCCTCTCCTTGTTTGCCAGTGGCAGAACTAGCACTATTAAGATAGTTTGACGGAGATCAGAGTAGAGTAAATCTGAGAGGTCATTACTCATGTTAAATTAATCACTGTAAATGCATCAGTAAGAATTAGCATACAGCTTTGCTCACCACTATCTATATAGGCTACTCATCCATGTATTTTGAACTGAAGTAAACAATAAATACTATCTAAATACCATCTAAAACATAGTTCAAGTTATTCTACCTGCATGGGTGACATTACTTTATGCCCCCCATGCAAAACAGATGGTCCATCCTGTTCTGGCACCGTGCTGCCACTGAATACGTGAATAAGTACACAAGAATACGCGTTGCCAATGTATTTGACACTGAAAACGCATTTATACAAGGTTACATATCTCACAGTACCGAAATGTAACATGACCCTTCAGACTTGTGACAACTTTTACCTGAGAGCCTAACAGAGAAAAACCTCTCCAAGTTGCGTGTGAGAGCACTGGTGGATGTGAAAAAAAACTGTAAAGTTGTACTTTTCCAAGCAATGACTAATAAGTGATTTGCTAGCAGGAGGAATCCGAGTGGAGATGCTCGAGATATCAGTCTTCTGTTTCCCCCCGTGACCAGCATTGCGTTCCTAATGATTTGTGCCAAGGAAAACATTTAGACGTTGCATGTATTGTAATACTTGTTGCCAGAAGCAAATACAACGTCATACACTACTTACTTTAACTCACTGTTCTCATCATTCCCAATATACTGCGATTAAACTACTATCTGAGGCGTATCTGAGTAATGTTATTAGCTGTCCTTCAGTTCAACAGAAACGTGCACCTCCAGCATACCCCACTGTAATATTCCCCTGAAGTCTGCGCATGGGAGGAGGGGAATGTGCTCTCGTTCACGATATTGCGGTTTAATGTGCCTCGGATTTACCGAGAGCGAATAAAAATGCAATGCACAAAAACCGCCCGCCCACCCACACGCACTCAAACCAAGGGGTTCACACATTTGGCTGTCGAAGACGAATAAGTGAATGTCTTACCTGAACCCAAAAGTGCAAACAGGGGAGTTGAGGGGGACAACGACTCAATGTTTCGCTCTGCAGCAGTGGTGGAGATCAACGGAGATGCGCTGAATATGAACACCAGCTAATAGAAGGAACTAAAGCAGTGCCGAAAAAGAGGGAGAGAGAGAGAGAGAACTCAGTCTCCCCCTCCCCGCACAGCCTCCTTCGTTTATCTCCATCCCTATGGCACAAAGATAGAAGCACAGCCACAGACAAGCTAATCTCAGCTAAGGACAGCATCAGCAAACACTGAACCAAAACAGAAGGCAAACAAACTACAGGCGTCTAAACCTACCATAGTGCGAGTTTATGTATTTGTAGGATCGCTTTCTCTCCCTCTCTCGCTCTGGCTGCGTCCAGACATGACTGGGGCTGATTTAGGTCAACACGTCTGTCTGTCTGGCTGAGCTCGGCTCATCTGCTGCGTTGCCGTTTCTGTTCGGCTCTGCTCTGCTTTCTGGACGAGTCTAAGATCGAAAGCCACTTCATCCTTGGAGGAGAACGGCCACTTTGGCCGGTCGCCGAGAATGGGAATGCAGGCGGGCCCGGCTGACTGGACGTCTCGGGACGGCCCGGTGACGCGCTGGAATCCAAGTCTTTCTCGTCGACTTTTCAGCCTGGTAACACCGTCCTGCACATAGAGACAATGGCATCAGCAGCTCCAAACAAAACAAAACAAAAAAAAAAACGTTTGATCCGGGCTCGCTTCTCCAAATTTTTCCGTCGGCATGTGAGACGGAGCGTAATTCCAAGTTGTTTGACTTTCTTTGAAAATGATCCCTCAACGGCGGAGAGAAGCAGAACGGCGGTGTTTTGAGAGGAAGTGCTCGGCTCTTCTGCCTCCCCAAAACAAGCCAGTAGACTGCAGCTGCGAGCTCCTGTGCCTCCACTCTAGTTGTCTGGCTGTGCCGCAGTGCGTCTGGGAGGGAAAAAAAAAAGACTACGTCTGTAGCCAGAGCGCTGCCACTCGCCTAAAACCATGCCGTGACACAGCAATCAGATGACTTGTGTCAGCAGAATGATGCGTCATCGTTTCGTTGAGCAGAAGGGATGCCGGGAAAGTTTTTCGGTGTGCCGTGCCGCACGAAAAACCCTGTGTCTTAACCCTCTGCTATACTTGTCTCCGCTGCCGGGGAGTAGCGGCGGCACTATAGAATAATAAACAAGAGAAAGGGAAGTTGTATGAGAGAGAGAGAGATCCACCTTAATTTGTAATCATTTTTTTCCTCCCTCTCTGTCTCACTTCTGCCACTCTGTTCTCTCTTTGAAGTGCATCAATGAAATGAAAATGGCTTCCAATTTTCAGCCTCTCATCCTTTAAATGTCACTGTCTCCTCTTATGGAACAAACAGACTATGTATAAACACGCTCTCGTATGCATGGCATTCTCAGTGTCTTTATCATGGTACAGGTACAACCTTTGCAGTCCTTTGTCTGCACTCGGCTGTTGTGATTAGCATAAACGTAATGTCTTTGTTCTAAAATCCATATGGTTGAGACGGTTAAAGGGAGAGAATCTGGAAAGGCAGCCGGTACGTGATCTGCTTTCTCTATCTCCAGTACTGATGCCCTGCTGTCTGCAATTGTGAAAGCAATAATTGTTCTGAGTCCAAGAAAAACACTATTTTCTATTTCTCCTCCCTTCACTACTCTTCACTACTCTCACTCTCTCTTTCTCTTGGGTATATGTGTTTATTAAACACAAAGCCCAGAAATATTTCCCTTGTGAAAAAGTACACTTTAACAAACTTTAAAAAAATAAAAATAAAAAAGAATACTTATTTTGGAAATTATTATAAACTCTAAAATAATATACTTAAGTGTGAAATTAATGTTATTTTTATGAACACTGAATGTGACATGTTAATTGCCATGCATCAATAATACATTTATATTAAAGGGATACTCCACTTTTTTTGGGAAATAGGCTCATTTTACCACTCCCCCAGAGTTAATCAGTTGGGTTTTACCGTTTTCGAATGTATTCGGCCGATTTTTTTTTTTTTTTTTTTTTTTTTATATTTAGAAGAATATCAGTAACCAGGCAGTTTCTGGTCTCATTGACTTCCATAGTATATTTCTTTCCTACTATGGAAGTCAATGAGACCAGAAACTGTCTGGTTACTGATTTTCTTCTAAATATTAGAAAAGTGGCTGAATGGATTTGAAAACGGTAAAACTCAACTGTTTAACTGTGGGAGAGTGGTAAAATGAGCCTATTTCCAAAAAAAATAAATAAAAAAAAAATAAAAAAAAGGTGGAGTATCCCTTTAAATGCAATTAGCTGAACTGCTCACTTAAGACTTATATGTGATTTAATTACTTCTAAAAATGGTTAAAGTGTACTGTCGAATGTACTGACAAGCATTTATGGTGAACTAAAAATATACTTTGTCATTTCTATTAAGCTATGCCAGTAATTACACATTTGTAATGGTCAAGTTGCAATATTTTAACTTGAAATGTAATATTGAATAACCTAAGAAATGTAATATTGAATAACCTAATAAATGAATAAAATAATCAAGTATTCATTTAAAGTGTACTTTCTTCAGTGGGACACTTTTTTTTTCTAAAAGCTGAAGGTCGCCCTTTTCAGTGGAAAAGAGCTTTCAAGCTTCATTCGTAAAGTGATCCATATTAGCACTTTACTTTAGAGTCCTGTAACCCATGAATATAGTATACACCTATTATAATAGTAATTGCATTAACAGGGTACTAACTCTGACCCTAACCATTAACCCATGTAGTTACCTTATATTAACCAGTCCAGTACTGTAAGTACACTATAAGTACACGTAACGTACTGTAAAATATATATTACAAGTACTCTGAAGACATGACATTTGTGTTAACCAACCAATTTAAGTTGTTATTCAAAAATATTCTTGTTAACTGCTGATAAATTCCTGTGGTACGCACACCACCAGTTTTTCTTACATACTGGCACTTCTGACATGTTGCCCGTACCCTCAGCCCTCCCTTCCTCAGAAACCTATTTTGACCGAGCATCGGGAGTACCGGCACTCTTTTTTTTTTTTTTTTTTTTTTTTCATTTCAAGCACTGGATGTGGATCAACTGATTCATTGAAAATATCTGTTTCAGAGGAATGATTCATTCATGAATCCATCATTGTTACTTCTCTCATTCTGCCAGCAGAGCAAGTCCTATGGATTACTTTTATGATAATTTACAGTGCTTTCACATCATTTTTGAAGCTTGACAGTTCCAGTCTCCATTAATTTTTTTTCTTTCTTTTTTGATTTAACTTAAAACATATGTTGAAAAGCTCTCATCTTTGTAGACCTGACTGAGATTAATTTAGGTCAGTGGGTTTGGGTTTCATGTAAAGATGTACGTGCAGGCTTGAATGCATGCGCGTGTGTGTGTGTGTGTGTGTGTGTGTGTGTGTGTGTGTGCGTGCGCGTGCGTGCATGTGTGGCGCGTGTATGAGCAGCACCTGTTAAGTCAGTGATGGGTCCTCTCTAACTCCAACAGAAATGAAAATGGATGTGAGTCTGACAGCAAACACACACACACACACACACACACACACAATATGTTGTTCCAATATTCACCTAAACATTTTCCACTTTTGGTACAAACCTTGAGCCAAATTACATAACTTTCAATGCAGAGTGGCCATTCACTCTCCATAACTGTAAATTTAGCCATTCTTTTTTCACTCGCTTCACTGTCCACAAAACATTTCCCTCTCCTTTTACTTAAAAGCACAGCCTTACAATAACCCAGAGAAAAATCTCCTGCTCAAGGTTGCTTGCAAAACATAAACAAGACATTTCTACAAGTGAATGCACTCTGCTCATCAAAACACTTTTTGTTGCTTCCAGAGCAGCACAAGCTCTATTCATAACCTTGAGTAAAACCTCTTGTGTTTACTTAATAAGAGATTGAGTTTAAGCTCTCATGTACACAAAAGTCAATATATATATATATATATATATATATATATATATATATATATATATATATATTTCAGTTGGTGACTATGTAGCAGAATTTAACATTATATTGTCCATCATATGCTCGTTACCTGCTATACACTTTCAAAAAAAATAACTTTTCAAACTATTTTCCCTAAATCCTTCTGTAAATCACACTAAAAAAATGAATTTATTAGATTACCCTCCAACGTTCACAAAATTAATGGGAGAGAAAAAAAAAATTGATTTTGCATAAATAACAAATGAATCTTAAGACACAACCTTTTTCCATTGTGAAATTATTTAAATGAAATGAATTATCATAATAGATTCAGACAACCTTCAAGAAAGAATAAACTCCATCATTCATAAAGAGGTAATTATCATTATGCTCTCATTACAGTAATACAGTGTTTTTACCACTTTAGCACTTTGAGAGTTTATGTATTTCTTTAAATAAACATTATTGCTGCAATGATATAAAAGACTTCACAAATAATATGCAAATATGTTTTCCCACATTAAAACAATAAGCAATTGTTATATTACATTACACTAATGAGAATTATGTGGGAGTGTTTAATTGTCATTGTCAAAATTAAAATCTGTTGTAAAACAGGCTTTGTTGCTTTCCTTTTCATTTATCACTGTAAAAAAATATTTTCAAGATTTGTCATCACAACATTTTTTCTTTTGTCAAATCAACTTAAATAATTTATTTAGTTGAGATAACTTATTATTTTGAGTTTCTGATGATTAAATCAATCTCCTTCATTGTATTAACTCACTTTTTCCAATTCAATCAACTAAAAATTTTAAGGCAACCAGGTTACTCACTTTTTTAAGTTAAACCAACACTGTAAAAAATAACCGTGATTTTAACGGTAAAATACTGTAAAAATGCTACAGTGCAAAACTGTTAATTGGTAAACAGAAAGTTTCCGTACTATACACGGTAAATAACTGTGATATAATTGACAGTTTTTGAAAGTGAACAAGAACAAATCATTGTATAATTTACAGTGAAAAACCCGTAAATTGACATTCCCACAATTCCCTGTGTGACACTTCAAATTTTATGTATTTTTGTTGAAATAATATGGTTCCTCATAGTTTTATTGTTTTTTTTTCTAATCAGTTATGTACATTAGGTTTATATGTTACATTTAATGTTGTTAAATTAATGTTTATTGCATTTTTTAATTTCATGTGTGTTACCATGATGGTGCTTAAAACCATAAACCTGTAAAACCATTAACGTTCCTACCGTATTTTTATCGGTAAAGTTCTGGCAACCACAGCTGCCGTTTTTTTACTGTAAAATTTACGGTTTATTTTTTACAGTGAACAATATTTTTTACAGTGTAATTATTTTTGGTTTCAGGGTGAAATATAACTTGAAAGGTTTCATGAGATTCACCCACTTAATAAATAACAGGTATATGAAAATAAATGAATTGAAATAGACATATGTCTCTTGATGCTATCGGTTGGTCTGTAATTATCACCTCAGTTCATAACGGTTGGTAACACTTTAAACAAATGAACCTGACTGGAATCTATCCAAAAAATTCTGTTCAGTTTTTCAATGGACTCTTTATCGAGAAAACACATCAGCTCATAATTAACATGAAACCACTTTTGAGAACAGTTGTGCTGATGAAGTGATGCTATCAAGATAAACGTTGCTGTTCTCAGGAGCTCTTGTATTGAGTTGCACTGGTGAACGTTAGAAACACGTGAAACCTGAAAAAGGAGGCGTGCCTTTGGGCGCCGTTCCTGATTTATTGCTGCAATGGGGAAATAAACCCTTGTGGAAGATAAGCCATCAGCCGTTCACTCCTGAACTTGTGTTCTCAGTCTTCTGCTGAGCTGGACAATTGGCTGTAACCGTTTTGGCTCTCTGGGTGACCTCACCACAAGCAAGCTTATCCAACTAAAGAAAGGGACAGACATTTGGGTGACCTTTTCGCAGAATAAGTTAAGAGTTTAAGTTATGAGAACTTAAAGCATTACAGATGGGATCCGCGACTTTAAAAGCTAAGAGGAGTACCTTCTGGGGTCAGCTTGGACCACAGTTAAATTTCAGTTGAACAGTTGCAATCTCACGCAGATACACACACACGCTCGCAGGCACAAAGACTCCATTGTGCGACGGCAGCGGCGCAGAGGGGCTGGAGAAATTAGCCTGGTAATGAGGAAGGCAGCAATGATGGGACAGAAAGAATGTAATGAATAACTCGAAGGCACGCTCCCCCAGACCGTGTCATAACGGCTCCAGCTATCATTCTGACCTCCGTGTACACACTGTCTGCTCTGTTCCCTGCCCCAATTCATCTTCCTGGCAACTGCAGGATAAGCTCATTTTCATAAACCCAGATCTAGTCCGTTGGCCGCTTGTCTATAACCCAAGCCATCAGATTGACATCTATGCAAATCCATTCATATTTGTTTGTGTATGGGTTTGGAGATCGACAGGCAGATTGATGAGAACGTTCCCGTGTCCTTGTAGACTGCGTAGTTCAGCTCCGCTGGGCTAAGACTAGCAAGATCATGTACTTTCTTGTCTGAATGTGTTTTGAGAGCAAACAGTCAGGATTTCCATGGCAACGCTAAGTCAAGCTTGAGGAGTGGGGTTTGGATTGAACGCCGTGGTAGCGGGGAGTGAATGAGTGAATTAAGCAGGCAGTCGTCGGTGCGCCGTGCCGCCAGACCATTACTAAAGTCTCTCGTTTCAGCCTATGAGATCAAATACTCTCATTATGAGTGGATTTGTCCATCTCTTTCATGCCTTTTATCCTGTAGGTGATTTTGTTTTCTTAAAAAGACAGCCCTGGTGAATAAGGATTTAACTAAAAGACATCACCACACTTCCCCAGTTGTTAAGAGTCGTAAAACAAAAAGGTGGTATTACAGGTTTTCTGAAATGTGATGTTTAAATATGCAAATGATCTCATTACATATGCACTCATTTGCATACATTTCCAGAACAGAAATCTGAACCGTAAATAGAGACGGGCAGGTTCGGAATTCAAAGGTTTTAGAGGGGATTTTGGATATCTCTTTTTGTCACTCTATACATAGGAAAATACTGTTAACAGCAAAAAAAATCACTTTGTATTTAAGAATAAAAAGTATAAAATCAGGCAAATGCAGATGTAAATAAAACTGTTAAGTATATGTAAGTGCTGCTGAATAAAACAAATAAATAAAAATACTAATTTTGAGAAAACAGCCTTTAAAGATATGCATTATAATTGAAATCTACAGTGCAATCTGCTTGTTAAGACGTGATGTAAGAAAACCTGTTTGTGGATCTAGCCCTCTGTTTGTTTCAATTGAGAAACAGCTGTTTATGAACACTTAGTCATATCACACATTTAATCTAAAATTTCATAAAGTTTCCTGGGACATGGGACACCAACATTTCAACGATTTAAACCAATAAAACACTGTCTGGCCATCTGAGATTTCAGTATGGAATCGGATATAAAGGTTAAGATCATTATTCTTCACCCCTGCATGGTTTCACAGACGAGGCTTAGGGATAGTTCACTTTGAAATGAATTTTTGATATGTTTTAGCTTACCTCAAGCGCATCCAAGATGTCATCTAAGATGTAAGTGTCTTTGTTTCCATAGTATTTTCAATTTGATAGTTTTAGGTCAAACCGTTCTTGTCTGTCAGTCATAAAATGGAGGTTTATGGGGTCCACCTTAAAGAGCACGAAGTCTTGAATGACTCATGTAAGTACACATTGATGACCTAAGACATTGAAGGCCTAAGTTTGTGTGAGAAAACGAACAGTAGACTATTTATTCTTATACCTATTGTAACCACAGCCACATCCAAGTGACCTGCGCAAGGGCCGGAAGTGCGAAATAAAGGTTGTCATGTTTAATTTGGACTTCTCTGTGCACTGACAGATATGACTGACAGACAAGAACGGACCAAAAAATATCAAAATTGAAACTGTGGAAACAAAGACACCTACATTTTGGATGCCCTTGAGGTAAGCTAAAACATATCAAAAATGAATCAATTTCAAAGTGAACTATCCCTTTAAGCCTAGTCCCAGGCTAAAATGCATGTTTGAGCTGTTTTAACTGAAAGTAACTTGCACTGACACATTTTAAAATAAGTCAGTACCATTGTTTTGTCTCAAAATGCACATGTTTTTGTCTAATTTAACTTAAACTTTAATTGAACTGAGGCCTATGCAGGCTTAATCTAAACACTGTCTGTGAAACCAGGCCTGTGAGTGTATATATTACCACCGTTATCACTTATAAGTGTATTATGGATGTTTCCTTGACATTATAAAAAGTCAAATAGCACAAAAACCTCATAACTGACCATGAACAAACGTTTCTGCCTGTAGTGACTTAAATAGCACACCTATTGATATAATACACTTGTGGTTGTCGAGATTATAAGCAAATTGAAACAAAGTTTTGAAGTTGAAGTTCGACAAAGTAAAACAATCGATTCTGGCATCATGCAACAGTACTCACCTTTGACTCACCTGGAGAAAATAGCAGTTGTGTGGCCTATAGCTGTTCATAGTGAGGTGTAACTCCTAAAGTAAATAATCGTAAGTGTAGCAGGGCGACCATCTGTCCCTGTAATGAGACACGATAAGGTAAACTAGTGTGCATTCTCCCCAGCACACCTGTTTAAACAGTCAAAGGTGTTTGATTACTGTATTCAAAATCAAATGGGCACAGTATTGCCTTAGAAAATCTCATGCACATGGTGTACAATTGGTGTGGTAAATGGTTAACCTTTTTCTTTAACTAATACTTTAGCTCTGAGGTCACTGAAATATTGATTTCAGTTATAATGATTCAGGGTTTAGGAAGTCACTGTCTGCTTAGCAGAGATAGTAGACCTGAATCTTCCCATCTCACAATAATGTGACTTGAGACACTTGGCTTTTGTTGTGATGTTCTATCCATGATAGATGACTTGATTACGTAATGCATATTCAGATCTGTTTTATCTAGTTAAACAGTTATTCAGAGCAGACACTTTCTGTGTGGAATAACAACTGTTTTCGGTCCTACGTTGGCTCTAGTACGCCATCTGGAGGCATGAATGAATGCGGTTTAAACAGAGTCATGTTGCCAAACGCTTTCTTCACCTCTTGCATTTGACTGTTTGCTGTGTGAGTGCATTCTGGTGTCAGATTCGTTCTAGTAGCCTAGCTAGAAATACAACATTTGGAAGAATATGAAACGGGCTGTGTAGGAAATAGACATTGCCGAAAACCAACCATAAAGCACGTTTATCAATATTTTATTTTTCGCAACCCTATAACTGGAGCGCGAGCTAACAACACAAACAAGAACATGCTGCCTTTGAATGGAGAAGCGCGTGGCATGTGGGCGCGCGCTGTCTTTGTGTATAAATAAATAACGCGCGGTGCTGTGAATGCTGAATATTAATGGATGAGCGATTGTTGTTTTTATTAGAACATTCTATTCATAACGCTATTAAATATCATAAGTAAAACAATAATTTGCGGTCCCTCTATGAAAAAAAAAAAGTAAACACCTGATTGTGGAAAGCTGGGTTTAACGATCTTAGCACATTTTAATCCGTGTTATCGCTCATAATCGAACATCAGAATTGCTTATCCTAACTTACACCCTTGCCAAATTCAGCGTGCGATCTAGGAAAGGGGGAGTGCATAATGTGCCTTTAAAACTAAGTTTGCAGTGTAGATGGAATGAGGTCAGACAGAAAGCTTCTCATTGCACGCGCCGATTATTATTAGATACTATATTCAGCCAATGAACGGCGACGAGGTGTGGCTTTGGCTGTGGATAGGCTAGTGACAGCAGCTGATTGGCTGGAATCTCTTTCCTTTATACCTTCGGAAAAGGATAAATCCTTGTGAGGCGGTTAAGCAGAAGTATTGAAAGTTGTGAAGGGTGATAGGAAGTTCAGAGCATGAAAAAGTGCAGTCGCTTAAACCTACCGCATGGTCATACGACAAACTATGATGAAGACACTTGCCCGTTTCCATTAAACGGCTTCAGATACTTCGCGTCCAGAGCGCACTCTGGGTTCGTTTTCAGTCGAACCGGCAGTTGAACGGCAGACTGTTGAATTTGACGACGTTGCCGGGACTTGACAGGGATATGCGCTTTGTGGACGGTGTGCTGAACCAAAAGACAGTCAGCAGCAGCAGCAACTTTGTGTCCAGACTGACTAAATCTCATTCCACACAAGAGTGAAGAAGAAAGACGCGTCTCGAGCTGCAGCACGTGTAGGATTTTCGTGCGCAATTAAAAGTTGAGACTGTTTGTAGCGCATGGACACAGACCTGGCTATGGTGGAGCAAACGCACATCAGCAACAGCAACAGCGACGTGCTCCCCGGCGATTCTATTGATTCGGGGGAGATGGACCTAGACATGGACGCGTCTCAGACCCCCGGCTCCCCAAACTCAGCTGGGGATAAAATGGACATCGCCTGGTGCAAAACCCCATCGGGGCACATCAAGAGGCCGATGAACGCGTTCATGGTTTGGTCGCAGATAGAGAGGCGCAAGATCATGGAACAGTCGCCGGACATGCACAACGCGGAGATCTCCAAGAGACTCGGCAAGCGCTGGAAACTTTTGAAGGACAGCGACAAGATCCCCTTCATCCGCGAGGCCGAGCGTCTGCGGCTCAAGCACATGGCAGACTATCCTGACTACAAATATCGACCTCGGAAGAAGGTGAAGTCATCCAGCGGCAAGACTGGAGAGAAGGGGGAGCGCGTGAGTGGCAGCCCCGGCGCGAAGTCTGCATCCAAAAAGAGCTCGAAATCTTTCAGCAGGACGCACAGAAAGTCCACGCCGCTCGAGCTGACCGCCCACTCCGTCCCTGCAGACCACCACGCGCTCTACAAGTCCAGGTCCGTCTCCGCCGCCAAACAAATACCCGAGAAGCCAGCAAAGCGCGGGCATGTGTTCGGGGGATGCAGCTCTGACAGCAGCCCGCCCTCCGTCGCTGTGCCGGCCAGTCCCACTCTGAGCAGCTCGGCGGAATCCAGCGACCCGCTGAGCCTGTATGACGACGGGCTGGCAAGCGGGAAAGAAGACGCGGAGCCCGCCGCGCGCTTCAAGTACACCCGCGCGCCGTCTCCGACGCCCTCCGCCTCGCACTCGTCCTCGTCGCAGTCGTCCTCCTCGGACGAGGAGTTCGAGGACGAGCTGGCGGACCCCAGTCCCGGCTTTGACAGCTTAAGCACGTTTGGCACAGCGCCTCTGGACAGAGATTTGGAGTTCAACTTTGAGTCTGGCTCCGGCTCGCACTTTGAGTTCCCCGACTACTGCACTCCAGAGGTGAGCGAGATGATATCAGGGGACTGGCTCGAATCGACAATATCAAACTTGGTGTTCACTTATTGAGCGCTAATAACGAGTCTGATTGAAAGGAGAACTTTGGGGGAAAAAAAATCTAAATGACTGGAGGACTGCAAAAATCCTCCGAGATGAGTCAGAAGACGAATCAACGACGTGATTCCTCTTGTTTATCATGCATCAGATACTGTGGGCTCTCATTATCCACTGACAAGAGTGCAGATGAAATGTGCTTAGCTTGCTCGTTTGGTGCTGGAAGGAGGCGCGCTTTGGACGCAGAGGAAGGAAGGCGTTGCGCGGTGGCGAGTTGTGCGCCCTCTTCGACTTAAAAAGGGACGTTTTTAAAGAGAAAAAAATGCTTGTTTTTTTTGCTGGAGGTACTGAATGGAGGTGCTCGCGCTTGAGGTTGTTTACCAGAGTCGTTTGTTAGACCAGAATCGCATGCTTTCATTACGATTTAACCACGAAAGGCTGTTGAGAAGCGTAACTGGTGTTGATTCATTGAGACCGAATGGCAGCAGCGCCGTATCAGACGCAAAAACAAAACAATCACTATCACCAGCTTTTCTGTCGTCATGACATCAGGATTCAGACGCAACTCAGATGATATTCGACTCTTTACACTACAAATCAGGACCAAAATTCATCCGAGGAGCGTTCTCTCCCTCTCTTTCTCTGCCTTTTACTTTTTTCATCCTCGTTCTCTCGCAACAAGTAACTTTTAAGCGCTGGCATTTTTATATCGATGTAGTATTTATAACGGCCAAACATTGCTCCCCTCAGTCAGTTGTGTTCTAGTCAGTCTGTTGTGTGTGTGTGTGTGTATAGGCTACACATGCACATGTTCGTCTTTCTCGCGGAAGGGCTAGTTTTGTTTCGTATTATTTAATTGATGACTTCTCACATGGAACGGAGATTAAATGTTTCATTATTTTCTGAGTGTATTTTTGTACAAAATCTATCGAGGGGGTGTCAATCGGTGAATATCGCTGTTTGGATTTCCGATTTTTAAAGCCAGGGGGTTGGGTTGTCTCCAGAATCTGCCCCCTAAACATGTTTACAGTGTCAATCCACAGGCTTCTTAAAGAGACAGTATCTACATTTCAACGACCAATCATCATTAGCCTACGATGCGCGCGCTGAATGAGGTTGTATGTAGCTGCAGCGACAGCTGCGTTTTATCGTGTCCTCATTTGGGACACTGTACCTTTTGAATACCGATTTCTTTGTGCTTTTATAGTGACGCGTTTCGGTTTGAACCACTGGATGGAATTACAGATACGGTCGAAATGCCTATAATTCATGAACAATGAAGTACATCTTCACTCCATAATTGTACAAGGATATTTAATCTTTTCTACTTGTTGGCTAAATGTAGCTAATTGTTTTAGTATATTATGGCATGGCGAATAGCATTTTGTATTTCTGAATTCAGGTTTATGTAGAGCAGTTGTGTTTAAGGCAGAGGATCAACATGAAGACTTCTATGTACATTGACTGTAAAATAAGTAAAAGATTGCGTGTTTATGTCTGACGATGATATATCATGACAGGAACGAGAACATATATCTTTATACATCCCTATGTTTAAGAGTGTTGTTCATGACTTTTGGAATATATAGATATGTTTTATTGTTTCATTTTGTGCAATATGCTGTGTACAATATTGTTTTGTCTTGCCATACCATATCTCAACATTTGAGTAGTGAACTCAAAAGCCAGCCAATTGTGTCAAGTCACTGCCTGTCAGACCTCTGTACAGAACTTTGTCTTTTTCCAAGAAGGAAATAAAATCAGCTGGAACTGAATCTCAGTTGCAAGACTGTTTCCCTTTCTGATTTCCCAAATACAATTTGTCCTTGCATTTAACGTGTCATAAATCCAAAGAATCTTTCTGCACCACAACACGCGTGTTCATTTCTGGGAGCAGCACTGCCCCACAAAGGCTAAACACAGTAACTACGCCAACACTGAACACTAAAATTATATAAATTGTGTTTCCCAACTTTAAAAACATTCCAGTATAAAATATCAAGCTCGAAAGCTGAGAATAAATATGATTATTTATCAATACCACTTACACAGTCCCCTGCATCAGCTCCGTTTCTGCACGTCACACTAAATGAGACGTATGTAGTGACTGACGGGCATGTTGCAACCTGGAGGGACAGGGTACTGTCGCATAATAACATTACACCACTGTTTCAATTCTCTAGTCCTTAGTAAACATCCATCCATTCACCCCTCCCTCCCCGGTTGTCCGCAATAAGACCCAGGCGGTGAGTGTGCGTCTAACAGAGACGATCCAGACATCACAAACATGCAATAATCACATTACATGTCGGCAATATGGCATGTTTACATGAGGGGAAAAAACAGATCAGATGGTTTGTCAGTGTCTCAAGAGCTGAGTGTTTCAGCAACTCGGCCTGAGTCATTATCTAGCATCATCCCAACTGATAGTGCAGGGTGTGAACCTAATGCCCTAGTCAAGTGTGAGCATGGATGCACACTGCAGCAAGAGGGTCTAGACGTCGGCTCTGTGGGGGAGGAGTGTGAGACAGATGAGATGTCTCTGCCGGGAGGCTACATTGGGGGCGCTCAAGTGGATTGTTCAGAAGGGATGACTGCTGAAACCAATTAATTCCTTCTGGGTGCACTGGTTTGTGTCGGGAATGGGGAGGGGGCCCTCGAAAGATTTTTGCGTTAATCTGTTTACATCCCCCAAATGAGAAAAGAGACAGGAAGCCGTTTGAATACCACAGTTGTGCAAAGTAAAGATATGAATGTATCAGTCTGTCAAGCAGGCTTGGATGATGGATTGTGTTGGGGTGCTGGTTGCAAACTCATGGATCTGTGTTACTTGCTATGCACTGACTTGTTATCTGGAGTCAGTGACATAGGCAAAGTTCATATATATATATATATATGTGTGTGTGTGTGTGGGTGTGTTATTGTACACACACACACACGTTGTGTTTTCGTGTTGTATGGGGATTTTCAAAATTCTATCCCCTTACACTAACCCTGCCCCTAAACCTTCCCATCACAGAAAACTTTCTGAATTTTCTCATTTTCAAAATTAATAAATAAATAAATACATAAATAAAATAAATAGTATGATTCATATGCAAAGATTTTGGACAAAGATTTCGGATTTTGCTATCTCCTTAGGGTTTACCAGGCCACACACACAAACACAAGCACGCACGCACACACACAGGTTCGGGGTTACCAACATTTATTTGTAACTAAATAAAAGAGATTATAAAAATTGCATGTTTTTTATTTATTTAATGCTGTCTAGAAAAGCTATCTCAACACACACACACACACACACACAAAAATGTTTTGAATATTATGATCAGAGTTGTAGCATCTTATGTAGCTTCTGAAGGGCAGTACTAAAATGGAATAAAAGATAAAATAAAAGCATTATGTAAACTTTTGAAGATGAATCTGCTATTATTTATTTATTATTTTTTCCTTGTATATTATGTGTATGTATGTTTTTTTTTATGTGTATGTATGTATGTATGTGTGTGTGCGTGTGTGTGTTTATATATTGATTGCGATTAATTAATTTTATTAGTAAAAAATGTATTAGCATATATATATGCTAATAATTTTTTTACTAATAAAATTAATTAATCCCAATCAACACACTAAATAACTCTTTAGCACTAGCAGAAGGCAGCACAGATGGTTTGTATCAGTGCACTTAGAGAGATTAGAAACACTTAGAAATATTTACACTGATCCACAAACTAGTGGATCCATGCATGTCACATACAACCTGATAGCTTTTGTGAACGTATATTTATTTACAAACATATATATAAGCAGTTTACTCAAAAAAGAGCCCTCAATACACTCAATGACCTTTATATTCAATTGAAGAAACAAATGTGACTCAATATACACTGCTCAAAAAAAATAAAGGGAACACTAAAATAACACATCATAGATCTGAATGAATGAAATAATCCTATTAAATACTTTTTTCTTGTTTTTACTTTTTAAGTGTAAGTGTTCACTTTATTTTTTTTTGAGCAGTATATTTCAGAATCAACACCTGTGGATGTGCTGTTAGTGTAAGAAATTATTCATGAGTGCAATTTACGACTATCATGTCAAAGTAAGATTTTATTATCTTTACATTTTCTAACTTAAAAAAAAAAAAAAAAACAGACAAGCATGAATAAAGTTCTTTACAAACGTGAGTAGGTGAAACTGTAGGTGTCATGCTGCTAAGTACATGGTATTGGACAGGGGGTGTGGTCATGGGTGAAGGGGGCGTGGTCTATCGAGCTGTCTAAGCACGTGCAGACAATGCATTATCATCAATACAAGCAAAACATCTGAACGCTGAAAGTTTTACGCTTTTTGGATTACAACGACAAAACGGGATCACGCATCAATGGACTTAAACATGTTTAAGATAAAATTCTTCGAAGATGACTTCCTGACATAGGTAAATGTTTTTGCAATATTTTAGCGGGAGTTTTGGTGCGTCTGCTCTCAAAGTTGAGCACAAAGGGGGAGTGGAGTATTCCTTTGTTCATCATGTAATGAACTGACTGGTCACAAACTTCACTCGGTCACACAATAGTGGAATGAGAACACGGTAACCGAATGGAATATCAGTACGTGATGACTTTTCATAAGCCTGCCCTTTGATTTTAAGGACCTCTTTGGGAATTTTATTTACTCACCATCACTATTGACACGAGGAGTAATCAACAAAGAATGAACCCACACATTTTGGTCTCTCCTAAACTTTATAATAATGTTTGTTTATTATTATTATCTTGACTACTATTAATCAAGATTTTGTCAAGAACTAGGTTAGCAACAGGTAGATTGTTTTTCACTAATTCTATTTAGCAGTTCTGCAAAAAAAATGTGTCAATCTGCAATGTATTAATTTTCATAATTCGATTACTGTCTATATTGTCATTATTATATTATTATCTATGTTTCCATCCATTTAACTTGTCGCAGTAATTACATTTAAAAAAAACGAGACAGTCAAACTATTTTATTTTTAAACAGTTAATTATAATTGAAAGATGATTAAAGGTTATTATTTGGATATCATTATAATTTTAATCAAGAAAAAAGGAAAAGTGAAAGATGGAAAGGTTGTAAGGTTGTTTTATAAATAAATAAAAATCACAGTGAGTTATAGTCTCAGTGTAAATGCAAGTTAAATTGCAGGGAAAATCTATTAATGCTTAATGTTTCACTCAGAGAAAGTATTTTGGCATGTTTTCCTCAATTCCCTTGCAGTCAAAAGTATTTCATTTTGACTGGTGCATCAAGGACATGAAATCATGTTGAGGTCACTGGTTGTACAGT
Organism: Pimephales promelas; assembly: GCF_016745375.1. The sequence goes on from NW_024121233.1 coordinate 10,544,912, forward strand.
ACAATATGTGGTGATGATTACAGGTGTTCTTGGTCCTTTTAAAGTCACAGGTCACACTTCTTGTTCAGTATTACCTCGCGTGATTATATTTCAGCCCACTCGTGAATGATATACAATAGATAACTATCTTGATATTGATTGAATGCACACAAGCGCAACCTTTTTCTGAAAAATAAGAAAGGAATAATGTGGAATACAGAAAGATCTGTGGTATCTGTATTACACCAAGAGAGAAAATCATTTGGACACTTGAAGCCACACTCAACAATAAATGAATGCAATTTCATTAGTTCTCAAAATATCAAGCCAATTGGCCTTTTCTCAAAACTAATTTCACTTTTCCTTTTTTGCTGTTGCTTTTAACCAGCTAATTGTTGATGGATGTATTAAGTTAGTTCTTACAGGTGTCGTACCTCTGTGTAGTATATCACATTGACTATGAACATGATGCACAAACTTTGGCAACGGCTGTGTATGAAAGGATAAAAATGCTACCTTCGTTCGGAGGGTACATTCCAAGGCATGTCTGAATCCAATAGTTAGCTTAATTTCTGTCTCCTGAGATTCATCTGAACGATCTTTGAAGGCAGCATAGATGTATCCTTCTCTGCCGATGTTATCCGACCAATCCTGTGCATTCTATTCTGTGACGGTTGAGCTGAAAAATATACAGTGGGGCCAAAAATGTATTTAGTCAGCCACTGATTGTGCAAGTTCTCCTACTTAGAATAAATGAGAGAGGTCTGTAATTTTCATCATAGGTACACTTTAACTATGAGAGACAAAAAAAAAAAAAAAAAAAAAAAATCCTGGGAAACACATTGTAGGATTTTCAAAGAATTTATTTGTAAATTATGGTGGGAAAAAAAAGGATTTTGGTCAATAACAAAAGTTCAACTCAATACTTTGTAACATAACCTTTGTTGGCAATGACAGATGTCAAACGTTTCCTTTAAGCCTGTAAGTCTTCACCAGGTTTGCACACACTGGTATTTTGGCCCATTCTTCCATGCAGATCTCCTCTACACTCTCAGAAAAAAAGGTACTAAAGCTGTCACTGCGGCTGTACCTTTTCAAAAGGTAAACTTTTGTCCATTTTAGGTGCTGATATGTACATTTAGGTCATAATATGCACATTTTAGGTTCTAACATGTATTTTTTAAGTGTTAATATGTACATTTTAGGTACTAATATGTACATTTTAAGTGTTAATATGTACATTTTAGGTCATAATATGGATATTTTAGGTGGTAAAATGTACATTTTAGGTGCTAATATGTACATTTTAAGTGTTAATATGTACATTTTTGTTGCTAATATGTCCATTTCAGGAGCTAATATGTCCATTTTAGGTCATAATATGGATATTTTAGGTGGTAATTTTAACATTTTAAGTGTTAATATGTACATTTTAGGTGCTAATATGTCCATTTCAGGAGCTAATATGTCCATTTTAGGTCATAATATGGATATTTTAGGTGGTAATTTTAACATTTAAGTGTTAATATGTACATTTTAGGTACTAATATGTACATTTTAAGTGTTGATATGTACATTTTAGGTCATAATATGGATATTTTATGTGGTAATATGTACATTTTAGGTGCTAATATGTACATTTTAAGTGTTAATATGTACGTTTTAGGTGATAATATGTCCATTTTAGATGCTGATATGTCCATTTCAGGAGGCATCATGTCCATTTTAGGTCATAATATGGTCATAATATTTTCCTGTCCCCTTTGCAGAAAAACAGCCCCAAAGAATGATGTTTCCTCCCCCATGCTTCACAGTCGGTATGGTGTTCTTGGGATGCAACTCTGCATTCTTCTTCCGCCAAACTCGGCAAGTTTACTAAAAAGTTCTATTTTGGTTTTATCTGACCACATGATATTCTCCCAATCATCTTCTGGATCATCCATATGCTCTCTGGCAAACTTCAGACGGGCCTGGACATGTACTGGCTTAAGCAGGGGGACGCGTCTGGCACTGCAGGATTTGAGTCCCTCTCGGTGTAGTGTGTTACTTATGGTAGCCTATGTTGCTTTACAGGCCATTCATCAGGTCCGTCCGTGTAATTCTGGGATTTTTGCTCACCGTTCTCATGATCATTATGACTCCATGGAATGAGATCTTGCGTGGAGCCCCGGATCGAGGGAGATTATCAGTGGTCTTTTTTTTCACACCAAGCTGCTTGCCTATTATTGTAGATTCACTCTTCCAAGCCTGGTGCAGATCTACAATTTTTGTTTGTCCTTCTTTGGTTTTGGCCATGGATGAGTTTTGGAGTGTGACTGTTTGAGGCTGTAGACAGGTGTCTTTATACAGATAACTGGTTCAAACATGTGACAATAATACAGGTAACGAGTGGAGGACAGAAGAGCTTTTTTAAAGAAGTTGTTACAGGTCTGTGAGAGCCAGACATCTTGCTGGTTTTTGGGTGACCAAATACTTATATTCCACCATAATTTATAAATAAATTATTTAAAAATCCTACAATGTGATTTCCTGGATTTCCCCCCCCCCCTCATTTTGTCTCTCATAGTTGAAGTCTACCTATAATGAAAATTACAGACCTCTCTCATTATTCTAAGTGGGAGAACTTGCACAATCTGTGGCTGACTAAACACTTTTTGGCCCCACTGTAGATTCACAGTTGGTTATGCATGTTTTTTGAGCAACGTTTTCCACTTTTGATGTCATTTCTAGTGAGAATTTACTATTGAAGTAATTAAATATTCACTAATTTATCACCAAATGTATCACTTTCGTGAGGTTAGCTTAGTCATTACCTAAGCTTTCGGATGCTGCCAACCACAAAGTGAATACTTAATGGTAGGGATGCTCCGATCAGGATTTTTGCAGCCGATACCGAGTAACGATTTCTTGTCATGGTGATCGACCGATACCGATTCCGATGCTTAACTGACTTAATATAAGATAAATAAACAAAATGGAACAGTTTAATGCAGCCCATAAGGTTTATTTAAACATTGTCCAATACTGTGGAGGACAAAATAAACATTTAGTCTCCTAAAATGGAGAAGTCTGATGTAATTTTACCATCGTCCAATACAAGTCTGAGCAGGACAAAATAAAGCTGAGTGAGAGTCAGATTACTAGTTACCGTTGCCTTTTTTGGAGTTGCCAGTTTTTCATATTCGCCTTACGTCTCGCGGTGGCTCGTTCTTAAGTGACAAATCAGGTTCGTTGTATTAAATGTTTTGGACAATGCTCCTCCACGTGAGATTTCTTTGGAAAATATACAGCAAATAGGGAATTTTTCATTTTTTTTCGAAACATAGTAGTTCCACACCGGCGAAGACATGACTGCGCGCCAAATAATTTAAGTCCCCACGCGTCATACTTCCTCTCACGCGTTGACGTCATCAAATCGCGATCAGTTTGTAAGTTCGGCCAAGTTAGTGAGTACCGATCGAGTCATAAAATGTTATTATCAGCCGATGCCAAACGATCGGAGCATTCCTACTTAATGGCTATATCTAAAATATACCCTCATTCACCATTCCCTACTTTTTCCATTAAAACAGTCCAGTAAAAGAAATTGAGTGAGTGAATTTGGACCCTGGATATATTCCTTCGAGAATTCTTTCTCGCAGTGAATGGTGTATTCTGTGCATGAGTTATACACTCATTATTGAGTTGCATTATGTTTTCGGTTACCACTACAATTGGTTGCAAATAGTGCACTGTATAAGGGTATATGGAGCGATTTCAAACGCATCCTTTGTCTTTTTTGAAACTGACAAGGGGATCAACTGGAAACTTCTACCCATCACTGCATTTGTTCTCCAAGTAAACTGTTTAGAGGCCGTCTGCTGGGGTTTAGAGACACCGTGTTTGTGTATGTGTGTGTGAGAGCGACACACATGGTGTATAATGTATGCCTGCTTAGAAAGGTTGCTACAGAGATAGCTGTGTTGCCTTGGGTTGTTGAAATGTCTTGTTTTGACATGCCTTGTCTTCCATACAAAAAATAGGAGGAAAAAAAGACATTGCAGGCATCAGAAGACAGCACAGCTAATTAGTCACTTTTGTGCGGGAAGCGTGGTGAGATGATGTCACCGGCAGTGAAGTAATTACTACCCATAAATCATAGTGTGTGTGTGTGAGGTAGTAGTAGAGGAGCGAACTCTGGTTGGCAGCTCTATTGTCTTGAACTCCTGAGCCCACTTCTGTCTCCTTATTGGAAAGGTAAATAGACACCTTCTAGCTCTCAGACGTGCTTTAGGATGAGGGAGATGAACCCGAAAACGCTTCCTTGCGTTTCCTTGTAGTTATGCGTCTGTTCAGTACCAGGGTCATTATTTTAGAAATTAATTTCAAATCTCAGAGTTTTTTTTTTTTTGGAGTCAGAGCTCTCCGGCTGCACCGTGACATCAGGCATCATCCGCAGCATTCGTTTTCTTCCCAGCATCACAGCGGTTGTTTTGGCACCCCCTTATGTTTTTTAATAGTTTGGTATCTTAGGGCCCTGTCAAGATCGTGGTGGAGGGCTTTGAAATTAGAGTGAGTTTCTGTCAGCATATGCTTTGATTTACTTACTCCCCGTCTATCGCTCTCCATGCAGCCAAGAAAGCCTGATGTTTTACTGTCTCGAAACTGAGTGCGAATTTGCTGACGGTACTAAACTGTAGGGATGCGCAGGCAGGGCTCCACGGGTTCTGCCCAACCGCACCACTCGTGAAGTTTTCCAGCACTCTCATGTGACAAGCTGTCGGTTTCTGACTGGGAGCAACTGGTATAAGTTTATGTCCATGTTTATGTGTGGTTTGAATGCGCTCATGCCGAAGGGACTGTGCGTCGGTGCTTTTTTCTGCAAGAGTTCATTATGTTGTTTTGAAGTGGATCTGTTCAATGTTCTTCACACTTTCGCACTTTTGGAGAGACTGAAGGGCACATCTGGTTCCCCATAGGGCATTACAATGGAGTTGAGACAGGCCTTTCTGAGTATATTGCTTTATTTAATGCTTATGTTTATCATGCGGGGCTTAAGGAGAAAAATACTTGTAATTTTACAACAACAACGAAAACACATCTGTGGTTGCTAAGGATGCACCGATATGACAATTTTGGCCGATACCGATAATTCTTTATATTTGAAAGCCGATAACCGATATATTGGCCGATAAATCTAAATCCAAATTTTTAGACAATTTTTGAGAGCCTGATTATAAAAAGTCTCTTCATTTAAAGCCAAGATACAAACACAATTATGATGTTCTTATATTAATGTTGTGTAGCCGATAGAGCCCGACCGATAAAGGATTTTGAAGGCCGATACCGATACAAATATTTTTGGGTTTTAAAATCCGATATTGCGATATATCGGCCGATATATATTTTTTTTTATTAAATATTGTTGGATTTCACACAAGTGTAAAAGAAAAGCTAAATTTTCTTCACAAGATACGTTTGATACTTTTTCTCTATGTCTAAATGTTCTAACTGTAACTAGAGATGTTATAAATACAGTAATAATGACTTTATTTAGGCAGAAAAAGTTCATTGTGCTTTCCAAGCTCATTAATGTTAACGTTAGCGGTCTTCCACTGATGATAGTGTCGTTAGCTTGCTTTGTGGTTAGCTAGTCTATGATGAGCCATAATTTAGCAATAGATAACATCATACTGCAAATTGTAAAACATACATTTTCAATATAACAGGCCAAGGAGAGATGATTGAAGCGTGTTTCGTCCGTTTGTATTTTATTTTTTAAATATTCATTTATCGGCCATTATAACTGCCGATACCGATATTATGGAAAATGCCTAATATCGGCCGGCCGATATATCGGTCTGGCTCTAGTGGCCGATATGACAGACTTGCGCTGCATATTTTGCACTTTAACGGGATTTTTCCTTTTTTAAAGTGATTTCAATCGTATTTCAAGCAATTTAAAAGCATTATGTTGAACAGTGCGCATTTAAAGTGTCTTAGCTGAAGAAAATAATACATGATTTATTGGCTTTTGGATATCGGCTAAATGTTCTTGTTGGGCCGATAACGATAACATAAAAAATGATCATATATCGGCCGATATCGATAATGTGGCCGATATATCGTGCATCCCTAGTGGTTGCAGAATAATTCCGTAAAACGTTTACACAGCAACCCTGTACATTTTAAAATTTAAAATAGTAATTGTCATAAATCCAACAACAGCCCCTTTCTGCTGATTTAGCCAGGCCATACTGCTATTAAAATCTGTTTTGTATCTTTAACATCTATACTGACAACCACCATATAAACATAGATGGGAAGAGATAATCACAAGGACATCACAGGTGGTGGTTAATCACAAATAACTCTTCAACAAGCTGAGGTAAATTGTAATATATAGAAGCCAAGGTGCACAATGTGAAACACAGAACACCATAAGAGAACTTACTGTTAACCAACATGTTTTTACTGTAGCATTTGTAGTCTTTAAAGTTGTATTAATCTGTTTACAGTGCAAAAGGCAGGGCCTAAAAACGCTTCCCCACTTTTTTTCCACTGGTATGCATCCTCGTCTAAGAGAGTACAGAATCAGAAGCATTGTAAGCTAATGTGATAATCAAACATAAACATACAGTACAGAGTACTGTATTAATTGTATTTGTTCAGGTCAGGTCTATAAATGTCTTAAATTTGACTTGTAGATTGATATGCTGAGCAGTGACTGTTGCGAATTTCTCTCCAGCACATGAACCTGGTGCTCTATTCGCAGCTCAATGCAAATGCATCACAGATGTTACTGTACTGTGAAGTCTCCTATCCTCTCTCTTCCCATCCTCTTTCCTGCTTTCTCATCAGAAAATCCCTTTATGGTTCAGATTGGCACACAACATCCAAGCTTCCTTGTTCCACCCAGAATAACCTCCCCTCCTCTTCCTCTTCTTGCCTGTTTTCCATTGCTGCCTCTCACTCACACCCTGACACCTACATATTACTTCTGTTTTGCTGAATTCATTCCTCTGTTATTCCTTTTTACTTATTAGTCGACTCCTGTGGAAAATGTCATTTGAGCTGAATGAGATAAATATCTGTGGTTTGGCACTTTGGCTGTTTTGTAGCTTGTGGGCTCACAAGATTTCATACTTTATTTCTCGCCTGTGCAATTTTCAGCATGCATTACTGTACTTATTTAATCTCTGTGATCTACAAAATGCCAGTTGTATGTGCACTATATATTTTTGGTATTTTCTTTAGGCTTTTTAATAGAGCCCGACCGATAAAGGATTTTAAAGACCGATACCGTTCAAATCCGATATTCCGATATATCGGCCGATATTTTATTTATTTATTTTAAACTGGACATGTTTTTGTCATGCTTGAGTTAAGTGAACTGATGAGGATGTTCTTTTACTTGTTATTCAAGCAATGTATGTCTCGTGACCAACTCAACGACTGTTGCCAACAGGAACGGTGTAGAGTGCCCTCTGGTGGACAAACTATACAACTCCAACACTCATGACATGGATCAAGGAGTGTTTTTCGTCCGTTTTTATTTTATTTTTGAAATATTCATTTATCTGCCATTATAACTGCCGATACCGATAGTGCCTAATATCGGCCGATAATATCGGTCTTCCGATATATCGGTCTGGCTTTACTTTTTAATTAATTAAAAATGTAATCTCCATACTTTTTGTAAGTATCTGATTATTTTACAAACAAAGTGTACAGTTATTTTAGAGGGATCTTCAAGCATGGAATGGACTAGTGTTGTTATGTCTAAAGAGAATTAGATTTCAGTAATAAAAGTATGTATCAGCCTAAAGTATGAAATGACCTGAAAGTTGAAGTGCTAAAATTACTAAAACTGAAAAACGTAATTAAAAATTGAACAAAGTTAAAACCAAAAAAAGAAATATAGAACAAAATGACAAGAGTGCATTAATAATGTACTTACTTTACTAACATGAAAATAAAACTATTTCAAATAGATTGATGGATAAATGTTAAAATAACACTGAAATTAACTATGGAATAAAAGTAACTTTTTTAAAATTCTGTCTGCTGCATTGAATGTCATGTAGAACGTGAACGTGGTTGAAATGTTTCTGTGATTCTATCAGCCAGGTTGTGTTGTCATGAAATTTTTAGCTATTTTCTTCTTCTACTACACTCCTAAGGCCCATTCACAGCAAGAATCATAACTAAAACTATAACTATAACTATATTCTCATCCACATCAGAAGATGATAAAGTTCTGTTTATTCTAAGCGCGCACTGCAGTTTTGGCGTCTATCGCTTTAAATTCTCTAGCTCTTTAAAGTCTGGTGGATTCTGATTGGCTGTCAGTGTTTTCATCGTTCATCATTCTGAAAGTGATTCAATGATATCCTCCTGTGTCATTATTATAAGTTGTGGTGTGGCTATTCTTTTATACTTAGGCCATGTTTACACGAAAACGCTCGTGGGTGAAATCTGAAAACGTAAAAACATTTTATCAGATGTGCCTTTCGTTTACACGGCGACAGCGTTTTTGGAGCTTAAAAACGCAAAAAAGTGAAACCACCCTCCAGATTGGAAATCTTAAAAACGCTCCACCACGCTCCAGTTCCTGTGTAAACGGTAAAAACGCAAAAGTCTGCTTGACAGTGAAGGTTGTACGCAGGGTCGCAGACTTGGTGTTGTTGTGTGGCAGTGCTTCATGTTGCCACCTAGCCGCCTGGAGTGCATACTACATTGAATTTCACACTCTTTTGCGTCACCATATGCACACGGATTTCCCACCAAAAACGCTCGTCTAAACGCAGAATAAAAAGCGAGAATGCAACGCCACTTTTGGCCATTAAAGATAAAGGTTCATTATTGGCACTGATGGCAATAATACAGGATCAGGTCTGACTCAAACACAATCGCAAGATGCAGAAATATTTTATTTTATTGTTTCATTTTGACTAAAATAATTGAACAGAATATTATTGGAAGGCTAATCATAGACAATTTAATGTAAATTATGGGATGTGATAAGGTGGGAATTAGAGATAAACCAAAAGGAAATGAGTTGCTGGAACTTTCTTTATAAGTTTAGTTAGAACAGAACACATCTGTGAAAGCAATCACTGTATATTGCACTTGAGGATGAAGGTCAATGTCCTGTGACAGTTGGAGATTGGCTTTACACACTGTGTTTGTGTTTGTGTTTAAGCAGTTCCACATGGTTCAGAGAGGATTGAATATTGCCGGAGACTACATGAGACCCAGTCAGTGAGAACCTTTCACGTGGTGGAGACTGAGAGACTAAACGGTCTTCACTGCAATCTAAACTCGCAGTTTACAGAAATCACCTTTGAACAACGTGTTGACAAAGAACTGAGCCGCGTAAACTGGAAGGTGAGAGATATTTTCCCATGAGAAGTTTTTAGTTAATGTGCTGTGGTTTAGAAAAGATGAGAAGACTCTGATTATGAGAGCAAGATCTGAAACGAGAGAGCTTTGAGGTGGGCGGCACAAATGAGAGAGTGGCAGACCTTTGGAACATCTGCCAATGTGCCTGTGAATTCTAGCAGATTCATTAGAGCAAGTAGGCGGAGAGTGTTTTAGTACTGACAGTTCACAATCTGCAGGAGGCTGCTCCACTAGTTAGGGTGTGGATTGTTCTCCTCTCTTTCCTGACCCCTATCCAGTCAGCTGGTGTTCAAGGCAGCTTAGAACCAAATGTGTGCTATGTTTCATTATCTAAAGAAGGTTAAATGGGGACAGTGCATTACTGTGAGAGAAAGCTGTTGCTTAGTTTGTTGGAAGCATCTCGGTCAATATACACAAAGTGTCTGAGACACGGTGGACATTAAGAACTACATATTCAAGACTTATTACTCTTTTGTTTAGGGTCAGTGAAATTCCTTGTCTTGAGACTTAAGATATGTCAAGATATTTTTTCCGTATGTGGAAAAACACCCTATGTATACAGTAATATGGCAATGTTTACACAGGAAGCCAAATTGACAAATTTCTTTTGTCAAGTCACATTTATTTATATAGCGCTTTTTACAATACAGATGGTTTCAAAGCAGCTTTAAAGATATAACAGGAAAATAATACAAAACGGCTTAAGTAAGTTCAGTGATGTTTTCTATTTTTGTTTTTAAAAAGTTATTAATATATATATATTAGGGCTGTGCAAAAATGAATTGCCTTTAATCGCATCCAAAATAAAAGTCTGTGTTTACATAATAAATTTGTGTGTGCTGTATATAATTATTTTGTATATATAAATACACACACATGCATGTATATATTTAAGAAAATGTGTTATTCATATATAAAATATTTATATTTATATAATATAGATTATTATATATATATATATATATATATATATATATATATATATATATATATATATATATATACAGAATTTAAGCGCAAATAATTCTTAAATATATACATGCATGCAATGCATAGGTATTAATATATACAAAATAATTATATACAGCACACACAAATATGTTATGTGAACACAGACTTTTATTTTGGATGCGATTAATCGCAATTAATTTTTGCACAGCCCTAATATATATATATATATATACATACATACATAGATTATTTTTAACTTGGTTACACTATTTGTAGAGTCAATACCAAGAAATTCTTGAAAATGTTTTTTTTTTTTTTTCCAAAACCATATGCAACCAACATGACAGATATCATAATATATACTTTAATATGACATTCAGTGTGAAATGTCATTGTTAAAAAAAAAAAAAAAAAAAAAAAAAAAAAAACAGACCTGTATTACATATACAGACATACGTTCCATTGTGAATGTACCCAAAGTCATCTGCGCTCTACTCGTATAAAGTAATTAAGAATTTGCATGTGTAAAAAGGAAGTGCTAAAGCTGTCACTTTGTGCAGTGCTTGTAGTGGTTTGTCAGTGTAGCCTTTTACTTTGGAAATAATGGTCTTAAGCTCATAGCCTTTAATTCATTGGTGGCACCTAATACCTTCAGTTGCTTCATCAATATTCACTAATTGGTTTTAAAGCTTCTCATGGAGTGTGTGCTGACAGTATTGGATGGAGTTGTTCTTCAGTCGGCTTTAACATTTGTATCCCTAATGCTGCAGTTCCGCCGACTTCTCTTAGAGAATCTGTGTGTTGGCACCATTAACCCTTTTTACTTGTCTTTTTCTTTAATTAATCCCTTTCTAACTGTGGTGTGCCTTAGAGAATCCTGTCTCATTAAGTGTCTAAATTCATGTGGCAGACTTGTGTTTTTTTAAAAGGTACCAATCAAAGGTGTGAGAATTGTGCACTGTGCTTTTATTATTCAAATCTAATGCATCACTTTTGGCTTTTCAGCAGCACAGTGACCAACTATGTCTCTTGTGCTCTGAAGTGCAGTCATAGCCGATTGCTTGCTATAGTTAAGGGGGACAAACCGAGCTCTGCTTAATACAAAGTTTACTTTAGCATTGATGAGGTTTATGACCTCGTGGAACTCGGCCACACATTACATCTTTGATTCAGTGTGCTGTTCTGTGAACAGTTTGTACTCGTGTTGTATTCCTCTAGGTGACTAGTTGGAGATCAAGCTGTATTTACTCAGCCTGGACAAGTCTAGCTGCAGTCATGTTGACTTCATCTATGAAAAATAATGAAACGTGGTGCTAGGTCATTAGTCATTTTGATGGAGTATGTTGACATTGTAGTGTCTCTACCAGTGGCTTTTGCTCCTGGTCCTTGGGACCCACAGCACTGCTCATTTTGTACGTCTCGGTTATCTGACATCAGTTCATGGAGCTCAATGATACAAACTGATGATGGTCTGAGACTATGGAAAATCCTTCTTCCCTGCTTAACACCCACACAGTGCTGGGTAGTAACTGATTATATGTAACCAGGATTACGTAATCACATGGAAATGAATAGGCCTACTTGTAATTAGATTATATTGCATTTTAAAATACTCGTAATCAGACTAGTTATATTTTTTATGGATTTGATTACTACAAATGATTAATAATTCTATGATTCTCCATAATTCTCCTAACTTTATCTTTTAAAATGTCCTTTCTAAAAAAAAAAACTTGTTGATATGACATTGTTGATAACAAAGAGTGGAATAGTTCTTACTTTTGCATTTTTATATTAATATGCTTCCAGATACAGGTCAAAAGCAATCAAAAAGTTTGTGCTTTTCCAAGCACATTTTGCTTTTCCATGTTTTTGTAATAGAGTGCCGAAGTTACGACGTCACTCTGTAGGCCAAAACGCGGAAGTGAGTTAGCATTTAGCACTTCCGGTTCCCTCACTCTAAAGTCTATGGGATTTTTGAATGGGTTTTTGCTAAATCACCTAAAATAAGGTCTGTGGTGAACAAAGCCTCTAAATATTTTCACGTTTTGATCTATGACACAGAACACACAGTTATAACCTGCTTGTGGTTTTTTAAACTTTATTGTGTCTGATTGTGTTTTTTAAAATCTTTATAAAGGCTTCAAAATTTATAAATGTTGGATTAACTTGTAAAGATGATCTTGATAGACAAAACGTGTAAGGGTCACAACTCATTGTTAAATACAGAACTTATTTTTTTTTTGCGATTTTCCAAAAGTCTATGGGGAAAATGCATTGCTTTTCGACCGAGGGAACCCATGCGCCGCTAGCTTCCGAGTTGTCCTACAAAGTGACGTCATCACTTCGGCACTCTATTCTTATTGAGAGTTGAAGCATGAAGTAAAAACAGTAATGAGAATAATATATGTGTGCGTAGATAAGGTAAATGGCACAAAGGAAAATGTAAATTCTAATCCTCCTTAGTATGATTTACTTTATTAATAAACCACTTTTTTCAAAGTTTTTTTTTTTTTTTTTTCAAAACTGGTTCCCATCTGAAGTGCAAACTGTCCCCATAAATGAAAAGTGCAAACACACTCTGACATACAATTTATCCTCACACATATGATGACTTAAAGTCAACCCGATCTCTTCTGAAACATACTGTACACATATACATTTTGCACTCTAATATTCTCTCCCATAGAGAGGGAGAGCAGCATAGTTGAAAGTGTGGTCTAATCCTCTGGCTGATTCCTTGCATGCACATCATTTCTTTCTGCCATTGGGCTGACTGGGCAGAAACACATACACAAACTTTCTCACTTGCAGTGTTGGAATTCACCAAAATAAAGTGTTGTGAGGGCGCAACCTAGACTTTCAGCTTCAGTCAGTTGTTTAAAACCTCTATAGAAAATTTCTTGAAGTTCAAAATAACCACATATTTGAGGGAATATTTCTTGCTTTCTGGGGTGAAACTAGAAAGAACTGGAACCGTAGTATAAGTCAGCATTTATTTTCCTAGCCTTTGGTTTGATGTATGGACTTAATGTTTGGTGTATGTGCAAGGTGGACATGTTCCTCATTAATTCTGACGGTATCAAAACATAGAGCGTCAGTGAAGTATGATGGAAATCACCAAACCCCCCCCTCCTGCCTGCGTGCAGATCCTAAAGCCATCCAGTCTGGGGGTGGAATGCAACTTTTTTGGCAGCGGTAACAGTGGCCGCCTTTGACAAAACACACCCTGTGAACTGCTGCATCTCGCACAGTTGCGTTCCTCTCTGAAATATTTCCAGTTCCAGTCAGTTGCCGTTGTCAAACATGATTATTGATTCGCGGCTTTTATTTTCATTTCTCCGCTCTCTATACCTCCCTTTTCCCCCCGCAGACGTATGTTATCCATAAGGCGGCCTCAGTGCTCAAGTGGGGAGGTTGCTCATTCAGCAAGGGTCCACACGAGTAATGTTTTACTTGGGCACCGACTTTAAACAAAAATACACAACTTTCTGGCCACCTCACACATGCAAGGAAAGGAGCACACCCACCTCCTCTCACTTTAGCACATGCACAATTCCCAGCATGCTACCGGTTTCATCTACCCCACGCTCATGGGTTTGATGCTAAGCAAGGCATACGTTCATATCTGGTTCTTTTCCTGTGAGAGGTCGTAACAAAAGCCCTCTGCTTTCTTCATTTCAGCCTTTCAAATAGGTTTTGTTCCATACTTGGTAGAAAAAGGAGACATCAACATTTTGATCCCTCTGATGTTGCACTCCCATAGCTTAATGGGATTAATGAATTACTCAGTTAAGAAGTAACCTTGTCCTTGGCTCAGATGAATGGTATTTGCGGTTGGAAATTTGATGAGAAATATTTGAGATGAGTTTATATTGTATTCGTAACCCTTGATTTCAGACGACAAATCTGTTGGGGAAAAAGGTGTTAGAAACATTGTTGGGAATGGGATTACTTTGAAAACTCTGGTGGAGAGTTTATTCGGAAGAAAAAGTCTCAATTTGTTCTACATTTAATTTAATTTCGGTCAGACAGACTTCCCCGAGGTCTTTTGCAAGGGCTCCAATTCCTAAAATACACAGGCAGCTGTATATTTTCATGAATAAAGGCCTATTTATACAGTGTGCGAAAATAATCACAATTATAAATTATTGTACGACATTTCATATTGTTACTGAACTGAAGCCAATACAAATGAAGATATTATCTGGACAAGATTTATTTTGTATGTTCACAGTGTATTTCTTTTCAGCCCCTGTTAAAGTGAACATTCATTTTACAGTTTTGATATTTGACTGTTTAAAAACTAGTGATTTATCTCATTATTTCTGACTAATTGTGAAAAGCAGAATAAATCAGTGATCAGTCTGTAAATATGTAATTGAATATATTACATTTTTATAAAATTATATTTTATATTATATAAAGAATAATATTTATATAAATAATATTTAGCTTTCTCTCCCTTTCTGGCCTCAAGTTTGACTCGTGGAGATCTAGTTTCTGAAAAATAAGTGTTTTTTTTTTTTGTTTTTTTTTGTGCATGGATAAATCAAATGTCCTGTTTGAAGATGTGTGTGATTGTGTGCTTGTACTGTATGTGTGAGTAATTCACATATAGATCTGACCTTTACATAAATGTTAAGTCATCGGCTCCCCTGCGAGGCCACAGATATCAGAACGCGGTGGGTAGATTTATAAAGACTGGTACAATCTTGATGTGTGCTTTCTTACTAGCCTTTCACCGTATACTTCAGTCTTCAGAACCCCTTTTTTTCTATCCTTTCCCATGACCCCTCTCTATTCTCCGACCGAAAGCACCTGTGTGGCTTGACGCACCTGTGTGAGCACTCTGTGTTTGGTAGGTTGTTGTCATGGTGACTGGTGAGATATCGCACTGTGGAGGGCCGCTTGATAGGATCGGCCAAAGTGGACCACCCTCAGGGCAGCATGTGAAAGACCTCATTGTGCCAGGAACCACAACCAAATCTATTTCGCTGTGTGTGGCGGCCCAGCTCAAAGCTTTGACTAAGCGTTCTGTGACTAACCTATTTTCTCTCTCTGTTCACGTATGCTTGTCTGTGGTGTATTGACTGAGCGGGTGTGTTTTTTTTTTTTTTTTTTGTGTCACCTGACTTCCTGTTCTTAGCATTAACTTTAATACTTTTAAAGAAGACTCTCTGACAGGACCTAAAGTGCCCTCAAACTTCCTGTCACCCTCAGACACTTTGGCCACATAAACATAATGCAGATGTGAACGCTTGGCCAATGGTGAATCTAAAAGTACTTTCATGTAAATTTGATTTGAAGTCAAGTTCAAGCAGTTTTTTAACTCCTGATTAAGTATTTCAGCCACAAATTATGAAATAGTAATGTTCTGACCTAGAAATCACTTTTTTTTCTTTTTGTAGAGATGCTGTTCTGTAGTTTTGTCATGATACTGGAATTTCCAACTTTGAGACGAAACCTTGAAAATGTTTGATTTATGATACCAGGGGGAAACTGCATGTATACCACCATAAAGTTTGTTTGTTTATATATATATATATATATATATATATACTGTATATATATAATTTGGGTAATTTTGTTGTAATAACTTGCACAGAGAATTAAATTTACCCCCAAAAGACAGGTGAACTGTCGATATTAATATAAGAACAAATAAACAAATTGCCATCATAGCACAAATAAATACAGTAGAATAAAGAGTCAAATGAAACAAACATGGCTTTGAGACTTTCAGTCGGGTCTAACAGTAGTATTCAGGTAAGAAATAATCTAGAAATGAAAATAATCAAATGTAAAATAACACTGGATAGTTTTCATTGTAAAGATTAAATGCAGATCAATGGATAGAATTAAAGTCAAGTGCAGAAAGTGGTTTTCTCTTTGCCTTTTGCTTTTTGAATAACATGACAGACAGCAGCAGGTTTATTAGGCTGCTGTCACTTTAAGAGCGTATGCGTGGATCCAATATACTGTTACACAACAACATAGGTTATGTTGTATAACTGAATGTTTTTACCTGAATACTCAAGACGGACATTTATGTATTTGTATGTGTATGTGTAGGCCATTTTAGTGCATTCTATTTGGTTAATTTTTCAAGCTGTTTGCAAGCGAATGAGATGAGTGAGTGATAGGAGGCGGGTGTGTCAGTTCACCATTGGAAAAAAGAGAGAGCGAGAACACGCAGCTGGTCTCTATAAGTATTTGAACTGTTTCAGATTACTCAGTATCGAAATAACAATATTTTTTGACAACACTATTCGGTTTTGAATCATTTGAATACATTCACTGAAAAGATTTCAGCTTTTTCACGGATTCATTTAGTTTTTGTGTCAAGTGAGTGGCTTTTTATGTGTTATAAATGATGAGCCACTGAATTGTTCACGCAACCAAACACCAAAACAAGTTTTCTTATCTGTTATTAAAATGTGTGTGTGTGCAAATATAGCCTACTAAGAGACTCTAGAAAGTGTGTTTAAGCATCATTAGCATTTCCCCACTTTTCCCGTCTTTTACTTCGCAATCTTCTCAGCTGCTGGAACAAGCCAAATTGAACTGACATGATTCTGCCTCTCATTATTCTATGTAATCCATAAATGAAATCAGAATAAGACGCTACAGGGGTGCCAATCAACAGTAACAACAAAAGACATTTTTGCACTTGTAGAAGTGTCAGATGCTGCATCCAAAGTGGCATTTAGATGTATTTACATTGAATGTTTAATGCAGTTCAGAGGTGGCATGAATGCATTTACACTGCAAATGTGAAAATGGTGTGATTGTTTTAAAAAAAAATATATATATATATATATACTGGTGCTGCACTGCCCTCACAGCTGACTTGTGTTACTAACATTTAGAAAAACGATGTTTAGAATTTAAGAATCAATTTGAATCTGTAGAAGATAGTCACACTTGAATGCTATCTGCTCATAGTCAGTCTTTAAAGGCAGGAGATCAAAACTGAGAGCATTCAGTGGGAAAAGAAAGTGTCAAGTGAATGAGTGGTTCATTCACAAACAAAAAGCTACTAGGTGCAATGCTGTCAGTGTGAAAGAACAACTGCTGCTTCACTTAGTGCTTGTACGTGTGGTGTAAAACAGGCCTTTGACTGTCCCCAGACACATTGCTTGCATTTATTCTCATTATTGTCTGTTTTTCTCCCACCATCTCTACCCCCCCCCCCTCCAGGGTGTTAAATGAAGAACTTTTGATGTGTTTAACTCAAAGATGGCAGGCAGCTGGCAAGAGCTTCAAATCATGTGGCTTTTTTAGCCCTTTGCAGCTGTTTGCTGGATTACTGCAACTTAAAGCATTGGATATACAGCAGATGTACACAGTTAACAGTGACGGACAGGTTGTTTAGATGGAAATTGCATTAGAAAAAACACTGTTGGCACACAAACCGCAGACAATTCATCGTAAAAATAGCTAGGCGCTCATACGCTAATTCCTTCGTGAATTTTCTCGCGTAGCATTTGCATGTGCTTTTTGCTAGAAGCTTGCTTTATTAATTACCTTGATCATGAGGTCAAGTGGTCTCTTTAAATGCACTCACTGGTTGTGTGAAGGAACTTTGAGAATGTGCTTCAAACGACCTCCTCTGACTGTGGCGGCACGATCTATGAAGAGAAACGTCAGTGTTAAGTGCTGAGAATCCAGTGTCATTCGTTTTAACGGACTGCTTTACTGCTGAAGGCTGGGAATGCATAATCGGGCTCTTTAAAGAAGCGTTTGGCTGTTGAGCTGGGGGAATGTGGGCTGTCACTGAGCTGCTTTGGTGCCCAGTTCTGCCTCAGCTGTTGACCACTGCCAGCTTGGCCCAGCTCAAACAGTCAGCACAGCTGTGAACTCAGAGAACTGCCATATTTTGATCAATTTCAGCATATGTGCTCTAGAGTTACGGTCAGTCCTTGCTGTTCTTTACCTTTGGACTACCCTCCTGGTAAAACAATGTCCTAACCTCTTAAAGCAACACCAAGGAACTTTTCCTCTGTGGTCGCCTCAGTTGGAAGTGGAATTGTCCTCATTAGAACTACAGAAACGCGACCTGATCTGGCAATCTCTTACATATACGTGCATATACCAAATAAAGGACTGCAAAGCAGTGGTATAAGTGCATTTCACCATGTCACGACTTGACGAACCACTGAAACGATTTTGGGAAGATTTTTTGAAGGTAAAAAATCCTACTTAGCGTTGCATCAAGGTGGTCAAGCTGCTCACAGTGGTTTTTGCTTGACATTCCTTTGAATCAAGTGTAGACTTAGTTGTTCTTGCTCAGGAAATTTGTCTTGGACTCAAAGATGCAGTAGTACCCAACATGTGACGATAACATTAACGGAGTAGTTCACTTTTGAAAAACACTTGCTGATCAATTTCACTCACCTCCATGTCATCCAAGATGTCATTCTTTCTTCAGTCGAAAAGAAATTAAGCTTTTTGATGAAAACATTCCAGCATTTTTCTCCATATAATGCACTTCACTGAGAACCAAACGGTTCAAGGTCCAAATGACATTTTCAGTACAGACTGCAAACTGTTCAAAGGGGTTTAAACGATTCTAGACGATGAGTAAGGGTCTTATCAAGCGAAACGATCTCATGAAAAATGTATTTGTACAATGTAATTTGTATTGGAAACATCAGATTTTTAGAAAAAAGTCTTAAAGTAGCTTTACCGGGCACAGTCCACACACTCTTATGGGAAATTGTATATGACTGTTTTGGCAAATTGGTGGCTAATTTTAATGAATACATATGACATTTTTGAATATGAATACGTATGACACTTATACAATTCTATTCAATCTGTTTACAATGGGGTACAATGACGCTTATACATTTTCATTCAATCTGTTTACAATGGGCTGTTTACACCCCATTGTAAACAGATTGAATGAAAATGTATAAGTGTCATACGTATTCATATTCAAAAATGTCATATGTATTCATCAAAATTAGCCACCAATTTGCCAAAACAGTAACACTTACAATTCCCCATAAGAAAAGCTACGGTAAAGCTACATATTGAAACGATACAGGCCTAACTTTTGCTTGTGCAACACTGCAGATACCCTTGGTCCGAGAATTATCTTGATAAGGTGGTTGACTGTTTAGCCTTACACTAAACTAGCCAAACGTGTTTGCTGGTTTTATGCGGATAAAGCTGGTCTCCCAGTCTGGGGCTAGCTGATGTTCAGCTGATGCGCCATACAGTCTTCTAGCCTCTCCAGAAGAAAAGTTTACCAGCCCTAACCAGCTTGACCAAGATAGTCTACCAGTCCAGCCAAGTTTCTACGGTCAATTTCCTAATCCAGTTTTGGATCAATGTAACCAACTATACTATCGTAAGGCTTTAGAAAGATTGTAAGATTGTACTCCATCCAGATACACTTGTATTTGACCTACTGCCTTGAGATAGAATCCTCTGTGTAATTTGTATGTCCAATTTAATGTTTGTTTTTTCCAAGGAATCAATTGGCTGTTAGATTTCTCTTCAAAGGTGTGTAACTCTATATCCCATAGATCAGCAAAGTATGGCACATTCAAAAGGTCCATTCATAGCCTCAGTTATTAAGCACTGAAATATATTTTGATAGCTGTAAATGTGCGGTATATTCATAAATAATTACCAGAGTGGCTTTTTCACACTTCCTTTCCTGCTACTGAGTCCTCAGAGAGCACTTGTCATTGACTTGTGGGTAATCTTAGCTATTGCTGATAGGGAAGAGGTGGGAAAATTTTCATTAGGCAAGTGGCCATTCCTCTCTCTCTCTGATGTGTGTGTGTGTGTCCATATTGAGTCATGAGCTCTGCTACAGGGATCAGAAGGGCTGAGGGGGAAAGTCCCGAGTCTTTTCGGTCTGCACCTGGACACACTCACATTCCACAGGCCTGAATGAAGGACCTGTATGAGTGTGTGGGTGGGTGTGTGCTGCAGTTTGGGTCCTGAAATGTGAAGTATGCTAATGCTGTAGTTCCTAACCACATGAAACAACCTTTGAAATGACATAAATTTAACAGTTCTGTTGATTTATGTTTTCTTTTTCTCCGCCTAAGTGTTTGTGTCACTCAAAATGGTCTATTTATACATCTCTCACCTGTTTTAGCACTAAAACGGTAGTCATTCAGTCATACGCATATTTACATAGCTATCTTACTGGAGACTTCCCATTTACTAATTATAGTTATAGCAAACCAGTAAATTCTTCAAACATTTCTCCTAATGTGGTTTGTGCAAGAGCTAAATTGGCATGAGGGTGAGTGAATTATGAGAGAATTCAATTTTTCCTTTGGAAAAGGACAAAAAGAAAACCCCAAGACTCCCAAAGTATAGCTTGATCGACAACACACAGGTCTTTCTCCCTGCCTAGCCTTCTGGCTGATTGTCTAAGTGTTTGAAAAACCAGAGCTTGGAAGGAATGTGTTCCTGATAGCTCAAAATAACAGTAGGACGGGGTTTTTACACACACTCTGGGCCAGAACCTTGTTGTTTCCGGAATCATCTTTGACCTTCTCTCTTTTGTCCATGCCACAGATTCTTGAGTGGGAGCTGAGGCCTTTCCGAGACACAACAGAAACCAGAGGCTGTGGTTCATTTCATGACTTCCTCCTCATTGTTTGCCTGTCTGTGTGACTGGAAACCGGCAGTGACAGACAGATGACTTTGGTCGCTCTTAAACCGAGCCTGTAGAGAGACTGGACCTGACTCCTTCAGAAGGAGCGAGTGAGTAATCAAGCCCGACGGCCGAACGGCATGCTTTTCCCACACTTCTGTAACCTGTCATGCTGACCTTGTTTCTAGTACAAGCACTAGTATGCTTTCAGCTTGATGTCCAAATTATCTCGGCACACTGCTGCCAAGTTGCTTCAGTGGTTTACACAGTCCTGCGCCCAGTGGTCATTGAGTATTTTGCTCTCTCTTTCCTTTTTCGTTTGGTTGTGATAAGAGGGTATAGCAGGCCGTATTGAGGTCAGAGATGGGGATCTGGCCTCTTCAGCTGCATATTTAAAGCACCGCAGTGAGCACTAACTTAGAAAAACAGGACCCGTAAATTGACAAGAGACGTTACAAGAGCGTTGATAGCTTAGCCAGATGCTAGGCCCCCTGCGTGGGTGTTTGCGTAGATGTCTGTCTTATGCTGTGTGTGTTTGGGGCCCAATGTCATTCATTGCATTAACCCTTTTGGCTATGCTCTTTTAGGACAATTGTAAACACAATGCACACTGAAGTGCAAATGTAACCAGCGGCGATATAGATAAACACATTTGCCTGTCAGTTATACTTGTTTTACTGTATCTTATGGTGGCTTCAGGCTCTGTCATTACTATTGATTATTGCATACAGGCAGGACATCTTTGTTTTGAATTGGTATACAATGATAATTGAAACTTCATATTTGAGGACAGAAATTTAAGAAAAAAAAAAAAAAAAAAAAATATATATATATATATATATATATATAAATCTATACTATATATATATATATATATATATATATATATATTATCAGTGACTGTGTGAACCAATTATCTAAATGTAGTCTTTTGTGATTATAGCCCTAATTGCATGCGAGTGGGGGATGATTAACAGTGTCTTGACACAAAGAAAATCTAGTTAAAACACATGTGCCAAGATCTTATAAATATAATACTATTTTTACTTATGCTGGAAAAACCTTTTATTATCTTTTCAAGAAGTTTCAATTTAATGACTTTAAAGATGTCGTGGTGTATCCAAGTAAAAAGTAACAACATAGTTTCTTTATACTTTGAATGTGTGTTCATTTTTTAATCAAGTTTTTAAACAGATTTTTCAAGTTAAAAAACAAAACAAAAAAACAAAACAAAAAAAAAACATATATATATATATATATATATATATATAGGAAGAGTTCAGATTCAAAAGCCTCTAAGTGCCATTTGAAATTTTCTTCTAAAATGATCATTTTTATCAAGCTTGTATATTTAAGTTCAGTAATTTCACTTAAATGGCAATGAAGATTACCTATTAATTGTTATTAACTGAAATTACTGAACTTAAATATACAAGCTTGATAAAAATGGTCATTTTAGAAGAACATTTCAAATGGCATTTAGAGGCTTTTGCATCTGAACTCTTCATATATATATATATATATATATATATATATATATATATATAAATATCATGAATTACCATCATGTTTTTGCATAGTCACACCACATGGCAGTGTACAATCTAACCATGCCTTATCATAAAAAAAGACCAATTATTTGATATTTAAATTATTGACCTTAACAAACAGTAATGAAGGTCTTTATGGACCGTCACTGATCATTTCCTCTTATTTGTCGCACATGACTTGACTTGGTGACTAAAAGTTTTTTTTTTTTAGCCAAAATCCTAAATAACATGACGGCATTATGCCAAAACTACTGTAAGTTTTTACATTTTCATCCTTTTAGCAACAGAATGCTTATATTGGTTTTGTGGAGCATTAACTTTTTTTGATGCAGTCAAACAATAATTCTGTTTTCATTGTCTTCTGTGCTCTTCTGGGCTACATTAGACTGATTTGTGTTCTCTCAGCTGCTTGGGGTCCATTGACCTACTTGCTCACAATGACAGGGCTGTTTCTTCCTGGCGGTAACAAATCGTGAACGGGGGGCATCCTGCTGGCCTGGAGAAAGGGTGATGTATGGGACTCCCACCGTTTCTCTCACGTCTCTCTCTCCTGCCATCTATTCTTTTGTTCAGAGGCCGCTGAGTTACCCTGTGCTGGCTCTTTCCCCTTTGACCTCCCCCACAGGAAGAACCAGTGACAGACTCTGAAATTCAACCGCTCTCCAGAGAAACGTGTGTGTTACAGCTCCATCCACATCCAGGCAATGGGCCGTGGCATTGCTACAGATTACTGATGCTATTAGTTGAACTACATTTCTTAGTAGTGAGGTAGTAGTGTGGCTATTTTTCAGTACAGTAGCAAAGCTACTATTTGAAGCCTGTTGTATTATATATGATACAAATTACAAATTGAACGCATTTGGCTTGTGCTAGGGTATTTGTATAGGCGATCTGATTGGCTGACGCCTGCGTTGGCGCTTAAAAAAAGAAAGAAAAAGTTTAACATTTTTTAACTTCTGCCGCAAGCAACACTGGTGACGTATTGCAGCGGAAGCCACGTTTGATTTCGTCAAAGCATGACACCACCCATTCAAAGTAAATGAGAATGCACTTGACTGAAGCAACTTGATTATCCATACATAATTAAAAAAAAATGCTGAAAATGTGAGTATCAACAGGCTTTTGAGGGTCATTTAAATGTACATATATCTCAATAAGCATTGTATTATGTTTTGACCCCAGCAATACAAGTACAAAGCTTTGATCATGAAGTTAAGCATTTAAATCTTACTAAGACATATTATGGGAGATAACTGAATTTATTTGCATTTTATATAAGCAAAAAGTTAATTTACTTATGAGTTACCCCAACACTGAATATAAATATCAGAATTTGCTGCAAATTTGATGTTTTCTTAGTTTGGGCTGCTGTATAAAATCAATGTCTCATACTCAAGGAGGAAAAAAACACCTTGATTTTATACGTGCGCTCATATTCTCCTCTATTGTACTATTTAGACATTGAAATTCTGTACTATGTTACATGAAATACAATGAACAATGAAACCTAGTGTTAGAGTGATTCATGTGTGAATCAGATGAGTCGATTGTTTACAATGAATTAGTCAAACATTTTAGCAAAACAGTATGAATCAGTTTACGATTCAGTCTGTTTCATTCTGACAGCTCAATCGGGCAATGAATCTTTTGGAGTAAAACAATAACAGGATTTATATAACAGATTTTTGAAGTGCTTTGTTATAATTTGTATGTTTTGTTACACCATTTAGGTGAACAGTGACGGATACAGTTTTAACTGCAAACTGAATTGAGCACTCTTTCTTAAAGACTCTGAAGATCACCATGCACAGCAGAAACTGTCAGATCTCATGTCTAGCTCTTCCTCAAGCTCGTATTGTGAATTAATAACATAAGTATGATCAATAATAGATGCCACTATGACTTTTGCCCCCAGACTAGACAGAAGACTATGAATTATGGATTGTTTTTTTCATAGCTAGGGAGGTTTTTATTTTCTTGTTTTGTTCGTGAGATCTCCTTCTTATCATATCTAACAGAAAGGCTTTTAAATAAAAAAAAAAAAAAGCCTTAGGAGCACTTATTTATGAAATGTGAGAATTTCATTGAAATATTCTGCAATAGCCCACTCTAAAACATATGGGATCTACACTGGAAACTTCTTAAAGGGATAGTTCACCCCAAAATGTAACTTTGGCATGTCATTCCAAACCTGTATGAATTTCTTCAGTAAAGAAGAAAATATTTTGAGAAATGTTTTTGTCCATAATTTTTTCACACAAGAAAGTCAGATAGGTTTGGGTCGACATGATAATGACTAATTTAAAGGATTTTCCTTTTAACAACTAGAGGCATCTGTTAGTGAATATGAATATATTGATGGTTTGCATTTACACAACAGTTCACCAATAAATAAACATGTCTTTATTTCACTCACAGTAATGATTATATGATTTACTTTTTTTCTGTTAAATTACAAACAGCAATTTTTGGCAGTTTAACTGTCTACTCTTTTTGCCCAGGAATAATATATATATATATATATATATATATATATATATATATATATATATATATATATGTATGTGTGTGTATAATTATTTTGTATATATAAATAAAATGTAAAAAAAATAAATAAAAATGTGTATATATTTAAGAAATATTTATATATTTATATATATACACAGTATATATATATATATATATATATATATATATACATATTTATACATAATTTATATTAAATATAAATATTAATATTTTATATATTAATAACACATTTTTCTTAAATATATTCATGCATGTGTGTGAATATTTCTATACAAAATAATTATACACAGTACACACACATATATTATGTAAACACAAGCTTTTATTTTGGATGCGATTAATCGTTGCCCAGCCCTGATTTTTACCTTTACATTAAAGGTACTTACAATTTTCTTTTGCAGCGTTGAGCATTGTAGCCAATCACAGACATGTCTGTTGAAGGCATCGGCCAATCAGAGGCGTTTAAATAATCTCTGTGCTTAAAGTTCTAGCTCATCAATGTCACAATGATTAAAGAAAGCAGAGCTTACCTTTCACAGAAGGGTGTTGACATTGAATGAATGCTTGGTAAAAATGTAATTAGATGAACTTTTTTATATTTGACAACTGTTTTACAATAGTAATGTAACTACTGACAATTTATCACTTTTTTTTACTTTTTGAAATGAAAATATGCTATAATTAATTTCCTTGATTCATATAGAAAATGCATGCATACATACTACTTAAAATTATTTGCAAATAGTTATCATTTCACTAATTCAACACACCTTTCTTGTTCTTCATTCCCTTAAACTTATTAATTCCTTTAAATAAAAATAGACAATTTTAATTTAATTTTTAGTTTACCCAAATATCCACTGACCTTAGAACCGCCCCTGGTTGGGACTCTTAGTATTCAGCAGTATTATTGATTTGACTGCCCCGGCATGATTGGATGAGAACTGGATAATGACATCACTGTTTTCTGCAGAGCTTCTTTCTAGCTGAATTAAACACATTTCATAATTGCTAAACTTTTCACAGTTATTGAACTGAATCAACACTTCACTGACTTCAGATGAATAATGGCACTATTGTCTAGAGCTGGTCTACAGCATAATTGAAGTCTGTTAGCATCATTCATTATATTTTCCTGTTTATCGCTGTATTGTAAAAAGCACAATACAACACTCTAAAAAATGCTGGGTTGTTTTAACCCAATTTTGGGTCAAATATGGACAAACCCAAAATGCTGGGTTAAAAATGTAATGTAAAAATTTAACCCAACGGCTGGGTTAGTCCATATTTGACCCAAAGTTGGGTTAAAACAACCCAGCATTTTTTAGAGTGAAGTAAAGGTGACTTGACTTGAATAATGACAAAATTCCTGAACAATTATGGCTTCAAAAGTCTCAGAATGTGAGTCAAATAGGCAATGTTTATGGTATTTCTATGGTGATTTTTACATTAGTTTTCTTGTGATTCAGTCCTCAATCATATTTGCATAGAGTTCGGAACAACACGAGGGTAAGCGATAGTTCACTTTATTTTTTTTTCTTGGTGAACTATCGCTTTAAGCTATAGCATATTTAGCTTTCATCAGTCTGCACTTAGGTTTGGGTTTCCATCTGCTCATCAGAATGTTCAACATCAAAGGCAGGCATGTTTTAAAGACTATTTAGGACAATTTGGAAGCCCTGCAAACAGTAATGATCAAAGTTTAGCGTGTATTTCTTGGTTGTCCTGCATGTTTAGTCAGAGTGCCATTCCTTCAGTTAAAAAGCCAAAGATTAATAATGTGCTTGTTAGCAACTGTGCTATTCATTAAAACACCAGTCACCCACATGTTCATAGCAACCCAACCACTTTGATTGAGGAGATATACAGTATATATATATTATATAGCTATAGCCACCCTGGATTCCTGAAAATTTTTCTTCCCACTTAAGTATTTTCATCTGTAGCATTTCGCCTGCCATGATGTTACTGACACAATACCTCTATCCCACTCCACTTCATGCTGATATACGCTGTTAGGTATTTTGCTGAGTAAATTCTGTGCCAGATCCAAATCCCCTCCATCCCGTCCTCCCGACACTCCCTCCTTCAGATGGATTTATACCGATTTTAAGACTTTTATCTTTTTCGGGTTTGTAATTTCTGTAAGCAGACACTTAACCAATGCAAAGCTTTGCTGACTAAGATGGTTGGGAGTTAGCGAGAGAGATCACAACCGCTCAGAAGCATCAGTCACACACACACACACACACACACACACACACACACACACACACACACACACACACACACACACACAGACACAGACACGTGTGGATACCTATTGCACATCCATATATTGTATACAAGTACATGCATTTAAGGACATACACTTACGCAATATCCGCATGAAAACCTTTGTTTAATGTTAATGTTTCCTTCCTCCTTTTATATACTGTTTACATATGGACTCATTTATAGTGCCTATAAACAAATCTATTAAAAAAAAAAAAAAGTATTTACACAACACACAGATATGTGCATATGTATGCAGATTTATTTAAGTCAATATGACCACATGAGTGAATTGGCTTAAGATAAATAAAATTACATGCTTTTTGTGTAGTTAATAATAGTTTATTTTTATAAAAGGATAAAAATGTCAAGTGATGCAAGCAACGAGCATGCAGTGGGGGAAAAATGAAGCAGGATATATATGATTTGAAGGCCATCATAAATGTTTGTCAAGATCAATAAGCCGATAAATATTGAATAATTCAATATTTTAATTATGAGACTTCACCAAAATGTCATATTTTTTATAAAATAAAATAAATAAAAATAAAATATTTGTAAAATATTTAAATATATATATATATATTTACATTTAAATATATATATAAAAAGTGTAAAATATATTTAAATAAAATAAATAAAAAAATATTTTATTTTATAAAATAAAATTTCTAAATGAAATAGTTACAGGTGTTGACAAACACGTGTAGTTTGGGCTACTTTCGTGTAGTCATACTCTTCGGAAAAAGATACCAGTATTTGAAACATTGTTTTATTTATTTCTTGTTTATAAATCAATAAATGCATTCATAATTTACAAAAATCTATAAATATTTAAAATATCTATTCAACAAATGCATTAATAATATATTCATAAATATTACAATAAAGTTTGTGTATTTATGATGTCAAATCGATTAATTGCGATTATGAGTTTGTTTATATAATATATTTGTGTACATAAATGTGTGTGTGTGTGTTTAGAGAGAGAACTTGGCATCTGTTTTCAACTAGATTTCTTTTTATTTATCGTGGACCTTAGATATTAGTGTTTAGTTGACTGTCATAATTATCATATTAATGATATAATATTCATGTATTAATTTTATTTTTTTAATACAGTGAAACATAATATAATGATTATAGATAAAAAGGAATCTTTTAATAATCCAATCTACTTACATCAGTTAAAAATTTCCTATCCAGCACAATTTTACCACATATCTTTAAACATGTAGGACAGAGGCTGTTATTTGGACATCTCACCACACAATTACTGATTCTCATTCCAGCTGAAAAGGCCACAGTGGCCCTAGAAAGAAGAACATTGTGTTCATTCAGTGAGGATAAATGTCTTTATGTTCACCACCACGGAGAGTGCATGCCTTAAAAGTTAACGGACAGACCATAAGTCAGTATCAGCTTTTTAAAACTGATATTTGTGCCAGACTGGGAGTAGATTCACCCATCAAACAAACAAACTGAACAGGCAGACGCGTCTCCTCTCCCAAGCCTGTTTGGAGAACGGTGAGTTCCTTGTTTGTCAGTGTGTTTGGGGAGTTGTGAGGGAGAGAGAGCGGATGTACGTTTTATGTCAGTTCCTCTTTTTGTGTGGAACGATATGAGGTCTGAGAGGGGCAGTTAAGGGTGCGCTGGTGCCAAAAGCATTATTTGGAGTGAGCAGACAGTAGCCGTCAAAACAGGAAAGGCAACAGCAGATGCTGAGATCTGCAGCACGCCATGAAGGTAACCTCAAGCCTTGGCCCCCTGCTCTCACAAACTCAACTTCCTGTTTAGCAGAGCACAGGGGATGACCCTGTGGTTAAATGCAAGTAGAAGTAGAAACAACTGACCAGAATCTAACAGTCACTCGAAGCGTGTAAATAGTAACAGGTGTGAGAATGAAATGTGTAGTTTGGGCTGCTTTTTTGGTAGTCATGTTCCAGTGAAAATTTTATTGAAACATTTATTCATTTAATCTTAAATAAACTGTGCTTATTTAGTTTTAGAAATAAATCAAACAATTAAAAAAAAATGTTTTAGTTATAAATATATATATAAAAAAATACATCAATAAATAATTTTTAAAAATGTTTACTTGTTTAAATATATATTTTATTTTTAGAAATAAATACAAAAAGATATATAAATATTTATATTTAGAAATCAATTAGTGAAATTCAAATATATTTATGTATATTTCTTTTAGAAATAAATAAAATATTTGTTTTTATTTGTCCACTTATTTATTGATAGATTGATTGGCTAAGCTAATGCACACAATCAAATCTATAGTGGCCAAGTTAAAGGGTCACCGTTATTTTTTTTTTTTCATATTAAAGCAGCACTTTGTAGTTTTGTCAACCTTTATAATATTTTTCCAAAACTCTTGAGATGGTACATCGATTTACAATAGGTTGAATGACAGGTCTGCCATAGCCTGACGTGCTCTGTATCGCTTTTACTGGCACTCTGTAACTTCGGGGAGCGGGTAGGAACCAGAGCACAAAAAAAAAAAAAACCTACAAAATTCGACTGCTTTACGGCATACACCACTTCCTCAAATTCCGACGCGAGAGCCCACCGAGCGTTTTTTTTTTTTACCACCGTACGTTTTCATGGCTGAAGCAGCAAGTAAAACCAAACGTGAAGCGCGTCAGAAACTGAGCGCGTGAGCGATTGTAGAAGTATTGTATTGTAGAAGACAATACTGTTTCCCAACTGTAGGGGGACCCTGAGAGCAAAATAAAAAAAATAAAAAAAATAACAGAATGCTGCTTTAAACTATGCTATTCCCTTAAAGGGTTAGTTCACCCAAATATGAAAATTCTGTCATTATTTACTCGCCCTCATGTTGTTCCAACCCCGTAAGACCTTTGTTCATCTTCGGAACACAAATTAAGTTATTTTTGATGAAATCTGAGAGCTGGATCACTCTTGCATACTAGTCCACTAGCTTCTTGAGGAATTGAAACTTGCCGGCCTCAAAGTTATTAAAGACATCGTTAAAATAGTCCAAGTGACTTCAGTGGCTCAATCTTAAGTGTATCAAGTGATGAGAACACTTTTTGTGTGCAAAAACAAAACAAAAATAACGACTAACGTCAGCGTTTCTAAATTCCTCCGCTTCACTAAAATGCCCTCCGGAGAATCAAAACGCAAAACGGAGCTGCAGCGTTTCTAAACTTCTCCTTTTTTTCCGTTTTAGTCTGGAAGGGATGTGCAAACGTAGCAAAAGGTATCTGTTTTTAAACAAAAACGCAGTAGTGTGGACGGGACCTAATCGCGTGATACACTTTGATAGCATTTAACTTAGCCCAGTTCATTCATTAGGATCCAAGCAGAGAAGCGACCAAACACCGCCACGTTTTCCCTATTTAAATACAGTTACACGAGTAGTGTGACTCGACCAAGAATGGTGACAAACTAAAACGTCGCACTATTCTAAGCGTGTAAAGTGGATAACTATGCATGGCGGAATACCAAGTGCTTGGGAGCACTTCGACTCTCTGTCTCTGCACATCATTATTTCTGCACCCCAAGGCACTTTAGTGACGAGAAATGCAGTTATTACTTTTACATTAGTGAAATGATGAACATTTCTGCTTTCTAGTGATATAGCAGAGCTAGTGAGTGAGAGCCCATGAGAAGGATGAAGGGTTGGACTGATGTGGTGAGACTGATCCTTATGGTTGCCCCCTGCTGACAGGAGCCAGCATTATTGTGCTCGCCTACTGATTTCAGCTGGGAAAGGAGAGTCAAGTCTACCTCATTAAGAGGCTATAAGGAGCAAAAAATAGAGAGATTCTAATATTCCTGTGGTCTTGTACAGCACAAGACCAATATTAGGATGTCTTGCTCCTTATAGCCCAAACTTCCAAGGCTTTTCATTTTTCTAAGCTTCTCCAGACACAAAAATGCTGCTCAGTTAGGCTGTCCACTCACAACTTAATGAGGAACCTGCCATGACGGTGTTCTCTAATTAATGACAAATTGCCTAATTGTGCCTGGCTATTCTCATGCTCTTGGTGAGGTTTGTGGAATGTTCAGAGACAGCATCACTGCCACCATAAGTCTATATTTTCTTGAAATTCTTCTCGTCTACTGACCACTTTCTTGCTTTGTTCATTCTTCTAACTTACTTTTTGATGTTCCAAACCTTGCATTAGTCTAGGTTGTTATTTAAACTAAACCCCAGTGTGTTAAACCTTTTGTTGTACATAATGTCTTCAGTGGCCTGTTTGAGCATTTCTGATTGGTCGGCTCCTGGAAGTCAAATTGGGAGGATATACTGTATGTTTTAAAGTAAACGGTTATTATTCAGAATAGCATATCACTCTTTGCTGAATACTGTATTGCATAATGCATGCTCAACTTGATATCCATTTGCAATGTGATGAATAATCCGGAAATTATTATTATTATTTTTTTCTTATTTAATTGGACTGGTTTTGAATTTTAAATGCAAATTAATTATGTTTACTTCCAATTTTTTATTTGGACGCCATTTTCTGAATTAAAAATGCAACTTGATGAGGCAGGACGACTAAAAAAAATACTATTTAAATACTAAAAAACTTTTTTTTTTTTTTTTTTTACAGAATTGCTTGATAAAGATGGTCAAGTTTGGTGAGACTGACTGTATGTGTGCCATATAAATGTCACTTTGTTTTCTACAACAAAAATCAAATATTGTTGATTTATGGTTCACAGTTTTACATGCAAAAACCTTTTTTTTTTTATAATCGATTTAACATTAAAATGAACCCTCACAATGCTTATCAATAATTTGTTTGTGATTTATATTTGTTTTGTTTTACTATTATTGAATAAAATGTGTTACTACTAAAATCTGTTGGGAATATGTATCTTTAATTTTTAATTAGTGGTTCCCAGTTCCTATAAAATTGGACCCAACCAAAAAAGATCTCGCGGTTCAATGAGAGAGTCAGTAGTGAACTCCGTTACCGCTTCTCTGAAAAAATAAGCTGTTTATAAGAGTCATTGTTTAGGAATCCAACATTTCAACTCATGCTGACGTGCACTCTAAAGCTGTAATTAACTAACAGCACATCATGAGATTATAAATAACGAAACCATGTATAAATGCATGACTGTAATGACTAAAAAAGATTAACTGTTTTTGTCATGCTTTGTACCATTTAAAGGGATACTCCAATTTTTTTGGAAATAGGCTAATTTTACAAACCCCCCCGAGTTAAACAGTCGAGTTTTACCGTTTTCGAATGCATTTAGCCGATTTTCAGATTTTTAGAAGAATATCAGTAACTAGACAGTTTCTGGTCTCATTGATTCCATAGTATATATTTTTTTTCCTACTATGGAAGTCAATGAGACCAGAAACTGTCTGGTTACTGATATTCTTCTAAATATCAGGACATCGGCTGAATGGATTCGAAAACGGTAAAACTCAACTGTTTAACTCTGGGGGATTTGTAAAATGAGACTATTTCCAAAAAAAGTGGAGGATCCCTTTAAGCCCCAATCTGGAGCCCTGTATTCATGTAATGACAATAGAGCAAACTGTACTATTTGTATTTACTATTTTCTATTTACAGACTATATGTACATTTTTATTTTCAGTTTTTATTTAGTTAGTTATTTTGCAGTATATAGTGTACTTACAGTTACTGTGTCCAGGGCTTTGCTGATGCATGGATCCGTTATAATTGCACGTGTTTTCTTTCTCAACTGTTACCATCCACTTAAAAACTCGCCAAAACCGGTATTTTGACATTATTTTGTGTGCATTTGAATGTTTAAGCGCAATAAGCAGCAAAAAAGAACACAATTTAGTACCAAGTGGTCAAAATCTGTGCAAATTAGTCAAATTAAGCACAATACGTGCAATCCCACGGCAAAATTCAAGCCCTGTAACACTACCAATATTCATCCGGCGCACATTAAACAAGCAAGTGAGTGGACGGGGGTTGTGTGTAACTCGCTGTCGGAGAGCTGAAAGAGCGAGAAAGTGTATTTCAGTATCGACAATGTCAAGCCCTGCATGTGTCACTCCATATATGTCTCCATAGCTTAATGTAGAAAAAAAAAACAACCTCACCACTTCTCTACACTCTAACTACACGAGGAAAAAATGTATCGGTAGCTTCTAAACAAGACATTAAAACAGTGTCAGCCTCTAAACCCATGTGTGAGGATATTGGCTTAAGCTGAAGGTCATTGCATGGCAGAATATTTCCAAACAGTCCATTATTATGCTTGTATATTTCAGTCTTGGTCTTGGACACACATAGAAAATGTGTTTGCGTAACCTTTCGGTAGACCTGTATTGCTTTTTCACCTCATTGAACATTACTCTGAATTCTGATGCAAAACCCAGCTCTTTTTCTGTCTCCTCCTTTCATGCAAACACACACACACACACACATATATGCACATCAGTTAGAATTATGCTCTTTGTCTTTCCCTGGCTCTGTTTCTGCTTACACACCTCTCTCCTGTGCTCCGTTTCTGCCTCGCAGACATGCAGCCAAGAATTGCGAAGCAGTCTAGCACAGGCTTCTCCCAATCAGACACTCACTGGTACCTCCAGACACTGCTTTAACAGCCCTCCCCGCACACAGCTGTGCCAGTGACCCAGTAAACTCGCAAATGAACCAGCGCTCGTGCCATCTCATTGGCTGGATCAGAGACGCATGCCAAGCCTCTAGCCTCTCCATCTCTGTCAGCTTTTCTTTAATCCCATTCCAAAAAAATCCTCCTTACTTTCCCCTGCTATACTCACAACAGATCCTTTTGCTATCGCAAGAGGTCGTGTCCCCTAATAATATCATTTTGACTGCAGACATTTCCTCTAAATCTGTCAAATTAAACAACACAAGACGGATTAGTTCTCTCTGTTCTCATGCGCTTTCCACTTCCACTTTCCCATTGGCTCTCGGAAGGTCTACTCCCTCCCTCCGCGCTTTCACTGTAAATTGCTATTGTTTTTATTTATATACAAATCGTGGGAGAGCGGAGTGCTGGGAGTCTGTCTCTCTCGCTCCGTCTTGACCAGTCCCATGAGTAGTGGATCAAATATATGGCGGTATTATTAGCTGGAAAGAGTTGTAGAAGAGTCCTCATAACCTCATCCTGGTCTTCTTTTTTTTTACACTTTGGATTGATTATATACAGTACATTTAAATTGTTATGTTAGCCATTTGGTTATGTTATAAAATGGCAGTCCTTGGTGGAACGGATCACAAAATGTATAGTTCGGATCATATACGTAAGCTGTAAGCTTTATTTTGTGGTTTTATTCATATTAATGGATTATTAGGTGTGTGCTGTCAAGTGGTGCTAATGGGGCCCTTAACAGTTCAGAGGCGGTGCAAAGAATAAACAATCCCTAATGAAAAAAAGTATAAGTAGCTATTTTATTTGAAATATATTCCATTTTTCAATAGTACATTGTACATTACCTACTTTCACAATACAACTTTTAACACACTTTAAAATAATTGTACTTAAGTATATTTTCTAAAATGTACTTTTACAGTGAACTCATTGTCATGTTCAAGAATCCAGTTTGAAATGTTTTGAGCTTTGTGACATGGTTCATTATCCTGCTGGAAGTAGCCATCAGAGGATGGGTACATGGTGGCCATTAAGGGATGGACATGGTCAGAAACAATGCTCAGGTAGGCCGTGACTTTTAAACGATTTCCCATTGGCACTAAGAGGCCTAAAGTGTGCCCAGAAATCATCCCCGACACCATTACACCACCACCAGCCTGCACAGTGGTAACAAGGCATGATGGATCCATGTTCTCATTCTGTTTACGCCAAATTCTGACTCTACCATCTGAACGTCTCAACAGAAATCAAGACTCATCAGACCAGGCAACATTTTTCCAGTCTTCAACTGCCCAATTTTGGTGAGCTCTTGTAAATTGTAGCCTCTTTTTCCTATTTGTAGTGGAGATGAGTGGTACCCGGTGGGGTCTTCTGCTGATGTAGCCCATCCGCCTCAAGGTTGTGCGTGTTGTGGCTTCACAAATGCTTTGCTGCATACCTCGGTTGTAACGAGTGGGTATTTCACGAGTGGGTCGCCCACAGGACTGCCACATACTGGATGTTTTCCCTTTTCACTCCATTCTTTGTAAACCCTAGAAATGGTTGTGTGTGAAAATCCCAGTAACTGAGCAGATTGTGAAATACTCAGAGCGGCCCATCTGGGACCAACAACCATGCCACACTCAAAATTGCTTAAATCACCTTTTTTTCACATTCTGACATTCAGATTGGAGTTCAGGAGATTGTCTTGACTAGGACCACACCCCTAAATGCATTGAAGCAACTGCCATGTGACTGGGTGATTAGACAATTGCATATATATATTAAGAGGTGGGCATAGATACATTTTTTTTAATCTAGAAGATTTTTTAATCTTCTACACAAGCGCAGGAAGTGATCTCTTGCGTGTGTATGCTGGGCCTGTTATAAAGTAATAAATAGAAAAATGAACAAAATGAAATGTTTTTGAAATGATGATATGATTGGGTGCCTAAATTGAGTGGAAGTTTGCAAACCGCTTGTTGGAAGTAAGAAAACAAATCATTTTCAATTAAAAAAAGGCCAATGGCTTTCTAAAGTCCATATGGCTAAGAAAGAGTTTGGTGGGGAATGTTTGAGTTCATTGATTGGAAGATGTCAATGTTGATATCTTGTTCTGAAAAACGAGATTGCCAGATAATAAAAAAAAAAAAGTTTAATCTTGTTTTATAGAAACAATTGAGATATTAAAAAATATCTCATTTGTGATTTTTCTTTATGGGTGGCTTAGCTTTAGCCTTTTCCAGAGGTTTAGATGCAACAAACACTGTTCCTTCTCTCCCTCAGGTCCTGCTCCTCTGGAGAGGTCAAGATAGACTGTTCTATTTTCATCGTCTTGATATTCCACAGTCAGATCTCAGTGAGAGACAGTGAGCACTCTTGGGAAGTGAAGATGTGTTTTCCTCTTAAACAACTCGGTGTTGATATGAAAATGATCTGAATCCTCTTACTTTGAAGAAAAGCAACACTAGTTCATTATTCTGGGGTATAAATATTGTTCCATGCCAAAGAAAACTGTATTCCTGCTCTTGATATGTAAATATTTAGAAAGGAGGGGGGAAAACTGTTTGATTGGATTACCACAAGGGAAGCGTCTCAAAAATCTCTAGGCTTTTTCATTATGTGCTTCTTGAATTTCCTCGCTCTAAAACATAATAAGAACACTATACTCGGAAAATATACAGGCTCATATTAAAGTTAGAATACATCATTGAAATATGTCATGTGTCTCCACATTCATCTTGAGAGCTGCTGCCTTTTGTGACAATAGTCGACTGCAAACGTAGTAATCATTTCTTGACGGTTGCTATTGGATTGGAAGTGGTTTTCCATTGACTGAGGTCTCGCTACTTCCCTTTGACGGCCATTTAAAGATAAATGAGAGGGAAAAGGATTGACACCCCTCATCCTTCCTTGTTGATGGTGACATCATCACTCACACGCTGTCACAGGCCTGTGGGTTATTCACACACGCTCCTCTCCTGCTCCCTATACACGGTGACGCATGCTCTTCGAGCATTGGTGTTGCATTTACCCATTGAGATATCGCACCTATCTGTCCATCTTCTTAACTGTGAATGATGGCATTCTAATAATAGATCATGGAAAGCATGGAAAGAAATGACATTTTCCTATTTTCTAACTTTTTGGGAAGAATGTGTGCCACAGGTCTGATAGCACGTGTCTCTTTTTCTCACCCAATGCTCTGCTGGCCGAAAACGGGCATGAAGGAAATAGAAATAGTCACACTTGCTGATTAATTTATGACTTCTAAGTGGGGGTCAAATGAGATGAGGTATTTTCACACAGTAGCGTTGGATAAACCTGAGAGATGATTGTGCAAGGCTCTTACAGGATTTTTTTCACCTTTTTCCCACTCTTCTGATTTTATTAACAGTGGGTATCAAAACTCGTCTGAAAAGACCGGGCTGGCAAATGCATGCTGGGAGGGAAAACTGCATCCAAAACGCAATCTATTCTAAGGTGACCTGATTTCTGAAATTAAAATTAGAAACAGATTTTCTAGTTCAGCAGTTAATATATCATTGAAATTACCTATTTTATGATGACTTAAAATGTAATTTGACCATCTTAAAAGGAATACAGTATGGAAGCTTGTATAAAAATAATAATAATAATAATACAAATTTTAAATATGAATGCAAATAAAAATTCAGCAAAGCTTATCATTATCACTGGGCACTCGGTGCCACACGGTCCTTCAGAAATCATTCTAATATGCTGACTTGCCGCTTGCCGCTGCATGGCAGAAGCTTTATTTTGTGCTCTGTAACTAATTTTTGTGTTGATTTTGATGTTTGTTTTGGATCGTTGTCCTGTTGAAAGATCCAACCACGGCCCATTATAAGATTTCTAGCAGAAGGCGTCAGGTTTTGATTTTTTTTATCTGTTGATATTTGATAGAATCCTCAATGCCATGTATCTGAAAAAGAAGTCCAGGACCTCCAGCAGAAAAATCAGACTCAGCTAATCTCTGCAATTCTCCATCTGTGATCCTTGAAGAGTCTTTGGCTACTCAAACTTTCACCCTCATCGTAAGGCAATATAGACACGCATCATCTTCCTGGCAGATTCCTAACATCTTTAGTTAATTGGAATTTCTTAATTATTGCCCAGATGGTCAAAATGGATTTTCAATTCTTTAGCTATTTTTCTTACATCCACTTTCTAGTTTGTGATGGTCAACAATCTTTTGATGCACATCAGAACTATATTCTTTGGTTTTACTAATTGTGATGGATGATTAAAGGAATTTGGCCTTTGTGCTTCCTCATATTTAAACTCCTGTGAAACAAGAAGTCATGAGTGGACAATTGCATGTTCCTAGTCACCCTGCTGTACTAAAAAAGGTAAATATTAATGGGAATATCCTTCAGAGATATTTTTACTCGTTCTAAATATTCTAGGGGTACCAATAATTGTGGCCAAAATGTTTTGGAGGGAAAAAACAAACAAACATTTATTTCATAATGTGATTTCCACCCCACATTCAATTATTTTACTTCAATGAAAGGTTAGAATTTAGCATTTTTTTTAATGAAACATCAAAAGGATAAACAATGCAGATTTATTTTTTTACAGGCAGTTTTGATCATATTTATCAGGGGTGCCATCAATTTTGACCTTGACTGTGTGTGTGTGCGTGTGTATGTGTGTATATATATATATATATATATATATATATATATATTTTTTTATGTATATTTATATGTATGTATATATATATATATATATATATATATATATATACTGTATATGTGTATGTATATATATGTGTATTTATATATATATATATGTATGTATGTATGTGTATATCATTATAACAGCATTTATTTGAAATAAATAGTTTGAAACATTGTAAATGTCTTTAATTTCACTATTGATCAATTTAATGAATAAAAAAAAAAAAAACATAACTGACCACAAACTTTTGAACGGTATGTTATATATAATATTTTAAAATAATTATGAAACATATTAAATAAAAAAATTAAAGAATTAACCGTAAAAAAAGCTTCTTTAACGATAAGTTATTTTGCTGACTTCTTTTATCCACACACACACACTCAGTCACACACACACACACACACTCTTTTTATGAAACCTCTAACATCTCTGTGGTAGGCCATCAGCAAGTAACCGAACAAAAACACGAATGCTAAACATCCATCATAGTTTCTTTTGAACTGCATTTCGAGACTAAAGGCTGGAGCCTAAATCCTTCCTGAGCTGAGAGGCTGTAACTGCTACCACAAGCTCTCTGTAGAGTCACGGCCCCGAAGCCAAGACGTACCTCCTCATACACACATTAACTCAGCTCGCTCACTGATCTCCAACACCGCAAAATACAGTCAGTCATCAGTAAGTGCACAGTGTGCCCCTTCCAATTACCGCAGTGATGACATCATAAGCACATGTGCTCTGCAGCCCAGAGCTGACTCTGAATTAAAGTTTGGCGCTCCAAATCGGAATACATCACACAAATGCAGAGTGTAAGGAAAAGCTGTGGTGTCTCTGGGTGCCGAGATAGTCACTCGTTTCCCTTCAATCGCACATTAGTTGAGTCCAGTATGAGGTAAGGCACTATAAACTGCCATGACTTTTATGGAATTGGCCTTTATTGCTCTCTAGATTAGCAACAAATCCATAAAACCTTACGTGCAAGTTGTGTGATACACATATTGTCTCTAATCAGATATTCCTGGTTACCTTTTTTTTAAGCTTAAGAATCTTAATTGAGTTCTTGGTTATGTATGATTTTTGTATCAGATGATTCTCTTAAAACTCTTTAGGAACAATATGAATGAATGGGACGATTGTTGGCAGACAGGAGCAAAGAGTTATGAAGTTAATTTGGATCACATAACTCTGATAATCTGGTCTTTGAAGAATTGAATGAGAAATGGGTTCGTTGAGTTCACTTGGAAATCTTTAAAGTCTGAGCACAGTGCGTGACTTTGTTGAGATCTCTTCTGAAGCTCTAGAGGAGATTACTGGAGACATTATCTGAGACACAGGGGGCTTAAAGGAATAATTTACCTAAAAAGTAATGTTCTGTCATCATTTACTCACCCCTATGTTGTGTACAACTCACATCACTGTTTTCCTTTAGTGGAACATAAAATGAGAATGTACTTTATCATTTTTAAAAATAAAATAGTCTTAAATCACCATTTATTTATTTTTTTTTTATGTAACTTTCAATATTAAAGTCAGAATAAAATGTAAATTAATCTTAAGGTCCCGTCCTACATTGTTTTTTTCTTAATCAAATCAAACGAAAATATCTGTTACTACTTCCATTGCACTTTAAGAATTCAAAAGCAACATTTTATACATGAAACCATAGAGAATATTTGCTTTGAAGAGCAATAGCCAAATCATATCAACAGTCTTACATATTTGAGACAACAAAGATTGTTTTGAGCAAAAGTCTGTTTGCGCTCCATTCAATCTCATTGCTGCCTTCAAGAAGCAATTGAAATGAATTTTGTTAGGTAAGGTTTCGTCTTGACCTTCTCCAGGCCTTGTCTGTGTGCATGCGTGATCCAGCATATACGTTCATAAACATGATCAGCTCTCAAAGGGGTTTGACTCAGTGTCGTCGTCAGTAGAGCAACAAATCAGTGGTGTGTGAAATCTGAAAAGCTCACAGTGACTATAGAAAGTCAGCCAGGCTGAAACAATGGCACAACAGCCTTTTAGAGAGGGTTAGACAGAAGCAGTGATGTATTAACAAGGTCAATTGCCTTGATATTTGACTTCTGAAATGTGGCAGAGAAAGAAAAAAGCTGTTTACTGCATGCATGTCTCTGTCTCCGTGGCTATCTGAGCTTAACCGTCATCCCCTGCAGGCACGTTTACTTCTCGTTTTGTTCTCACCACTGTTTTTCAGAGGGATGTAGCCGCTATCAAAATGGGGAAGTTTGTGTGTGAGTGGACAGATTATCATCCTTCAAACTAGAATCCTGAGGGTGTTTGACATGAGCTGGAAGTGAAACGTGCGTGTTTGTGACTGTTAGATAGAAGTGGGCTGTTTAAAGCATATCCTGCGGAGAGCATGTGGGGATTTAAACTCTCTGTCCTGTTTGTGGGAATGAATTCAGAAGGTAAAGTTGCCTGGGAGGCAGATTGGTTTGGCAGACTGATTGTTTGTGGAAACTGTATTGATGGGACAAAGAAAACATTAAACGTTTCTTTCAACATGTAATCCTGACTGACAAACTACTTTTAAACCAATTTTGGAAACGATTTATGCTAGTATTAGATTAATAATGTATTTAAAGTAGAGCCCGGCCGATAAAAATATTTTGAAGGCCGATACCGATACAAATATTTTTGGGTTTTAAAATCCGATATTCCGATATATCGGCCGATATTTATATATTTTTTTAAATATTGTTGGATTTCACACACGTGTAAAAGAAAAGCTAACTTTTCTGCACAAGATACATTTGATACTTTTTCTCTATGTCTAAATGTTCACTCCTCGCAAGTATAACTTACATTTTACAATGCAGGGACTGTAACTAGAGATATGCTAGTTATAAATACAGTAATAATGACTTTATTTAGGCAGAAAAAGTTCATTGTGGTTTCCAAGCTCATTAATGTTAGCGTTAGCGGTCTTCCACTGATGATAGTGGCATTAGCTTGCTTTGTGGTTAGCTAGTCTATGATGAGCCATAATTTAGCAATAGATAACATCGTACTGCAAATTGTAAAACATACATTTTCAATATAACAGGCCAAGGAGAGATGATTGAAGCGTGTTTCGTCCGTTTTTATTTCATTTTTTAAATATTAATTTATCAGCCATTATAACTGCTGATACCGATATTTTGGAAAATGCCTAATATCGGCCGATTGTTCGCTCAATGATTTGTTACAGATATGCTAAAGGTTTTAGACGATTGAATGGATAATATATTTTTGATAAAGTATTACATATTACTAATCAATTTGATTAATCTTAGTGATGTGAATCGTTTGATACTAAACCAAAAAGATTTGCTAAGTTTCGTTTAGTGTGTTTTTGTATTTTTGTATGTTGTATTTGTCAAAAGGTGTCGCTTTTTTTCTTTTTTTTTCTTTTTTTCCCCCCTTTTTTTGTTTACGAGTCACTGAATCATTCACTTAACAATTCCATTAAAGATAGAATAGAATGGATAATTTATTTTTGGATATAAGTCCACATTAGTGCTGTCAAACGATTAAAATATTTAATTGCGATTAATCGCATTAATGTCATAGTTAACTCGCGATTAATCGCAATTAATCACACATTCTAAATGTCTCTTGATTTCTTTTTGCCCCATTATTTTCTCTCATTTTAAGGCTCTTATCAACATGCTAAAGTGGATCGGCTTGGTTTGTGCGAATGTTTTTTATTGAAAACAACATTGGCAAATACTGTGTAATCGCGCGATAAAAAAATTTACGCCGGTAAAATGTGTTTGCGTTAATGCTGTTAATAATGCGTTTAACTGACAGCCCTAGTCCACAGATAAAGTACGCATTAATAATGATTTTGATTCACTTTACTGTCTTGAAATGTTCGAGGCTGTTTACCATTAGCCGCGTTTCCACTGCCGGGCCAGGGCCGGGCCGTGCTAGTGCGTGCCAGGGCCAGTCGCGTTTCCACTGTCACTTCCGGGGCTTGATCGGGGCTTCCTCAGGGCCAACGGCCAGGATTTCTGGCCCGTCGAATACCTTGGGCCAGAGGGGGCCAGCTCGGGCTAGAGGCGTGCTCAAGGTAAAAGGCGGAGTTTATCGGTGTTATGGAACGTTATGATCTGAAGCAAGATGCACGGGTGTCCATGTTTAACCGATTAACCGTTTAAAATTGCATAACATTTTAATTTGAACTGTAGGCCTATGCCAAATGCTGCGCAAAAATATATAGGCTATATATAGGCTACATATCGACGAATTTTCAGATATTTGTTTGATTTTTTGCCCCTTAAACATTTAAAATATTTGACAAATGAATATGAAAAAAATATATATTTTACTGGTTTTCTGAGGCCAAATTAGAACCTGGAAATGATATTTTCCCTGCAGTGCTGAATGAAAGAGCCGTAACCACAGCCTACAGAAAGGGGATTATAGGTGATTTATAGGCTATAATAAATGTGTCTGCTAATAAAATAATATAAAATAACGAGGCATTAATTGTTTATTAATAAACTATTGTTTTCTAAATGATTTTCGGCTAAAAACATCTGCATCTCCGGATGCACAGAGAGAAATTAATTAGCTACATAATTACATAGTCAGAAAGATATTGGCTTTCGATTCGAATTTGTTCGTTTTAAATTGGACATTTAAAGCTTTAATCTACAAGACTAAAGCTTTAAATGTCCAATTTAAAACGAACAAATTCGAATGCGGTGGCTGTTTCAGGTCTTGCGCTTCAGTTCACGGAGATCATGAAGCGCGCCTTGATTAATTGTTAAAGGCGGCGGTTCCGCAGCCTGTTATATCGCGCAAAAAATCGCTGCTTGAAATGGAGAATCGCCTGTACTGGTCTCGTGACACTATTGCAGCCACTACGGCAGGTGAGTTAATACACATGCTATCTTCTTAATTAAAAAAATAAATTAATTCATAATACCTGCTGAAATGGGTTGGGTTTTGTGACGTTTGATCCAGAAAGGCGTGTTAGGGGTGGGGTCTGGGGCAGCGCTGTGGGGCTATTGGCCCGGCAGTGGAAACGCAAGCCCGGTGCTTGAGGCCCGAGGCCACTAGCTCGGCTCGGCTCGCTGTTAGCTCTGGCCCAGCCCTAGCCCGGCAGTGGAAACGCGGCTACTGATGTCCATTTCTACAGGCCACAATGTTACACCACTAGGTAAAGCTTTAGTTTGTGTGTTTTCAGCAAGTTCATAAATGAGATGTCTAAGTTCAGTGCTGCGAGATTCGTTTAGTATAAGTTCAACCAGTGAACTGTTCCATTATGGCCTGCATTTAAATGCTATTTACATGTGGTACACAGTCAGTGTAGGCTAAAAACTATAACTTCGTTTTGCTAAAAATATTAAATTCTTTATGAACCAAACACTGCAATTACAAGTTTACACATTGAATGTCTTCAATGTTACACTGAATGTTCCCTTTGTCAAACAATAGCTATTGGAATACTAAAACGTTATCTCAAAAATCAGTCAGGTTCTTATTTGTAATGGAACGATTTTGGGTTTTTTTCTCCATATCCATCATTTAACCTCATCCAGAGCTGTCGTCAGGACGATATGGCTGAGAATGTTGTCCAGGGCCCTGTGATTAGGGGGCCCGCTGAGTTCACTTTTGTACAACTTACTCATCGGCCTTGGGAGAAAGGTTGAATATCCATAA
Source organism: Pimephales promelas (assembly GCF_016745375.1). The sequence continues at coordinate 10,589,162 of NW_024121233.1, forward strand.
AAGCGTTGTCTTGGGTCCCGTGATTTTTTTTTTTTTTAGTGACGACCCTGGCCGGATTTCTGCTGACGGCACTTTTGATTCTGTTCGGCACAAATTACTCTTTGAAATCTCTGTCCTTCCCTTTCAAACTCACTCAGGGCTTTCTTTAAGGTGTTGACTTCTGTGAAACATCTGCGAGCAATGTGTTCTTCTTAATTACAGTTGGAGTTCAGCAGCAAAGAGCATCAAGGAAGCATTACCACATCAGTCACAGTTCAGCTCTCCAGCATTGCCCTGACCTCCTGAACCTTGACTTTTACGCGACCTCTCTTCATAGTCTCAGTTTAACTAGCTCAGCGCCTCTCAGTGTCAGGTCAAAACCTCACCACTTCCTTTTAAATCGCTACCCTCTCACTTACGTGCTCCTGTGGATATTTTCAGATCATTTTCATATTTATGTCCGCTTTATCTCACTCAGGTTAGGGTTAGTGCATGATGATGTTACAGATTCATGTGAAATGAAAACTGTGTTTCACCACGTCAAATTTATTGAGTTTCGAGTTTCTATCAAATGGCTAATGGCTTAGTCTTGTATGGCAGGTCACAGAAGAGTCACTCGTTCTAATGTGAAACGTTGGGACTCGGTTTTGGCTTTCTGTTTTATTTCCTAGTGAAATTTATACAGGCATCTGAAAACACTTTTTGCTACTTGGAAATATAATGTAATGAAGGCCTTCTCCCTATTCCCTAGGTTACTAAACAGAATTACAAACAGCTAAAGCCAGAACCTATTTTGTTATCTGAAAAGAAAAAAGAAAACACACACACACAAAGACTTGCAAATACTTTAGCATTATCAAGCAGTATTAGCAAGCAGTTTTATTCTCCTGGGTTAATAACATGGCACAGATTTTTGTCTGGATCTCCTAATCTCTTAAAATGCAGTAATAAATGCAGCTAGTCATTTAGTTTGAGCTTTTGTCATTTAGTATTGAATTGTTTTTTTTATTATTTTTGTACTTATATATTAGTTGCAAAGGCAACATTTCTAATTTACATTGGAAGTTTAAGTTTTTCACCACATATTTTATTTCGATTAACAGCAATGTTTTATTAGTTTTACTTAACAATATATGCACGGATGTGGTGTGTTCCAAAATAATGTAATATTTAATAATTTATTCATGTTCGTCTTTTTTGATCATTTTAAAGACTACTATTGAATAATTATGCAATATTGATTAAACATGCATTCGAAATATGTTAGTTTTTACTTGACGGATACACCACATAACATTGAATTGAAACTTTCTGTGTGATTTTAAAACGCATGAAAGAATTGTCTTTATTATGGAGACCCTTGGTTGATATTGAACTCCATATCTTTGAGATGCTCAAAGGAAATAGCAGTAATTGTCTATGTCTATGTTAAAGCACTGATGTCAGTTTGTGTGTTGCACTAATGGAGTGGACTGTCTGGGAGAATGACCTCAGCGTTTGGCAGGATTAGGTGGAGTGTGGCATGGTGATTAAGAGATCTTCCTTTAATTGTATTAGTCTGTCAACAGATGTTCCACTCATTATACAAGGAGGACTGGGAGTGCAGCTTAGTAGCTGCTGTTAAGTCTGCTTTATCTACTCCTGAGCAGAACCATTAGTGCTAATAGAGTTATACTGGATGCTTGGTAGTCCTTGCGCCAATTAATACTTGGTGAGCTCCGATAAACATCAGCCTCGTTGGGTTCTGATTGGAATTTGGAAAAGTAGGCCACAAAAAAAAAGAGTTCTAGAATTCACAAATCCACAGTTTTTGAGTGTCCAGAGTGGATCCTTTGACAAATCCCTTTATCTGCTTTAGAGCACTATAAAATCCAAATAAGCTGAAATGACACAGAATTTTAACAAACATCCCTACGCCGTTCCTCATTCTCAGTTCGGCGCGTCAGGCAGAGGATGTGGAGAGGAGCGAGGGGTGAGGAATGCGAGAAAGAGGAGGACTGGGAACAAGAGGGCGGGTTAAGCTTCATCGGAAGTTGAGCTGGAAGAGGAAGCCTCCAATGTGGGGAAATAAACAGAGTCTGAAGTGGCTTATCCAGGTTTGCTAATCTGAAAATCCCTTTTGTCTAGTGGGATGCTGTTAGGAGTTTAATTGGCCTGTATTAAGCTCTCCAGTCATGTTTTCCATGAGAGAGGCTGTCATGTTTAAAATAATGTTTGTTGGGGATAATTGAAAACAATCGGATGACTATGGACTATGGAGTTGAGATGTTTGTTGTGCCAGCACTCTGGATCTGGACTGTGAACAAGCCCAATTTTAGGTTTGGGTCAGGTTGACATTTAGTTTTAATATTTCTAGCAGCCGTGCTTTAAAGGGGAAATCGTTTCAATGTAACTTCTTACAAAGGGTTTCTGATGTGCTGAATATCCCTTTACTTACTTAATTAAATTACTATCCAATAATAATAATAAAAAAATCTTTTTACATTTAAACTTTTATTTTGTGAAGACAATTCCTATGGGTGTGCTGAGAGAGCATGCCAGAATGCTACAAAATCACAGCGTTTCTAATAGAGCCAGACCGATATTATCGGTCGATATTAGGCGTTTTCCAAACGGTCGGTATCGGCAGTTATAATGGCCGATTAATGAATATTTCAAAAATAAAAATAAAAACGGACGAAACATGCTTCAGCCAATGTCATGAGTGTTTGAGTTGTATAGTTTGTCCACCAGAGGGCACTCTACACCGTCCCTGTTGGCAACACTCGTGTATAACGCGCCACACAGGTAGCTTATCCACAAGTTTCCTACGCCCCACGAGGCCTTGTGTCAAAAGTGGGCGCGACTTCCGGTTCGAAGTAAACTATTGACATGCTTGACACTCGTTCATTCAACAGTTGACAGTCATTCAAGTTATAGCTAACGATGTGGGAACACAACCTCAATGAAATTCAAAAGGGTGAAATAACAGTACCAGTAGTTGATTGGGAGTATTATAATAACATTATTAATAATCAATACTCATCAAGGCATGGTGACAGACAGTTGTGTGAGCTGACAAACAATTAAAATAAAAAAAATACACACTTAGTCATTGTGCTTTTGGAGTTTATTCAAAATTATAAATGAATATGCTACTTGAATAGATTAACTGGCACATTTGGTATTCTGTCAACTCAAGCTTTGATCCTGAGTTTAGGTGTAACATCAGTAGCGAATAGCCAATCACATGCTGAGAGAGTTGATAAAATATTAAGAATTTAAACAAATGTACACAGGAAGATTCGTCGTCTTTTGGGAGGTGATGGAAACTACAGTCGTTGGCAGGATCACTCTGATTTCATTTTCAGCTTATGTTCAAAACAATCCCGTTTAAGCCACTGAATTAGTTTAGTCCGGTTATACATACAACCGCGAACAGCACATGTTGTCCCTGAGCTCCGTAACGACATCTCTCATAAAGATTTGCGTCTTTAAATAGTCAAATAATTCTCCGAAAAACAGCTAGCCTCTTCGCTAACTAACACACAAAATACCATTGGAATGCTACTTCCGCCGCCTCACCGGAAGTTTCACCCACTTTATTTTTTACAGGAGCGCCCCTCGGAAACTTGTGGATAAGGCAATGTAGGGACTAATTATTATTTTATTTATCAGAACTTTAATATATTTTGATTTTCTTCTTGTCTGTTTCTTTTTAAAATGCATTATCATATTATTCATGAATGCATTATCTTGTATTCTGGGAAAAAAAAAAAAAAAATCAGTCGATATATCGGATTTTAAAACCAACAAATATTTGTATCGGTATCGGCCTTCAAAATCCTTTATCGATCGGGCTCTAGTTTCTAATTGATAGTAGTTACTTGAGATTTATATGAGGTTGCAGGAAAACAAATTTCTGCACATCTGGACTGAGTGGGATTTTTGTCTTTCCTGTATTTATTGTGGTTTGTTTTATTATGTATTTCCATCCTTTATCTCTCAAAGCCTTCAGTGTGGGAACCACATATAACCGATGGCCGAGTGTGGAGGATAGCCGTGTTCTGGTTCTGAATGATACCTTTGGGCTAAAGCGGGAAACTGTGGACATATCTCTCCATCTGCTTCCATGTGACTTCAAAGGAAAAGCCTTGGATTCTACGGCCTATATATAAAACCTGCAGGAAGACATGTGTTATTCTGGCTCTCTTCCTGTGACCTAAGGCTGATCTTGAGCCCTCTTTTTCTCCTTCTCTCTCACTTTGTGTGCTTTATTCTCTCTGGTCTCTGCTGAAGTGGACCATCTAAAGACTATAAATGCAGTCATATTTTTTTTGTGTCCTGTGGGCCTTTCATGGTATTTAGTCTTGGGATGGTCCTGTTGAATTTTACAGGACATATTGAGGTTAAAAGGACAGTTCACCTAAAAATGAATATTCTGTCATTCATTCACTTTTAACACATGAATGAAAAATGCGGGTTTGGAACGGCATGGGCAAATAATGACACAATTCTCATTTTTAGCGGAATTATTATTTGAATTGTACCTCATCAAACAGAATTTCCATAAATATTGCAGTTTCTAAATGAACCACTTCTTCCACCCACAGAGGACCACAGTGTTAATTAGACCTCAGTGTTTGCCATTCTTTAGCGGTATATGAATTCACTTGTTTGCTAATGACCTGGACAAATAGAGGAATATCTCTGACAGGGTGTTAAAGAGTTCCATGCTCATGACAATTAAAAAAGCGTGTTTTGTGTTTGTGAGAGCACAGGTGATGGATCGTCATGTACGTGACATTACTAGAGCGTAATTAGGTTGGTTCCAATTAGCTTAGCATGCCATGCTCTACTGAATAAAGACAGTCCACTTCTCCTGTTTTATTGACACTGTGGCCTTTGCTTTCCTCAGTGTTTGTGGGAGCTATTTGGAGATATGGATTGAGAACTCACTAGAATGTGGCTTCTACTGATGCATTGGAAATCCAAAAGAGAAGGCTATGTCATAAGCAGCAAATGGTCAATTTAGTTTTCTAACTTGGACTTAAAAATGGTTTGTTTTTAATGGCTTAAACGTTTGTGAAGATCAGAATTTGTACCAATTCATACTTTGCAGTCACGTGACTACCATGGATGCCTGGCTGGCAACAAACGGGTATTATCAACGTAGAGTCATGTAGTTCCGGGTCTTTCTAATAGCTATCAAGTAGTGTTGCACGTTGCACGGATACTTCAAAAGTATCGGGATACTCAGAAATTACCCTTAACTGCTGTTTTGAGTTCATTTATTACTACTTTTACGTTATTAATATATTGTTGCGCATGGATCTGTCTCCGCCTTTTCAGGAAAAGTATCGAAAAGTATCGAAATTGCAATTCTTGACTTGGTATCGGTATCAAAACAATAATTTTGGTATCATGACAACTAGGGTTGGGTATCGTTTGAATTTGAACGATTCTGATTCCGATTCCTTGTTTCGATTCCGGTTCCTAACGATTCTCGATTCTGATTCTTTTAAGAGGCAGGGTAAAAAAAAGTTTAGCTAACCTTGCTAACCAACGGTCTTTCTGAAGGAAATAATCCTTTCTGAAGGAAATACTCCTTCTGTAAAAATACTCCTTTTGTCACAAATTTTGCATTTTGCCGAGATTTCGTTATTTTTAGAAAAGTGAAGCCACACTTTGGATCGCCGACGTAAGCTACTCATGTTCGACTCGCGTGGTTATGCCAACACTTCCGGTAGACGTTTCTTCGTTGGTGTTGTTCAGCGGTTTCTTCTTCCGCTCGGCGGACTGTGAATATCGAAACTAGGAATCGAAATTTTAACTTTTGAACAATTGCGGGAAAAACTAAAAGTTAGTCTCGGTTCCAATCGATACTCGATTCTCGATACCCAACCCTAATGACAACACTATACAATCAAGTGTATAACTATATAACTCGAACAGCTGACCTGGCGAACCAGCTGGTGGCATTGATTGACGAAACTATCTTAAAGTCACGATTAATTAAATGATCACACACCCATTGTATTCAAACAAATGTTGAAATTACCTTGAGTGATGGAATGATCACTGCACAGGTTAGTGCAACCAATCGCTCAACAACGATCTGACATGTCATTTAAACTCGAAACACCTCGAAACACCAACTTTTGTATAAAACTGGCGACGTCCTGGCTAGTTTACTGGGTTATGTTGCTGGGGAACAGCGTCATTGACCGCCAGCCAGTACTTGTGATGTCACGTGCAAAGTATGAATAGCAAGAAAATTTATATTAATTCTATTTTTTTTTTTTCTGGCAAATAAATACATGCCTACGTACATACATACATACACGCACACATAATGCAGTAATATTTATAAAACCAGTAATATTACATCTTTCTTTTCCATAGTTTCAGAAAAGATCTGTGTTGCAGAAACACTATGGCATTATACCAAAGGCTGGAATCAAAGGTCAGACATTTCATTTTGATAAAACATTTCTTAACAAATTCTTCCATGACTGAATGTTCTGAACTATGAGGTCCATATTGTTCTTTTTTAGCTTATTATTATTATTGTATTACCTCACTTGGGCAGGATTTTATTTCTCTTCAGGTTTTTAGCAGAAAAATCTGATACAAAGTTGAAATGTTCATCGCTGTATGCACAGTTTTTTGCACAGAAAATTGTGGCTGCACTTATTTGATCAAAAATACAGTACATGTAGTATTATGTAATATTATTACAATTTAAACTAAACTATTTAAACAGACTTTTTTTATTACCTTTTCTATTTTCATTTTAAAATGTAATTTTTCTTTGTGATGCAAGTTAAACTTTCAGCAGCCATTACATTGTCACATGATCCTTCAGAAATCATTCTAATATTCTGATTTAAGATAAATACTGCTTCTTAATATTTTTTTCATAGAAAACCGTGATACAGTTTTGTTTTTAGGATTCTTTTTTATGAATAGAAAGGACTGCGGAGAAATATTGTTTTGCCTAAAAAGCCGGCCCAGTGATATGATGATGAGAAAGTTAAAAAGAACAGCATTTATTTGAAATATAAATTTTATAAAAGTAAGACTAAATGACTTTACTACTTTGTCTGTTTTTATGAAATTAATCTCCTTGCTGAATTAATATTATTATTATTTTTTAATCTTATTGAGCCCAAACTTTCAAACAGTAAAATAAGCTTATGAAGTCTATCGGCCACTTCCTTTACAGCAGATTGTATTTTCCTCATAAAACCACAATACCCACATGACTTAAGCTCTTGGGTTGGAAATTTGTTGACTCCCTGACTTGTATTCACACAATCACAATGTTAATGATGGTCTCCCTCGAGTCCTTAATTGGCCTTCCATACAGCTATCTGCAGCTGTTCTGCTCCTGTGGATGTGAACACAGACCCGCTCGGGTTCTGCGCAGCCAAACCTCATCGTTAGAGCAGAGCCGTACTTAAACACAGAGGAAACATGTCTGAAATATCCCAGCCCCCTTTCTGTCCCAACCGCATACATAGCAAATTTCTAAACCTTTGGATGTATGGGTTATTATGCAATTTGGGAGTAGTAATTGTGGTAATTATGTAGGGTCTAGAGTTATTTTATCCTGCGCCCGTGAAATGGGAGGGTAAGTCCCCCCTTAATTTAAGCACTCCCCGGTGCATTTGAAAGTCAAATGAAGCATTCAGTCTTGTGCTGTCTAGACGGAGACCAAGAGCATGATGCTGCTCTCTTGTTTTAAGGAACGGGACGTCGAAATGATCATTTTATTAAGTTCTTGTCACAAATGACATACTTGTTGACTCATTGTCTTGTAGTCTTAGATTGCATGCGTCACTGACGTCCATGTGACCGTATGGTCTCCCATATGTTTGTAAATGATTCAGAAGGGTGCTCGATCCTTCCCTTTTGCAATGTCACAATTGCTCAACAGTCTGTAGGCAATTACATCCACAAAATTTGGAGCTGGAGGAGGACCACAAAGGCTTGGGAAAGGGCCATAGACTGTTTGAAATATGCAATGGGTCAAGGTTTGTCTGCTTTGCATGTAGTGTGTTGAAAGTTGGCATTTTTTTGGTTTGATTAAAACAAACCCTGGTGCGATTGCTTTGTTAGTACAGTTTATTTGAAAAAAATGTGAACGCTTCCATCCGAACCCTGGTGTACACCAAACAAGTGGGCCGAGGACGCGCTCTATCGCAGTTCATGTTAAACATGAAATGGCATGTAAACAAACCAAAAACGGAACATGATGCGTCCAAAAGGGACAGAATGCTGAAGCATACCTGTTTCTTTCATCGTAGTCACCTTGTGATCTTCCCACAGATCTTCATTTGTGGGAATCCTATGGCTGTTTTGGCTTTTTTTACACATTTTATAAGCTCTTCACAGGTTATCGGGTGGTCATAATACCATCAAATGTTGGCTACGCACATACAGCGAGTGCATTTATCCCAGCACAGTTTGGTCCAGTCTTCAGTGTCACATTATCCTTCTGAAATCATTGTAATATGCTGACTTGCTTATGAAACATTTCTTATTTGATCAATGTTGAAAACAGATGTGCTAATATTTTTGTTGAAACTCATTTTTTTTCAGCATTTATTTGAAATACATTTCAAATGACTCTTTTGTAACATTACAGATGTCTTTTCAGTCACTTTTTTTCCTGAAGGATCATGTGAAGCTGAAGACTGGAGTAATAATGCTGAAAATTCAGCCATCACAAGGAAGAAATTATATTTTTCAAAACTTATTTTAATAGAAAAATTCATTTAAATTGTAGTATTTCACATTATTACTGTTTTACTGTATTTTTTATCAAATAAAACCTTGGCAACTATGTCATTTCCTTCAAAAACATGAAAAATCTCACGCAATATTTAGCCCTAATTTATGTATAATTTTGCTTATCCATCCAGTCTGCTCATCCAAGGGAGAGGTCTGCTCTGATTGGCCAATACCAGGTGTTCATTTACGACGCAAACTTGTTAATCTGACAGTGGCGTTGTTTGTCATCTCGAGAGTGCAGAGGATCTCTGTTTGCCCGTGCCTCTACGTGACGTCTTTTTGAAGATTGCTCTTAAAGGCCATCAAAGAAAAAAGCCCTACTCTAAGCTGCTTTGCTTTAGCACTCTTTCAAGGTACGGTACATGTAAAGCTGTGTACACTCCACGAGCGCACCTTTGCAAATCCCCTTCTTTGGACTCATGCTTAACCTGCTTTGAATAAAACTTGAGATGACATCAGACGAGCGGGAACGTCAAAGGACCGTGGGGAGGTTTGAAGTGTTGCATATGCGTATATGTGTGAGTTTTAGATAGTGAGCAAGCGTCTTTGTAAATGTCACTTTAGCGTGTGTGGAATCCTGCAGTTCCCACTTCCTGTTGTGCGAGGTGATTACAGTCTATCAGTCACCCACCAACCCTGCCTTCAAAACCAGTGCACAAAATACACTGTCGTCATAGCAACACGGCTAAAAATTGTCAATGGGAAGTGCAGTGGATTTATCAATGATGGCCTCGGTCTAGGTACTCTAGCAGGATTAAGCCATTATAAATAGTGCTTTTAAAAGGGCACATGGATATGCAGATTTCACCACCGCGCCAGATAAATGGCATTTGCATAGAGCAGGACCTCGCCCCGTATTTTAGTCTTCAAGACTTTAGATGGAGGTTAAGAGGTATAGTATGCCCATCAGTTACGCAAGATAATTGGAAACTTCAGGTGATGTACTTATCTCAGAACTAGAAATGACACTTTATGGTGAACCTGTTGAACCTTTCCTTCCAGCTCCTCCAGGGCTGTTCTGTATTGGTTATTTGGCCAGACTTCATTGTAATGTCTTCTTGTGCTACATAGTATATTGTGTTAAGCATGATGATACGCACTGTATTGTTAGCGCATTACGTTGACAGTTTACAGAAACGGGTCATTCATGGGTCAGGGGATTTTTGCTGTCATTTGAATTACTTTTATCCCAGAATGCCAGAAGGTTACTGGGCTGCTATTGGAGAGCAACTAAAATATTGACAGTGCTAACTTTTCAAAACACTCGTGGTTTCCCAGTAATTAGCTGGAATTAATCATATAGAGCTTTTTTTCTAACACTATATGGTATACCTAGCACTTGCTTGCTGATTTGCATATTAGCAAATAAGATTTAGATACAGAAAAATGTCCCCGCAGAGACATTTATTTTGCTATATGGAAAAATGCACTTACATTCTGAAATATTTCATCAAAAGGCTTCATCAATAGTTGACCTTAAGGTACGTACTTCATATGCTTTCACCCTAATTAGGCTTATATTATTCTGAAAAATAAGATGGCTTTGCTTTTGTATTTTTTTTTTTTGTATGACGCACCGAGAAAAACACAAACGACCTTTTAAAAAGTACAATTTAAAATCTTTAATCGAGTAGATATACAATATTGTTTAGTCTCTTTTACTTTATCTTGAATGTTAAAACTGTGTCTGCTATGAAATCGCATGCGAAGCTGATTTGGCAATAAACTTAAATACAAAAATAATAATTTAGGAATAAAAATAAAACAAAAATGCTTAGGGTATGGTTATGTGACAACAATATACTAAAAACAAAATAGTGCACAGACGACAAAGTTTTCAAAATGATGCCTGTTCACACGGATCCGCGAAAACGATTAAAACCGCTGTATTATGCATGCCAGACCAGAAGTTGACGATGTGACTTTGTATAGAAATACTACGCGCCCACAGACTTACCACATAATACACATAGATATCTATATAAAGGCTAGATATGTCGTCCACGCTGCTGGCTAATGGAGGTCGACGTCTGCACCTGGCGGCCATCTTGTCACAGGCAGCTCGCTCACTCGTAACATTGTGTTAATGGTACATGTACTATTTAAATGACCATAACTTGCTCAATTTTCTACCGATTTTCAAACGGTTTGTTTTGTTATAAACGTCAGAGATGTAGTTATGACACTGCATACTTATGAATAAAAAGTGTAGAAATAAATAATCATCCAGATAATTATAGCCACGTTAATAATGTTTGTAAGAAACCAAACCGTTTGTAAATCCATCAAGATTTCAACGAGATAAGAGTATTTGTGTTCCTGCTGACCACTCATCTTACATCGCTTGTCTGTGACAAGATGGCCGCCGGTGATGACGATGGAAATTCCGCCGTAACACATCTAGCCTTTATATACATATCTATGATAATACATGTGTATGACGTAACGTTTAAATATATATATATATATATATATATATATATATATATTTGTAGTTTCCATGGAGACGATAATGTTATTGTTTTCAAAAACGTGTACTTTGCTACCCGTTTTCAAAAGTTTGCGTTTTCGGGCCCCCGCTGTAGTGTAATTGCGCATAAAAAGCTTGCTGTATTAGATGAAAATGGCACCCCCTAAATTACACTACTTATTAGTAACTCAAAGTGTTGCTAAATTTGGAGATCGACTGTATTAACTAAATTATAAGAAGCTTGTAGCTTTTCAAGTTTGAAAGTAGCTTCCCCTGACAATGTCGGTATGTACAGACGACTCTTGGAGAAATTATTTACTCGATTCGCCAGAAGAGTTAATTACACTCATTTGGATTTATTCCTGTTTAAAAAAACAACAAAAAACAAAAACAACAACAACAACAAAAAACACACCAGTGTGTTCACTAATGAGTCTTTATTTAGATTTTTTTTCTTCCCCATTATTATGAAGCAGCTGTACATTGACAATGATAGCTGCTGAATCCATTATTAATGTTTTTGCTGGAGTTCCTCCGATGACTGTCACAATTTCAAAATGGAAAATTGAGCTATTAGCAGAGTCTGTGTGTGTCTGTATTTCCTCATAATAACGTGCATTGCAAATTTAACAACACAGTGCCATTTGTATAATTGGAATAGTGAGCTGAATTAGTAATTTATTAAAATTGCCCTTTCTTGATGTACTCTTTTAGGTAATGCTTGCCTGGAGCATTCCAATCTCTCAGTATGTTAATGAGTTACACAAGGAACATGTTAAATATGTACACTCCTCATTTGCATACAAATTCAATTAACCTAGTTGAAGGGGGGGAAAAAAAGAGAAACAAATCTTTTGATTGATGTTTTTGTGCGTGGTGGGATACCCAGGATGTGCAACGACTGAGGGCGATATATCTCAATAGACGTTGTTTTGCTTTGATTGTCTTGCATAAAGTCCAAAACCCAAACTCTTGACATCCTGAGAGAAAAATATCAAGTTAATCTCAATCTCGTACCTCATGAAGATCCTAATACTGTATTACAGTCGGTGTGCAATGTCAGTGCGTCCAATCCGTAAATTAACGACTTGCTTCGAGCGCATATTCTAATTAAGGATAAGCGTAATTGGGACATACAAACCTCTGCATATCAATGAAGGCCGAGTGGGTGAACTACAGCAGATCGTCATGTCATTGCATGGGCGACTGAATGTTAGCACGGCAACGGCTCGGATATATGGGACCCGGACTCTCCCAACATTTACATATTAGACAATTAACCAAATTGATTTCTGCCGCCTGTGATTAGGGGTGATGGCAGAAGCTGCTCTTTCTCCTCTGGGGGTTGGACACTCTGGCTCTCCATCAAAGATGTCACAAAGAACTCTGGAGCTTCATTAGCATCCCTCTAATTAGATGGTCATGCACCCGCTAATTAACATATATACTATCTTTTGTTGACATCCTCAAAAGTTATGAATTTTCAATGTAATATCACCTTCATTTGCGTGAGTGAACCATTAACACGGGTTTAATTGGCTTTAAATGTCTTCACGGACACTTTTATGCAAGGCGGAGGCCTATTGATGAGTTCAGCTGTTTTGATCTGAAACAAAATTACACGTTTTGCTCTGGAAAGAATATTGGCCTTTCCTTGTACTGCGTCCTCCGAATATTTCCAGTAAGCCTTCGCATTACAAGAGCAATTCGTTGACAGTTCTGAATAATATTTCCCACATGATTTACTTTGAAACAGTTTTTATTAAGTAATTATTTATAAGTAACACACTGAACTAAACCATATTTTTGAGGTAGTGTTTTCTTGTAGATACTCAAATAATCTTAGTTTTATTAACAACTTTGTAAAATCGTGCATGACTGATGTAATATTAAAGTATAATTGGTGCGCTTTAAATTCATTATAATCGATTGGGTCACAAGAAGTTGCATGGACTGATTTTATGGTGCTTTTACGTCTTTTTGAAGCATGAAAGCCCCATTTATTGTAATTGCAAGGAAAAGTGTCACCAAACAATTGTCTTTTTGTGCTCATACAGGTTTGGAACAACATGAAGTGTGAGTAAATTATGACAGGATCTTCATTTTTGGCTGAATTATCCTTTTAACTCTGCCCTCTGGTCATTAATAATAAGAGTTCTGATAATACTGTCTATCCACAATGTGGAAAACCAGTCTCGCTCTTCTTTTCTGGGTTCACCAATGAAGAATCGGGCGGTCGTCCAGTGCTGGAGAGTCATGGGATAAAGTATAGTGGGTGGGTGTGTGAAATCAGCTCTCAAGGGCTGCGAGCAGGCACCGCAGTTTTTCTGAGAAAGCCAGAGACACTCAAGAAAAGTGGAGTTATCCTTGGCTGACATCCTCCTCTCCCTCGTATGAGAATGATGGGGGTGTTTTCTCAGGATAATGAGGAAAAAGATTCATGAAGCAGAGTTGACTTTTAAGCATATATTACAGCTCACATGCTCTCATAATTTAATAAAGCGATTTATTAATGTAGGGGTTCCCAGTTGCCTATATTTTGGGTTGTTTATTTAATAAGTCTTGGACTGGCTTCAGGACTTTGAAGTGGTCTAAAAAATTGAATGGGAGAATGCAGAACCTTCACAAAGTTAAAGTGGAACAGAAGCTGTCTAACAATGAACTCTCTTTTTTTTTTTGCTGTAATTTTGCATGTTGTAAAGCAGAACAATATCCTTAAATAAAAAGAAAGTAGGAAACAAGTGTGTTTAGCACCTCCTTAAGCTGAGTGGCCACCAACCAAGACCAAACTGATGAGAAGCATTAGGCAACGATTGTTTTCATTTACTGAAGTACACTTCCTCTATAAACCATTTGCAGAGCTCAGTGTAAAATAGCACAGTTTTAGCTCCCAAAGCTCTCTCTTCCACATGTTAATCACATCTTGTCCAAATATCCGGGTTTTCCCAGGAAGTACGCCTGTAATGTAATCTGTTTAAGCACAGTCCTGTCTAGCACATTCTCACAGTGTGGTTCATAGACCTCATTGCTCTAAGGCCTGTTTTGCTTAATGCTGGAGTACTCCTCAATTAAGCTAAGGAAACATTTATCAGATATACGCATTTAAAATTAAAATAGCTTAAAGCTTAACATTTAAAAAAAAAAATTGGAAAATGATTTAAAAAATGTTGATAACTGATCCTGAACTTTTGGGTGGGGTGTAAATATTGGAGGGACAGTTACCTATAGCAACAACTGTGATGTAAGCTAGTGTCAGTAAAATAAAAACAAAGGTTATTTCCCGCCTCAGCTTCCTGTTTCAGTAGCAATGTTATTTAAATGATTTAAAAAGTATTTACACGTCTTTCGTTGTTTGAGGAGTACAGCGCCCCTAAAGGCTGGGACACACCAAGCCAACTTCAAAGAACTAGCGTTGACGAAATCTGACTGTCGCCGTACTCATCGCCGGCTACGTCTCGGCCGGATGCTGTGCTTGAAAACACCAAAAGGATTAAAGGCGGCTGTCAACTAGCATATGAGTTTTGCACCTGCATGCAAGTAAATTTTTGTCTATATCAGAATCAATAGTCTACACTGTAAAAATGAATATGCTTTATCTAATCAATAGAATTGTGGCAACAGATTACAAGCAATATTATTAATTAAATTTTACAAATTAGAATTGAGTAATAATTAATCAAATTAGAATGAGTAACCAAAACATTTTACAAAAATATCTCACTAACAGACAGACATCAAAGATTAATTAAGAACTCTTTATTTTTTTATGCCAACATTGAAGACACCTGATGTTAGCAAGCCGAATCACTGACGGAGATTTTTATTTATTTATTTATTTATAGAGGAAATATTTACGGTGTATTTTCGTCATTTAAAAAGGAAACTGAAACTAGGACTGCAGATATGCAAACCATAAGCCAAGCAGCGCTTGGTTATATACCCTTTTGAATATCAATCACGCTGATTACTTTCTTCTTTCCAGTCGGCTCATGTTATTATGAAAATATTTGTGGTCAGGTAAGATGACGTAAAATAAAGTAATAAACAGCCAGATGTTGACCGACGGCGTCCCGGCCTTAGATTGTCTGGGCCTTAGTGACATAGAAAAGAAAAAAATGAGATGTGAAAAAAAAGACACCTAACCCCTAGTTTTAAGTGTCATTGAAATATATACAGTATATAACAAAATCTTCCAATGCTTTTGCATTCTCTCAAAAAACTTTTGCGTTCCTCAAGATAAATTGTGGGTTTCCTTGAAAAATGTTTGCGTTCGCTTGCAAACTGTTTTTCTTTTTTACATTCCCTAGAGGAACTTTGCATTTGATTGAAAAACCTTTGCATTCCCCCAAGGAACTTCCGTGCTTTTGGGAGCGAACGAGCTATCGCAAAAGTATTGAAATAAATGTTTTTCTCCCATCATGCCCCCTTTATGGATTCAGTGTTGATCAGAAATATTAGTATTTTCATCCATCCTTAATTCGTAAAACATTCATAATGTGGTCAGCGAGAATTTAGTGTGAGTGAATCCATGTTCTGAAAGTTATTTCTGTGCCACTAGTGGCAGCAAACAAAATAGCAAAAATAATTTCCCAAATCGACCTTTAAAACATATTATCCCGCCCCAGACTCAGCATTGGCTGAGGTTGCACTTCAAAGTTATCTGATTGGTTAACACACACACAGGCCACAAGTCCATTTGGTCTGCAGGGCTGTCAAAGAACTGTTATTGTATGCATGGTAGTTTAAAAAGAAAACATTTAAAGCAGTTTAAAGAGTCAAATATCCCATGTCTGATGAAATAGATTTGGTAATTCCATGGACATTCATCTGATTTAACCCTTTCCTCCTTTTCCGTCCGAACGCACTCTCCTCTCAAAGCCTTACCTCATCTTTTTCCAACCGTCCTTAGCAGTTTTGCTCTGTTTTAAAAAAAAAAAAAAAATCTCTTCCTTTTCCATTTATATCCTCCCCTTCTCTTCATTTTTCATCTTTTCTTGTTAGCTCGTGAGTGGTTTGAATTAGATTTACATCTGCTTGTGGATACTTGTCCTGCACTTTGAAATGTAGTTTATGTAGGGTCCTGTGCTTTAAATAGAAAACTCATGACCCCTGGTGCCTATAGATCAAGTCAAATCAGGAATATCCTGCCTAGCTAATCAAACACATAACTTTAGGAATCAAGTCCTGAAGGGATCCATACAACCTGAACTTCTGAAACTTTTATCATGTAGACTTTTTCAGTCTCAATTTAGCTGAATTTCTTCCTTGCTTATTCCAAATTCTAAAACTGTTCCATCTTGTTGCATGACTTTTTTGATGCAAGAAAATGTTTTCGGTAAATTTGTTTCCATAAATACACACACATTTTCAGAAAAAAAGTAGATATCCATTCACCTCAAACCAGTGTGATCTTTATGCTAATTTGGAAATTTTGCATATTGGTGTTTTGTGGAATAACACACATTTGCATAAAAACTATGTGAATGAAAAACCTGATTCTTTTTTAAATTGTGGATGCAATCACATACTAAGTGGTAGTTTTGGGAGACTTTCACATTATTATTAGATAGACTTGGAACATAGTGTACAAGTTGTATGAACCTTTTTTTCGTTTAGTAGATTCCTCAAGAATATGTATCATATTGACTTGGAATGGAGAGCAATTTATTTTTTTGAGCAAACTATCCCTTTAAATGCAGTCCGCCTTCATCTTATGTGTGATTATGTTTTCTCTGAATGGAAAAAAAAAACACTAAATACAAAAGTAAGAAGAATGAGCTTCATGATTAGTCACCATAACACCATTTGAAAGAGGAAGTATTATTGCCTTTCACAGAGAAACATGTGAGGATGCATCTAAACATCAAGAGCTTTTAAAATTTTAAACATGATTTTTAAACACGCTTTTAATATTTCACCCACGCTGACGTTTAAATACGCATTGTTGCTTACCAAATGCACATTAAGGATTGTCACCGTGGTTGGTTATGTTTTGTTACTCTAATAAATGTGTTCATTCATTCTGTTTATAACATTTAAATCCTCTGAGATGACTAATATTTTCCTCTCTCAACGGTGGAGGGCTTTTAACTAGTTTTCCAAAGGCTTTTAACACATTAGGGCTACACATTCTCCCTTATATTGAGCTCATTTGCATACTTAATTAGCCAGTTTTATTAAATGCTTTCCCACAAAGGAATATCAGTTAAAAAATCCCACACAAACTCAGCCGTTGGAAGCCTGTATGCGAAAACACATTAAAAATGAGACGCTCCTCTTGAGATCGGCGGTTGGAACCATGCCCTGCCCCTTCACTTCATTTTGGCTCGATTAAGCGTGCAAATGTAACGTCCGCTTTTAAACATGTTAAAGAGTGAAATTACCCATCAGGCCCATGGCTAAGTGATGCTGACATCCTCATAATTATGTCCACGACATAGAAAATTAATCAGACGCACATCTGCAGAGACATATTTAAACATCTGTCAGTCACTTTGGCAACACATGACGGACAATTGTTGTTACCGCTCTCCATCAGGCACTTGTTTTTCTGCTTGAATGTTTGATTGCTTGCCGTTTATGAAATGCATCTCTAAGGCTGGATTCTGGAATGACTGTCTGCTTGGAAACTATATCAAATGGATGATTCACACAATGCCATGTGGCACAAGAATACTCGTATTCAGCGAGGGCAAAAAAAGTGTGATCATAGACTTTATGATATATCTCGATTTATATGCATTATACTGCGCATACACATGCGTGAAGCTGTACAACCCATGTAGAATTAAACGCAGTAAAGATCTCCTTCACACTCATGTATTTAAGCACGGACAAGGTGTTAATTGGTGAGAAACTGAAAGTTTGACACCCTGATCCTGAGTACATTTAATAATTATCCTCATTTATAGAGATTAATAAAGCTAAAAATATTGTAAACTTGTTCACCACCTCCAATGTCTCCTATTTTGACGCAGCTTATGCATTTATTCACTTCGCCTCAGGTTTTTTCAAATGCCCACATTAGCAGTGTCACCAAAAGTGTTTCCTAATTATGCATGAAAAGTGATATAGGGATTACCAAGATCCCAATTAATTAGGCTAAAACCGATATGGTTTCATCTTTTAAAAAGGTTAGGATCTCACATGAGCCGGAGGTGATGGTGAAGCTAGTTTTAGAAATCAGTCAAGACTGCGTATATTCAACACTAAACTGTATCCAACACATTCTCATCCCAAAAAGTCATATAACTGACTTTTTGGGACGTCTTTTGACCATACGTCAATATTCGCCTTTTTAGGGCCCCCTTAAACGTCGCTAGATGGCGATCCCGGGCCGTCATACAACTGACGCTTTACCTTTAACGTCAGTTAGGTGACGGGTTAGGTTTAGGTCTGGGGTAGAGTTAGGATCCCATAACCTCATCTACCGACGTTTAAGGGGGCCCTAAAAAGGCGAATATTGACGTATGGTCAAAAGACGTCCCAAAACGTCAGTTATATGACTTTTTGGGGTGAGACTGCGCTGTATCAACACGTAAAGTGAAAAACAGAATTATTGACTGCATGAAAAAGTTTTCACTTGTGTATGTCACCAATTATGATTGTATTCAGTGACCAATATCCACTAATATAGTTGTTGGGAAACAGTGAGGAGTATTCAGCAGGTCATGTGATTGCAAAATGGTGGCCTATAGAGGGCCGAAGTGATGACGTCACTTTGTAGGACAACTCGGAAGCTAGCGGCGAATCCCTCGATCGAAAAGCTATGCATTTTCCCCATAGACTTTTGCTGAATCGCAAAAAATAAGATCTGTGTTTAACAAAGAGTTGTGACCCTTACATGTAAGTTCACTTTTGAAAAAACTTTTGCTGATAATTTACTCACCCCAATGTCATCCAAGATGTCCATGTCTTTCTTTCCTCAGTCGAAAAGAAATTAAGGTTTTTGATGAAAACATTCCAGGATTTTTCTCCATATAATGGACTTCAATGGGAACCAGACGGTCCAAGGTCCAAAAGACAGTTAATAACAGTTTCAGATGCAGCTTCAAATATCTTTAAACGACACTAGACGATGAATAAGGGTCTTATCATGCGAAACGATCTGATATTTCAAAACTTATTCCAAAAATGTAACTTTTCTAAGGACAAATGCTAGCCTTGCTCTATTCTGTGAGGCGCGTTTGTAACGTCACGTAATACGTAATTACGTTCAAAAGGTCACGGGCGACGTAGCCGGAAGTACAGAATCAAAATCGTCCGACATCGTTGTTTTACCTTTTAATTCCTTTTTTTTGTAAATGGCGTTTGAGTTAGTTTGCACCTTAAACCTGCGTTCAACTTGTAAACACTGACTCTGTACTTCCGGCTATGTCGCCTGTGACCTTTGTGAGTAAATTATCAGCAAAAGTTTTTTCAAAAGTGAACTAATCCTTTAAGATAATCTTTACAAGTTAATCAAAAATGTATACATTTTGAAGCCTATATAAAGTTTTTAAAAAACACAAAAAGACACAATAAAGTTTCAAAAAACACAAGCAGGTTATAACTTTGTGTTCTCATAGATAAAAACGTGAAAATATTTAGAGACCTTATATCTGGCGATTTAGCAAAAACCCATTAAAAAATCCCATAGACTTTAGAGCGAGGGAACCGGGAGTGCTAAAATGCTAACTCACTTCCTCGTTTTGCCCTAGAAAGTGACATCATAAATTCGGCAAACAATGTGAGGGGGTGACCACTTTAAAAAAAAAAAAAACTGTGTCATGGATATGTCGGAGTGATTTTCTGACCAATGACCTTTATAAACGTGTTGGTCAAAGTACTATTCATTTATTTTGTTGTAAAAGTTTTAAAATAATTACTCGGTGCCCAATAAATTCAGCTGTGTCCTCTGTATAACCCTTATGCGGCACTAAACAGCCAGAGTTTTATTCATGTGGTCTTTTTACGTAACTCTCAGTGGTAACTGTATATCATCAAAACATTGTATCTTGTAATTTTCATAATTTACTGTTGTGGTGTTCATTACTCAACGCCTCCCTATAGTTACACAGGAAGAAAAAGCTCTTTTTTTTTCACCAGTTTGAAGTGACTTATGAGCTTTTGAAGGTACCAAGTGATGTTTTGTGCTGGGAGTAATTTCAAAGGATGTGGCTGACAATCTCTCTAATCGACTGTGTAATACAAAGAGTCTCTTAAATAAAACGGCCGCTTATCCTGAGCTTACCTGGAGGGGATGGAACATGTCAAGATGTGCTGCTTTGAAAAAACTGGGGCTCTGTCTTTGCTGTGGTATCTCAAACGTCGAGCGGCCACGCGTGCGGTTAACGTATGTGTGCGTATGTGTGGGAAGTTTTTTGCCTTTGTATGTTTCTTGGCAATGCCCTGGACTCCCACATAGACTCTCAGATCACAGGAAAGATATGGGTGGCAGATCGCAGGCCTACAGATGTACACAAAGGAAGAGGAAAGTCATGTGTGCTCAGCACCGAAGATCTGTTCTCAGGATGTGAGCGGCAAGATATGTACTTCATGTGTCTGTTTGGTTTCGCTCGGTTTATTTTATCAAGGTGTGTGCCTCAAGTTGTTCTTTATGGCATATTTGCGGTCCAATCATTTGGGATTGGTAAGAATTTGTAATGTTTTTGAAAAAAAAATGTTGCTTGCCAAGATAAAAAAATAATAATAATAATACAGTAAAAATTTTAATATTGTGAAATGTTCTTACGACTGAAAATAACTGTTTTCTATTTTAATAATTTATTCTTATGATGGCAAAGCTGAATTTTCAGCATCATTACTTCATTCTTCATGATCCTTCAGTAATCATTTTCATATACTGATTTGCTGCTCAAGAAACATTTTTAGCAACATTGAAAACAGTTGTTCTGTTTAATATTTTTGTGGAAAGTGATTTTTTTAATTTTTTTTAGGATTTCTTGATGAATAGAAAGTTTAAAAGAGCAGCATTTATTTATTTGTATTTATTTATTTAAATTTATTACTTTTTTTTTGTATTATAAATGTATTTACTGTCATTTATGATCAATATAATGCATGCTAAAAAAACAACTTTTAAACGTTAATGTATTTAAGCCTGAACTAAATGAATAATTACGGAAACCAATATTTTATGCAGTGACTTCAAAAAAAGTTATTTTCATGGCATTTCTAAATTCAAACTAATATATTAAACCCGTATAGTGTAATGAATTAAGTCTTATTTTAATATTATTCAATCATATTATAATTACAAAATGTTAGGAAGAAAAATCTATCCCTGAATGAGTCTGTAATTTAACTATAATTTAGAACCTACAAACATATTTTGTGAGATGTTTCGCTTGAAAAGTGTACATAAGATATTTCTTTAAATTAAATTCCACTTGCTTTGACTTTTTCTTTTATCTAAAGCTGCATCAGTCACGTTTTAAAGTGAGGCTTAAGTGTGCAAATACGTCTTTGAGCCACTGTATGGCTGTTTCAAGCTCTCTGCCAATCAAAACAGGCCGCTGAATGCTAACATGTTCAAATCAGGGTGCTAGCCAATCACAACAGAGCTAAAGAGTGAGCTGCAGAGTGCATTGGTTTTATTCATGCTATGCTGACTTTATAGGCCTTTTGCCCCCCTGGTGGAGAGATTTTTAACTGTCTTCTCGACTGTGTCTGTGTCTGTTTTCTCACAGTGCATGAGGGTATCGATGTGGTGGGTCCATATTTCCCCCGATTATGAAATCTAGGTTTTGCTGAGCAGGAAGAAGGAAATTGTCCCTACATGTCTTATATTCTGGGTTTGTGGCCCTGCTAACACACACATACATCTTTCATATACTGTATGTTTGTTTCTCTTGAGGTCCAAAACTCCCACATTCAGGATACAAACTGTCAAGAAAGCAAGCAGGATTTTTTGGGGAGTTTCGGATCAGATAACAACTTCCTGTCGACTATTCAGATCATGAAACAATTGACTCCCCGAGACACAGTTTGATAAAAATAGGCAAATGATTTAAAATGCTGTTTGCAGGTGCAATGGAGTAGATTTATGTTTGTTTGTGTGTTTATTTATATGAATAGCCAAAGGAATTCATCTCTAAAATAAGCAGATAACCTAAATATCACATTCTTGCAAACAGACACAGTTTTCACAGTCTGAGCTTGTTTTTACCCTATTGGTTTGGTTACGTCATACTTTTGCTTCCTGGCAAATATAATAAAACCAGCCACCCACGCCAAACAAAAATAGCTCTTTTTCATTCTCATTCTCATGTTAATAAGTCTCTTTTTAATCTTCTCCTCTACATGCAACCACTTTCCCATTCCCTGGTCTCTCACCCGCAGAGAAGTCTATCCAATCCATTTTACCCGTCTGCCAATCTCAATCTTAGTGATCAGCTCTCATCTCCTCATCCCTCTAACTGTATCCAATCAATTATATTCTCTAATCAGTCCTGTACTGTCATCACTGCAAATCTGTGAGCAATCCGCCTCTTTTAATGCGGCCTGTAATACCAGAAATGGGGATTTAACTGAGATCAAATTTGCAGGTTATGAAGGCAGTGTAAACTTGTTCAGAATGAGATATGCGAAGTTCACAAGAGATCCTCTCAGACTCGATAAATTTTGAGAGAGAATGCGGCAGACTGTGACAATCTGCTATACTTTGCTGGTAGTTTAAATCCCTACAAAACCTGAATCACTCTTTAAATTGCAGAAATGTCTTTTCTTAAAGGGGTAGTTCACTTGGAAATTAATTTTTGATATGTTTTACCTTACCTCAAGGTCATCCTAGATGTAGGTGTCTTTGTTTCCACAGTATTTTTAGGTCAAACCGGTGTTGTCTATCAGTCATATAATGCAGGTATATGGGGTCCACCTCATAGAGCATGCACAGAGAAGTCCAAATTAAAGATGATTGAATGACTCGTAAATGTAACTACACATTGATGGCCTAAGACATGAAACGAGCGGAAACAGTATTTATATTGTTTTTACCTTGTGTAACCACAGCCATGTCCAACTGATCTGAGGGCGCAAGCGCCGGAAGTGATATCTCGCGCGTGTACATCATTTCGGAAGCGTTACCTTTCAACTGTGAAGATCTTAAACATATTTAGATGCAATGGAAGACGATTTCGATATTTCAACAGACAACGTTGAACTTTTTCCGCAACGGTGCGAGATATCACTTCCGGCGCGACTAAAGCGCCCGTGCCCTCAGATCAGTTGGACATGGCTGTGGTTACACAAGGTAAAAACAATACAAATACTGTTCATTTTCTCACACAAACCGCTCGTTTCGTGTCTTAGGCCATCAATGTGTACTTACATTTACGAGTCATTAAATCATGTTTAATTTGGACTTCTCTGTGCATGATCTTTGAAGTGGACCCCCTATACCTGCATTATATGACTGACAGACAAGAACGGTTTGACCTAAAAATATCAAAATTGAAAATACTTTGTAAACAAAGACACCTACATCTTGGATGCCCTTGAGGTAAGCTAAAACATATCAAAAATTAATTTCAAAGTGAACTATATTTTTAAATATATGCTACGAGTTTGCACTAATTAACACTAAATTCAAACAAACATATGTTAAAATGAAATTGTTTAATGCCTGCTTTCCATAAATGTTAATAGTGCAAGGTTAATTGTGTCAGTCAAATAGAGCTGAGAATTGTGAATAAGGAGCAATATATAATGAGCCTAATTTACATATAAAGGAGGCGTGTTTACGCCGGAAAAAAAAATGACAGGGACTTAATTTAAAAACGGATGGATGCTGGATGGTGGTTAGTGTATAAGATGCAAAGGTGGTGCAATTGTTCTCGCCCCCAAATATATGTATTCTAGCTTTATGCACTGTCCTGTGTCATAAACAGAGCATGTGTGAGAGATGCCAGTGTTTATGTGAAGGTGTTTTTTGGTGAATCAACACAAGGCGCTACGGCAACCCTGAGGCCAGGATGTTATATTCTTAAGGATGGAGACTGTTAAATTTAATTGACACATCCAACTGGCTGCTGTTCTTCATTTGTTTTACAGTCAGACAATTAAGCTGCTGAACACCAAAAAAATCATTGTTAAATACAACAGTATGAATAATACATACGGACGTCTCTTCCATTCTCTCCATCACAATGGCTTTATCACCGGCAAATGCGCTCTGTAAATCAACTGGGACGTTTGCACACAAAGCCCTGTTGGATAAAACATTCCTTATTCTAACACTTTTACTGACCCATAAAGCTTCAGGGGCCATTCCAGCACAAATTACTGAGCAGAATGTGAACGCTAAGTATGATACACAGATATCCATTGCGTTCTGGTCCCCTTGATTTAGGATTATTTGCATTCTGCCTGGCTTGACAAAGAGTCCATTCAAATAGTTTATGGAAGCATCACTGCCATTCCTTACGGGGAGAAAGACTGTAATAAAAACAAAAGAACACCATTGCTGTGTTGGCAATATGTGAAATATGTAGATCTCTGAATTCTGTGGTTTGACAGAGTCTGAGAAAGTTGAAATAATGATGTTTGTCGCGAGCAATATTTTAGGGCGGATGCTAACATTATTCCTTAAATATAATACATTCTTCTCTCATGTGTGTATCACGAGTGGCACGACAGACAGTGTGCTAATTTCCTGGCTCAGCATTTGCTGTGGAAAGAGTTTGTGAAGGGGATTGTGTTTAAGAGTGTTGGGATGTGAATTTCTTGATAAGAAGCTATAGCTGTCAGTTGGAGCCACTCAAATGGCGGTGACTTCATGGGGGATTTTTGTAGAAGTGGTTTCTCTGTTTGGATTGTGTCTATTTTTAAACTCTGGGACTTTTGGGTGGAGCAAACTCAGGAACTGAGGGCAAGAGTTCGATGTCTCAGAGACTGTGGTCACACACTGGAGACGAGAGACATATAGAGATAGAATAAGTTTATATGTGAATCAATTTGTAAGTGATTTAAGGGAGAAAACTGTGATTGAGTGAATGAATTAGTGGGCTCATAAGTGATTGAGCAAACGATCAAGTGAGGGAACAAATACATGAGAGAATGAATGAGTGAACGAGCTCATGAATAAGTGAGTGAGTGATCTAGCAAAGGAAGGAGTGAGTGAGTGAGTGATCAAATAGTCGTTAGTGAATGAGTGAGCGAGCTGATTGAATAAGTAAATGAGTAAATGAATGATTGAGAGAGTGACTGAGCAAGTGTTTGAATGAATGAGTGTGTGAGTGAACAATTACATTTGAATGAGCGAGCTAATGAATGAATGAATGAATGAGTGAACGAGATATGATAAATTTGCCCCCTGGGGATTAATAGTAAATCAATCAATAATTGAGTAAATGACTGAAAACTCATTCATTCATTAGCTCGTTCACTCATTCAATCACTCTCTCAGTCACTCTCTCAATCAATCATTCATTTACTCATTAACTTATTCAATCATCAGCTCACTCACTCATTCATTCATTCATTCATTTGCTCGCTCATTCAAATGTAATTGTTCACTCATTAACTTGTTCATCTGCTCAATCACACACTCATTCATTCACTCAAACACTTGCTCAGTCACTCGCTCAATCAATCATTCATTTACTCATTAACTTATTCAATCATCAGCTCGCTCACTCATTCACTAACGACTATTTGATCACTCACTCACTCACTCACTCATCCAGCTTGTTAATCCACTCCCTAACTTATAATTGTTAGTTGATGGTCATTCACTCACTAAATCATACTTAACTTATTCACTCAGTCATTCAATCATTCATTCTTCAGCTCGCTCAATCACTCAGTGACCATTATTTTCTCAATCATTTGCATAGTAACTCATAGATCATTCATTCAGTAGCAGTCTGATTCTCTCACTCACTCATTAGTTTTAGCTCTAGCTCGCTCATTCAAATGTAATTGTTCACTCATTTACTTGTTCATCTGTTCACTCACACACTCATTCATTCGCTCAAACACTTGCTCAGTCAATTATTCATTTACTCATTAACTTATTCAATCATCAGCTCACTCAATCATTCACTAACGACTATTTGATCAATGAATGAGTGAACGAGCTATGATTGAGTAAATGACTGAAAACTCATGAGTGAGTGAGAGAATCAGAATGCGAATGAATGATCTGAGTGACTGTGCAAATGAGTGAGTGAATGATTGAGAAAATAATGGTCACTGAGTGAGTGAGCGAGCTAAAGAATGAATGATTGAATGACTGAGTGAATAAGTTAAGTATGATTTAGTGAGTGAATGACCAACAACTAACAATTATAAGTTAGGGAGTGGATTAACAAGCTGGATGAGTGAGTGAATGAGTGATCAAATAGTTGTTAGTGAATGAGTGAGTGAGCTGATTGAATAAGTTAATGAGTAAATGAATGATTGAGTGAGCAAGTGTTTGAGTGAATGAATGAGTGTGTGAATGAGCAGTTGAACAAGTTAATGAGTGAACAATTACATTTGAATGAGCGAGCGAATGAATGAATGAGTGAATGAGCTATGATTGAGTAAATGACTGAAAACTCATGAGTGAGTGAGAGAATCAGAATGCGAATGAATGAATGATCTGAGTGACTGTGCAAATGAGTGAGTGCATGATTGAGAAAATAATGGTCACTGAGTGAGTGAGCGAGTTAAAAAATGAATGATTGAATGACTGAGTTATTGTGTTAACTATGATTTAGCGAGTGAGTGACCTACAACTAACACATAGGAGTGAATTAACAAGCTATTATCTTGGTGATAAATGTTAGCAAAAGAGTGAATGAGTGAACATATGATTGTTAATTAATAAGTAAATAAGCAAGATAATGAGTGAGCCACTGGGTAAGTGAGAATGTGAGCAAAATAGATACTGTATGGTAGAGAATATGTAAGTAAGCCTTGCGCTAGCGTGTGGCCAGGAGTATTGATCAAACTTTGCTGGAAAAACACATTAGCAAATGATGTCATAATGCTGAAACGTTAAGCGTTCGTGTCACGCTGAGCTTGAGGGAATCCATTTTTCACTGTGTTTAACATTACATCATAACCTAGCAAAGCCACAATATGAAACACCCTGCCAACACAACAGGGCCACATCTAAACACACCTCTCCTAAAAAAAGATCCAAGATCTGCTTAAATAGTCAGCAGAAGTGCAGCGTAGCAGTTTTATTTCTGAAGCCTTGGCTCACATTGTTGTTGACTTTGTCTATTTTCACAGTGCTCTGAATTTCCAGCAGGGCTGTATTTATAGGTGTTTTACCCAGAATATGCCATGTGTAAACCATAAATAATTAGAGCTACTTTCCCTACCACCATCTCCAACAAAGCAGGCTTTATTAAAAGCATCACCACCGTGGTCAGCTTCACTGCAGCCCAGGCCCACAAACCTCAGGTTCTGCCCTGGCGGACAGGTTACGAGAGGGCCTGGACACGGGTGGGGGTTCTTATTGGGAATCAACTGGAAAAATACAAGCACTAAACTGAGTAGGAGGTGGTTACATCTCATGAAGTCCTGTATGATTACAACCATATGTCGGGTCAGAATTGTCTTTTTCTCAGTAATGCGTCTGGATTTCCCCCATTAATATATGGACTATGCAGAGTGGGTTGTTTTGACAATGTGTTATTGCCAGAGACATTTAGATAAGGTCTGAGGAAGAGCAATTGAGTTTAGGCTGAGGTTGCGTATGTGTGGTATCTCTCAGGCAGGAGAGAGAGAGGGATGCTGTAAGGTCAGTGCAGTACACACACTCCATTAGTGAGTGTTATGACAGGAGCTGCTGGGGTCAGAGCAGGACAGTGTCAGCTGTATATCTCTAAATGCTCTGTTTGATTGCACATCTTCCATATTTACACTGCTTGCATTGGGAATGTTCTGGAAATGTAAACCATTTGTATTCCCTATTATCTGATTTCCTCTTGCTCAAGGTCATACACATACCATTGCTATCCTTTTTATCTTGTACAGTTCAGGAGATTGCCTCTGACTGCTTGCAAAGATTTTTTTTTAATTGCATTTTATTTTAATAAAATAGTTCCTTACTCAGTCTGCAGATTAAAATACATATTTGAATTTGTTTGAAAATAATGTTTGAGAATAAATTCAACATTTAACATTTAATTTAACATTTAATTCAATAACTAGTGCAAAACACTGTAATACATTGATTTTCTAATCAGTAAACTAATTGGAGGGTATAATTTGCGTTATATATTTTTTTTACATTTTTATTTACTTTACAATAACAATAAGTGGGTAGAAATGTGCTTTATATAAAGAATATCACAATCAGGGCCGGATTTACCTCATATTGTGGCATTTATAGTTTAGGCAAAATATATTTTTGGGTCCCCCAACCTACAGCGTTAATTATTAACAAAGTTAAACTCAAATGAAGTTTCAAAGATTTTGTTTAGCGAATCAATGTCTGTTTGTGTCCATCATTAGAATGGCCACATCTGAGGCATCAAGTGCATCGCATTATGGTTTTATCAACTTACAGGTTTAAGTTTAAATGCTACTCGCAGGCTACATTTAAGACAAAATTAAATAAGACGGCAAAAATAAGACGGCAAGACTAAAACACTCTTCTCTGCTCCTCAAATACATACTGTAAAACATTATAGTGTTTAAATAAAGAAAATGCTGTTCTTATTCAAATGAAGTTATTTACCGGTTGGCAGTGATGTGAAGCATTCAAGAAGCGGGTGAGGTTTAATGACAGTTTGAGAAGCCAATGGAGTTACAAGGTTTAGTGACAAACTGTTTTAAATACTTCTCATTGGTTACATATTTGATTCCCCGCCTCCCCCAACCCCAACTGTAATGATTTCTGTCTGTGTTTCCCTTGTCTTGTGTGAACTATTTCCTGTTCTGTGTCCTATTTTGTAGTCCTTTGTAGTTTTTCTAGTTTATTGGTATCCCCAGGTGTTTCTAATTGACCACACCCTCTTGTTATCTTGTTTAGCTTGTTAGTCTCTGTATTTAAACCCTGTGTCTTGTTACAATGTTTGTGGGTTCTTGATGTTGTTAGACGTTGATCTCGTTCTTTGAGTTTTTGAGTCTGTCTAGTCTTTAGGATTTAGGCATTTGGATCTTTATTCCTTCTATGTTCCAACCTCCTACGTAACTGAAGAACCCACCAACATTGTAACAAGACACATGGTTTAAATACAGAGACAAACAAGATAAGAGGGTGTGGTCAATTAGAAACACCTGGGGATACCAATACACTAGAAAAAAACTACAAAGGACTACAAATATGACACAGAACAGGAAATAGCTAAAGTTCACACAAGACAAGGGAAACTCAGACAGAAATCATTGCACCAGCGTAGACACATGCCTACAATGCCTACAATCGCGGCCTGGTCAAAATAAAAATAAAAAAAAGGCTTATCTATGAGCAAAACATAATTTCTTAGTCCAATCCTGTTAAATTTGATTGCAAATGATCAGAACATTCGAACTGTATTTTCTGAAATCCACCCACATCAACTGTGTGATTATGTGACACACACTACACATTTTCCCGCACGCTGTGTGATTTTTCTAAAAGACTCATCTATACTTTCAGTAAGTCAACAATGTTGCTTGTTATCGTCACTTCGAGTAGGAGAGATTTAACCAGGGCTGGTGTCTACCCAGCAGAAAGAGCAACAAATGTGGTCAGCCGATTAAACTGTCATTATGTGTACCCGGCATGAACTGGCAAAGGTGCCAGAAGGAAACTGTGCCACCTGGCATAACTTGCCAGAAATGACCTGTCATGGAGAAATGCCCGGCAGCTCGCTATCACACTCATGTCCCGCTGTTTAAATAAAAAGACAACCGTGCGCACGCATGTGTGCTTGTCAGTCTAAATAGCTTCCAGTCTCGTACTGTATGCGAGGGACTGTAAGTCTGCATTTGTAAGCACACGGTGTTAAAACTGCGTTTGGCTCCAGCGCAGCCGTGACTTTTGGCACGACCAGCACATGTGGCTCTTTGTCTGTGTGTGTGTGTAAGATTTCTCACGGCCAGAGTTGCTGCTCCCTCCTGGCCAGCTCAGTCAATGCACTCTGGCCGATCACAAAGCTGAGTTCAACTGAGAGTTTGACATCTCGTCCGGCTGTAGGCACAGACCCCTTGTGACTTCTTATTTTTCCGTATGGCTGTCAGAGAGCTCTAACTCGGCAGTGTGGGCGGAAACCTCCCTGCAGAGCTCCCGCCGGGTCATAACCCCATCCTAACCCTGTCATAACCCTCTCTGACAGCCTCGCAGATGGTGGGGAAAATGGGGGTTAAAACCCAGAGGCCACATCACCACATCCCCGCGTTCCTGTCCTCCTGCCTCCACTGGATTCCCCCCCCTGAAAGTCGGAATGACCTTGCACGGCCATCCTATCATGCACAGCGGGAATGATGGATCAGGGGATGTGAAAACCAGACTTGGGTCATATGCAAGATTTGGAAAATAACAATTTGCTGGAAAATGATTTGTAGGATATACATCAGCTCTTATCTTACACACGGTTACATGGATGCCTTAAATATGGATGAGGTTTGGGTCAGAGGGATGCCGTACTGGCTCCTGGGAAAGACTTGAGATATCTGGCAGGCTTACACTCTAAGCTTGATCCATAGCGGTGAGGGGGTGTAAGGAAATTCTGAAATTTGTGATTTACAGTATTTGCAATAATGTGATCCCGTGATACATAATGTTCATGTCTTCTCTGGCCATAGACATATACACTAGACCTCACCTTGGGGTTCTAAGCATGCGTCAAAACCGCCGCCATCTTGGAACAGGGGTCTTGTCATAGGAAGTAGCTAGGTAACGCTGCTATCTCTGCCTTTACGTCAAATTAATTGATGGTGGCGGACCTTTGTGCAGCGTATGATGTTCACGGATGAAATCTGAACTAGGAAGAATGTTTTAAAAAAATAAAATAAAAAAAAAATTCTTTCTGGAGTCAATGATATATACATGTCTGACCGTTGGAACAAACCAAAAAAAAAAACAAGAAAAATCGCATTCATGATGATTTATGGTGATTTTATTTCCGTTAGACCTGTCTACTACATTGACACTGATGCATTAAAGTGGAGGGGCTCCCCTGTTTCAAGATGGCGGCTCTATTGACGCATTCGTTCCAATGAACTGCCGTAGCCAAGGTGAGGTCTAGTGTATATGTTTATGTTCTCTGGCAATTTAACAAAAGCTTTTACTGATCATAACATACAAAAATGCTCTCAGTTCAAATCACCTTTAACTTTTAATGTGTTTTCTGTTCTTTTTTTACCTGAATTACACTCAAAATACAAGGTACAAGTGTAGGGAGGCAGAGAGCGAGCTTGTAACTAGCCGATGCCGATATCCAATAGTTCCGAATGACATCTGCCATTTGGTGGTAATGCCATAAGCTTTAGAAGTAAAGTATACAACCTAAAAGTGTTCTGTCGGGTATTTGATATAAAATGTTTTAGGTTTTCCTATCATGGGACAGTTTTATTTCATTTTAATTACATTTTATGAAGTAAACATAATTTATTAGTAAACAAATTTGAAATAACCTTTTAAACATGAAGATATTTCTTTGCATGTACACACAGATGCACATATTGCTCAAATCTTGGTGATAACGTGTACAGTTGTCTTGTTTTAGACGAGATACTTGATTATACTTGGGAAATTCTCATTTAATATGAGAAAAAAACTTACTAGTTTGGGTTTTGGGCATTGAGATTGGGATCAAGTATCATGAAAATTCACTGGTGTTATTAAAATTGTATTATTATTACATCATACTGTGAGCATTTCTCATGTCGGTAATTGTGTTCCAAAAACTGCCACAGTTGATTTTACTAAATTAGCTCAGATTTGGCTTTCACATCTCATTAGCAGAAGACAATTTCTGGTCCATTGCTGGTGTGCAATGCATGTTAAAACCTCGGCTCGAAAATACTGATTGATTAAATCACTAGAAACAACTGAACAATTTTGCACAGTTTGAACTCAATGACTCAGGCTGTGCTAAAAATCCCATAAAATGGACAAATGGAAAGCTCATATAGTGTTTCTAAGGACTAGAAAGTTTGAGGAGGGGCCACATTGGCTAATATGTGATGCAAGCTAGTTGAAATCCAGTGTACCCAACTGGTTTTTTTTCTCTATGGCCACCTGCACTTGTAATACCTGTCTGAAATCTGACGGTTTAAGCAATGGTGAAGGCTGTATTTATAAAGAGCATCCTGCAGTGGATTCATAGGCCATTTAAGCCTATTAACTCTATTTATGGTTAAGGTGGTGAAATGTTAAGATTCACTCTGTTAGTTGGGATAGAGGTAAAGTGTGCGCATTAACTTGTAACCAGCGCTAGGAAAGTTAGAGCTTGTAGCTGGGGACTACATTTGAGTGAAGTGTGTTTTACACCTGACACTATAGGAATAGGGGAGATAAGGGTGTACATGATACAGAATCAGAAAAAAAAAATAATACAGAAAAAAATATATAGTCTACAAATGCATAAAGGTCATTTTCTATATTTAGATTATTGCACAAATCAGTCCTGAGAGTTTGCAATTGCATACTGATGATGTGAGGACCCTATTGGAATTGCTTTGTTTATCAATTTAATAATTGTACAATTTACAACACTTCACAATAAGGTTCATATTAGTTAACAATGAGAAATACATTTTTACAGTATTTGTTAATGTTACGCTGTAAAAAATATTTTCAAGATTTGTTATCACAACATATTTTCTTTTGTCAAATCAACTTTATAATAATTTATTTAGTTGAGAACTTTATTATTTTGAGTTTCTGATGGTTAAATTAATCTACTTCATTGTATTAACTCACTTTTTCCAGTTCAATCAACTTAAAATTTTAAAGCAACCAGATTACTTACTTTTTTAGTAATCACAACACTTTTTCTTTTGTCAAATCAACTTAAATAATTTATTTCGTTGAGATAACATATAATTTTGAGTTTCTGATGGTTAAATCATTCTCTTTCATTGTATTAACTCACTTTTTCCAGTTCAATGAACTTAAAATTTTAAGGCAACCAGGTTACTTACTTTTTTAAGTTAAACCATCAATATTTTTTTTACAGTGTAGTCAATTCAAATTCAGCTGTTCATTGTTTGTTCGTGTTAGCTCACAGTTTATTAATGAATACAACATATGATTTTAATAATGTATTAGTAAATGTTGAAATTAATACACATGACATTCACTAGGATTAATAAATGCTGTAGTTCATGTTAACTAAAGTACTTCACTAATGCAAAATAATAAACC
This sequence comes from Pimephales promelas, assembly GCF_016745375.1. The sequence goes on from NW_024121233.1 coordinate 10,622,686, forward strand.
TTATTGTAAAGTGTTACACATTTATTAATACATTATTGTGGTGATATTGAGAATTATGAAACCTGTGAGGTTTTGTTTAATTTATAAAGCAAAAGCCTTAAACATAAGACAGTATAACTTATCTAAACTTATCATACATTATCATATGCTAATGTAATTAGTTTTTTTTGGGGGGGGGTTTGTACAGTGTACGCGATGAAAAATCGTCCTGATCTCATTCATTGTCTACCACATTAGTCTGAATTCAGAGCTGGATTATGGACCACAATGGGACTTGTGCTCGAGGCCTCAGACTATCAGGGACCTCCAAAGCCTCTCGGTCAGAGACTTCCAAAGGAAAATGGGTCCTTAGAGCATAACTGACCACTAAAGCCCCCTGGCTCCTCAGCATGGGGCACAAGATAGGGCCTCTGGCTACTATTTTTTTAGTCAAGCAATATCAGCCCATCGAAACATTCATTTCATATTTTTTTAGCCTTGTCTCTTAAAGTGTGATAATGTGTCTCTACCACTGGGGGGTCTCCAAAGACGAAATGCCCAGGAGTCTCTCAGAACCATGATCCCGCACTACATTTGTTACTAAAATTGCCCGAGGAGAGACATAGAGTACCTGGTCGATTTTTCATTGTATAAAATGATGTTTTGAGCAGTCGACTACAATTCAAACATTCATCAACATGCTGCCGTCGTAAGATTTAACATGAAATCATTTCCGCACCAAAGGAAGCTGCCGTTTTCTACCGTTTTTGCCGTCTGGCAAACTATTTGCATCTTGCATGCGCTGTTAGGGTTAAGCATATACGACGAAAGGAATTATTACCACGCATTTGAATAGCATGTTGCAGTCTTTCTAGCCACCACAGATTGATCGATTGCTTTGTTTATCGTTCATAAACCCATCTGTAATAAATCTATTTCCCCCCCTCTCCTTCTCGTTCCATTTATTTAGGCATAATTATGCATTAATTGACGCATGGCTGGTTCTGATTGTGTCAAACGATCCATGCATTTAGTTGGAGATGTACAGCACGCAGCCCAGATGCTCACAATGGGGAACGTGCTCATTAGCCGCCTGCTCCACGAAAGCCTCAATGACTTTCTTTTGTGTGTCTCTAGATGAGGGGAAAGGCTTATTCTACGGGGACTGAGTTATCCTGGTGAAAAAAAAACGTGAGCGGTGGTTATAATGTTCATCTAGACAAATGGTTGTGTGCCACCCCATTGTCTGGTCATATTGAGTTCTCCTGCCATGGCCTATGTTATTAATTTATACAGTGTGTGAGCGCTGCACAATGAATAGATAATGGTTAACGCTTTTTAACCTGATGGATCTGACTGTGATTTCACACATTAAAAATAAACTACTTGTTTCAAGACATTTTACTGATAAAGTTCATCCCCTTCTCTTATTATTAAGTCGTCGTTGCATGTTACACTGTCGGAAGTCTGTTTCATCCTCTAATTAAAAAATAAAAAAATAATTAAGAAAAAAGGATTTAAATTTTCTTAAAGTCACAGTTTCTAAATATTAAGTCACAACGAAGCTCATTTTCACTGACAGGACTTGGATTAAGCCAGTATTAGTAGCTTATATATATATATATATATTAGGGGTGTAACGGTACATGTATTCGTATTGAACCGTTTCGGTTCGAGGCTTCCGGTTCGGTACGCATACAAACCGAACGATTGCTTGGATCATTTTTCCTGCCGGCAAAATTCGCGCTGACGCGGCCAACACAACGTTGCGCAACATCAAATGGCAAATGTAATGAAAGCAGAACGAAACTGCGCTACTCATTATGTGCTTCACGGATTATCTGCTTCACGGATCGTTTATTAGTTCGGACCAGCAACATCTGTGCAGCGCGAGCCGATCTCGATCAAGCAACACTGTTACCACACCGCGCGAAGAGATCCGGTAAAGAAAACATTTGAATTCGTCATTGAGGTAATAACATCGCTGCGAGATCTAGTGAGATGCATTCACATTTCTCCGTTATTAACCGTAGATCTCTATTAGATCAAACAGCGCTGTCATGGAAACCAGGAGAAACATTGTGCCGTGAATGAACTAGTACTTTACGTCCACAGACCAGCAACATTCACCATGGATTTAATATAGTAACACTAACTGGAACCAGTTTGGCTGGAATGGTGAAATGATTTCAAGTACTTCACACATCTTTTTCCAGCACTTCAAAATTCAAATATTATATAAATAAATATATTTAAATGTTATTTTTAATGTGATGACCAAAACATTATTTGTTCATCCTTCAAAGATGACCCCCATTTATAAACCTGAAAGTTTCAAGATCTAGGAAAACTCACATTTATTTAAAAATATTTTTTCTTTAAACAAATAGGACATTTCTCTGGCATTTCTTTCTTTTTGCTGTATCGAAAACGTACCGAACCGTGACTTTAAAACCGAGGTACGTACCGAACCGTGATTTTTGTGTACCGTTACACCCCTAATATATATATATATATATATATATATATATATATATATATATATATATACTGTATATATATATATATATATATATATATATATATATTATAGTTGCATTATGAAAAACCAAGTCTCTATTGTGAGATAAGATCAAAATTTTGAATAGTCACATTGTGAGATTTAAAGTAACAATTAGTGAATTAAGCAGCAATTGTGAGATATAAAGTTTACATTATGAGAAAAGAAGATTATTTATTTATTTTTATGTGAATATTAGGAGATAAATTTACATTGTGAGAATGTGAGACAGTATGAAGTCAAAATCACGAGAAATATAGTTGCAATTTTGGGGAAAAAAATGGTGCAATTGTAATACATAAACTCACAACAACAGGAAAAGTTGCAAATGGGAGATTTTCAGTCACATGTTTTGTAAAGTCTCAATTTCGAGATATATAAACACATTGTGAGATACAAAGTTGCAATTGTGAATAATGTCAGAATTAGAAGAAATCGTCATTTCGCGAGATATGATCACAAATAAGAAACAAAGCAGCATTTGTCAGATATAAAGATGCAAATTAAGAAGAAAAATTATTGTAAGATATAAAATCACAATTGCTTGAAACAAAGTTGCAATTATCCGAAACAAAGTTGTGAGATATAATTCTGAGTCACATTGTGAGATATAATGTTGGGACTTTTAAATATATCATTGGAATTTGGAGAAATAGTCACATTGCGAGATATGGTCACAAGTACAAGAAACAAATCTGCAATTGTGAGATATGAAGTCAAGTTTTGGATTTTAAAATTGCAATTATTGGAAACAAAGTTGTGAGATGCAACAATTCCAAGAACTAAAGTCTCAATTACTGTGTTTTCCTGTTTATTTTCAGAGAGCTTCCATTGTAGATGACAACTCTCCCATTTTGTTAACAAACTGTCTGTCACTCTTTTCCAGCCTCTCATTGATTATGCCCACTAGAAGTGGTGCCCATGCGGTCTATACAAGCTGATAAAGTGGAGCTGCTCTCCATGAAGAAATGTTTTGACCCTGAGTAACTGAATGATTAATAAGAAGTTGAGCGTTGCTGTTTTGATGTGGAGATGTAATGAGAGAGGATACGCTCACCTTGCCCTAGGCCTCGCTGGGAGGTAGATGGACCAGATGCACGTCCAATCCGATACCTCAGTCAATGTTTGGGCTTCTTTAAAGATGAATCTCTACGAGACTGGATTCAAAATGCACACCTTCCCTCATGGGGACTCGGAGCCAACATTATTTTGATCATAGAGCAAATATCAGCTTGTGCAGAACTCATTTTAGAGCTGAATGCTAACAGGCAGATTTGGAAAATAGTGGTAATAATAGTGTTTTGGAAAGATTGTGAGTTTTGACAATCCCCAGTTGGTCTTGACCAGGGTGAAATTTGTTTGTGTGTGTGGGGTCACTAAGTGTTGTTTTCTATCTGAGCAAAAACTCAATCCCTGGATGGATGACCTCGCTTTACCCATATGTCTATCAAATGTGCAGACACAACACAGACACAACAAGCTATGTTTGAGCGTGTGTGTGTGGGCTTGTGAGCGTGCATTAAGGGCTTTCATTCTGACCTAGTTTGACTTGCCACTTGTGTTAGCTTCAAACCTACTGACCCCCGTCACCCAGAGTAAAGCTGCCTCTGTCACTGTCTGCATCAGTCAAGGCCGTGTTCAGTCAACATATACACAAACCTCTCACAAGTCCACAATTCTATCACAAACACGATCACAAATCATCAGAGAAAGGGAATGATGATGACATACTGATTCATACTGATTTTTTTTATTAAATCAAGATCTAATGAGAAAAGAATCACATCGGAATAGAATAGTCATTCATTTCTCTTCAACTTTCGGAGTTGCATGTTTCTTCACTGGCTTCACCTTTCCATCTTCCCATCTTCATTTTCCTACACCTAATTAAATTATCACTCCTGTTTACATTAACAAGCACTTTGCTTCACTGACACCCAGCCAAATGCATGCTTAATGTGATTTACCTAAGCAGAACATGTTTCTGGGAGAACATCTTGGAATAGCACTCGTTTCAGCCAATCAGATCGCATGTTTGGGCTTAGGGCTGCATTTATGTTTCAACAGCATTCTTTTCAACTTTTGCTGCCCTCTGATTTTGGGGTACAAAGTACTTAAGTAACTGCATTTCATTACAATACCTACTGTATTTAAGTAGGTTTATTTTCTTTCCTTATTATTTTTATTTTTTTTACTTGTTAAATACATTTTAAAGGAGATAATAATACATTTCACTCCTATATTTCATTGAAATTCAAGTCTTAAATATATCCTTTTACTAAAGACTTTTTTCACCAAAAAGGAAACATTGGTCATTTACTTACTCTGATGTTGTTCTGGCCAGAGAGAGAGAAACTGTTACTTGCGCTGGTCAACATATATGTAGTGAATAGTGTTCAGATTCAAGCTTTAAAGAAAAAGATTCAAAAGTATCACAAAATAATATCTTTCATCTCATAGTGTATTTTCCTTTTTCTATAAAGTTCAAAGCTATTTTTTTGCCATTACATGGGCAAATGGGAGTTGAACCATTTTAGAGGCAGACCGATATTATCGGCCGATATTAGGCATTTTTCATAATATCGGTATCGCCAGTTAAAATGGCCGATAAATGAATATTTAAAAAATAAAATAAAAACGGACGAAACACGCTTTAATCATCTCTCCTTGGCCTGTTATATTGAAAATGTATGTTTTACAATTTGCAGTATGATGTTATCTATTGTTAAATTATGGCTCATCATAGACTAGCTAACCACAAAGCAAGCTAATGCCACTATCATCAGTGGAAGACCGCTAACGTTAACATTAATGAGCTTGGAAACCACAATGAACTTTTTCTGCCTAAATAAAGTCATTATTACTGTATTTATAACTAGAATATCTCTAGTTACAGTCCCTGCATTGTAAAATGTAAGTTATACTTGCGAGGAGTGAACATTTAGACATAGAGAAAAAGTATCAAACGTATCTTGTGCAGAAAAGTTAGCTTTTCTTTTACACGTATGTGAAATCCAACAATATTTAATAAATAAATAAATATATATATATATATATATATACGTGTATATCGGCCGATATATCGGAATATCAGATTTTAAAACCCAAAAATATTTGTATCGGTATCGGCCTTCAAAATCCTTTATCGTTCGGGCTCTTTTTGTATGGTCTGAAAGAGACAATGCTGTTTCAATGTAAAATATAATGATCATTTGTCCTTAAGAAGAGACATTCACCATAGATTTTTTAACCTGCAATGTTAAAATATAACCGTCACTGAACTATATTTCAAACAATTAAATAAACACTCCTTTAACTGAATTCATCCTTTAAAAAATGTGTATAACAGGGTTCAAGATATAGCTTTCAGTTTGACTTGAGGTGTATCATAGATTCTTAAAGCCAATTTACATCAAGAACGATAACTATAAAAATACTATATAGCACCCACACCAGTGGGCCATTTTGGTCTGTTCATTCGAAGCGCGTGCTTGTTTATCACTTTAAATGCTTGATATCTTTACAGTATGATGGATTGTGTTTGGCTGTCAATGTTTTAATCGTTCATCGGCTGGATAAAAACATTCTGAAAGTGATTTTAACGATATCATGCCGTTATCGTTATATGTGGTGTGAACTCTGCTAATACAATTTTTAGAACTGTATCTTTATCGTCCTTGGTGTGAACGTGCCTTTAGTTGGAACATTGAGAACATGACAAATTTCAGGTTTGTACAAGGTTAGGGCTGTGATTGTTCAATAAGAAGGCTGTCACAGGACTTACAATGGATTTAATCCAAGATAATTTCCTATTTGGATAAATCATGTTGTGCCCAATGGGCATAGTGCCACTTTTATAGCTCACTCTAATAGATAAAATTGCCACTGTGTTTTACACAGATGTGCAGTGTATATAAAGTATGAAAGAATATATTAATCTTTTTTTTTTCATCACATTTGGCGTTTGCGTGACTCTTTGTATGTCTTGAGGCAAGACATGACATTTGCGTGTGGTGTCCTACATGTTTGCCGTGTGCACTGTATGTTTTAGTGCACCGACATTCTTGTTTCTTACACATGTGCACAGAAAGTTTTCTACAAACTTCCTCATTCTATAGTTTTTCTCTTGTGTTCTGTCTGGTTGGTTATGGTCATTCATCTTCCTCTAATTTCTGAGAGTTTACTGTAGTCGTGGGAGCAACTCTGCTCCTGTTTTTGAAGAAACCATTTCACCCAATTGCATCATAACTTTAGATAAGGGTCATTTCTCTGGCTCCCGGTATTCCCTGTGTCGCTGATGACTTTAGCCATTCATTATAGTGACTTGACCTTCATCCATTAATAATCTGTGTGTCTGTCTGAAGCCCCAGCGTTGAACTCCTGCTCTGGGTCAGTTTGGCGCAGACATTATGTGTACCGATATGTAAATTAGTCTACCTGTAAGGAGTTGTGAAATGAAAACATTTTCTTGTTTACTCAAGACTTCTAATATGTTTTAATACTTTGTGTTTGCTGCAAGTGGGAGAATGGATATTACATTTCTTGATAATCTTGTTACTTATTATTGTTACCTTGAAGACTCCATTGGGTTTTGACATGCTGTCAAAGCAAACCAGAGCAGATCTCATGCGTTCATTTGCTGGAGGCCAGGAATTAAGCAGGTTTAGTCAACAACTGTAGAACTTCATAAAATCATCTTGGAAAACCTTATTAGTATTGATAAACAATTCAACCTAAAGTTATCCGTATAAAAGGAAATTAGATACCTAAGACAGAAGTATCGTGTAATGTGTAATATTGTGTGTGTGTGTGTGTATATATATATATATATATATATATATATATTATGGAAATGCTTATAATCAACAATAAAAAGTAATCATAAAAAAGTAGTAAAAAATAGGACTAGTTTTTTTTAGCCATAATGGTATTAGCCTAAATCAAATTTCAAATATTGAAATAAACTCAGTAATAAAATATTCTAATTAAGAGTAACTTGTTTTTGGACATTGGACAACTGATTCAGATCAGTTGGACATGGCTGTGGTTACACGAGGTAAAACTAAATGTTCATTTTCTCGTATTTGAGGCGTGGTTTACGAATGCCCGGTGCCGTTTATTGGGTGCTAATAATATCTATCAAATGCGCCTGTACGTAGCTCATAGCCAATCGTTTCAATTAGAAAAATACAAGTTGTTGAAGTTGTTATTTGCATTGGAAATTGTTTGCGCTTGTACTTCACAAGTTTAAAAAAAACCCAATTGATTTAATGACTAAAGTGTCAACAACTTTAATCGGGTACATGTGCACAGCTGAAAGTTATGCTACTAAAGCGGTAGCTGTATATTGATATTGAAAAGCAACACAACTTAGTGGCACTGTGACAACCACAGTAGGTAGTCTACAGGCATAATGACAATATGATATTAATAAATACCACTCACCAATAAGTTATAAGTTAAATGGACTTTGTCGAGTCGATGACGAAGCCTAGCAGGTTGGTACTATACAAGTCTGTGGCAAACATGTCTTTCCACTTTGCGCTCATCCAGGCCTGACTGCCGAACAGAAGTTGGGATCGACAATTCTTTTTCGCATTTTCTTTCTCGGGACACAGCTGAGCGGCAGATATTCCAAGGTTGACCACCTCCTGTACCCGGTCCTCCATTGATTAATGGCGAGGCAACAATAACGACTAGGCGCTCGCAAAGTTTAACGCCAAAAGCGTCTCTTTTTTCTAAATAAACTTGCGATCTAAACTACTTAAAACAATATCTAAGGCTGCATCAAAGGGCATAGCTGTCAACATTGAACATTGAAAATAAGGGAGTTTTCCCGGAATCCATCCCCAAAATAAGGGATTTTTTTTTTTTTGCACGATTCTCACCCACAAACTTTAAAAATAAAGCACAATCCTTAAAAGTCTAAGGTGTTCATAACTAGCCTATGTGTGAGAGAGAAAGAGACAGTGTCATTTAAAGGGAAAAAAATCTACATTTGGATTAGCATGTGTTGCTCTAGCATTTGGACAACAATTTCAACATTTAGCCTATCACACATCTTCCAAAATCCGCAAAATAGGGAAGTGGGCTGTGTTTATTTTAATTACATTTACACATTTTGTGTAGCTTTAAAGAGCCTATTTAGCCTGATGGTGGACCATCACTCAGAAGACACACTATCTTTATATCCTCCTGAGGCCCAGAACGTTTTTTTTTTTTCCAGTTTTTTTTTCTTCTTCATATAATCACATTGTTAAGAGCTTAAGAAACAAATGGAAAAAAAGAAAATATATATTTTATTCATATATTTGAAAATCTATTTATAATAATTATTATTTGTTTAAATTACATTGATATCTGAATTTATGTAAAAACCTAGACTTTCAAACATCAAAATGTAATGTATTAATATGTATTCGAGTACAAAATTACATTCAGCTAGCCTAAACATTGTTTCCTATTTTTTATTTATTTTTTTGCCTGGAAACGCAAAGAAATTCCAGGCAAAGATACACGCCTGCCTGTCGCGTGAAAAATAGGCGTCAGTTCTATTTCTAGCATGCACGCGTTTTCTGGAGACGCGCGTGTCACGCAGGCAGCGTGCAAAAAACGGACACACCACGCAGCCAGTGTGTCTCCGGCCAGCGCGCGCGGCACCGCATCCGAGGATAAACGACTTCAAGCCGAATCTGTCCGAGCCCGTACGTCTCACACAATCAGAGAGTAAAAATACGGTATATTTTACGGGAAAATGCTCAAACGGGAAGACAGCGGGAAAAGAGCTAAAATACGTGAGAAACCCGGAAAAAACGGGAGGGTTGACAGCTATGTCAAAGGGTAGCTTCGCGTCTGCTGCCATGTTGAATCCATAGATATAAACAAACTGCTTCGGTGTGTCGCATAGATGTCGTCATCGTCTTGCTGCTCCCTCCCCGTTCTGTGATTGGTTCCCTAAATGAGGCGGAAATCTGGGCCATGGTATCCAGACTGCCTTTCAGCGTCAATAAAATCGGCAGCATGGGGAAACCCAGAATAATTCCATACACAATTTTGTTGAATAAATGACATTTCAGTTTTGACAGCGGCCGGTCATCCAGAACAATAAACTCGGTTATATTTATCGCGGCTCATCCTTCTCTGCCCTTTCCTTTGTGTAATCATGTTCTGTGGGGTGACGTGTCTTCAAATGCTTAAGTTACTCGTGTTGAAGTTGCTAATACTTTTTTCACCCCTCGAAACTGTATTATGACATATACATGACGTCGCCGTTTTACTGGCTGGTTGGCCCAGTCTGAAATACTGCTAAACACACGTTTTCTTCTTCGCTGCTCTAAACAGTACTTGCTTGTGGCAATAGCACAACTTTCTGTGTTGCCACAAGCAATCACTCTTTAGAGCAGCAAAGAAGAATAGTTATGCTAGCGTGCAGCTAGCTTTCTTTTACTAACTAGATATTGTTTAGAAAAATGGTATAGGATCGGTACATGGGTGGAAGTACTCACCGATACCGATGCCAGAATTTTTAATGGTATCGGCGGCATTTCCAATACTAGTATCGGAATCGGAACAACTCTAGTAAAAACTTCATTTTTTGACTGACATGAAAACGTGGCTGTGAAGGATAGAATTATAGTGCGTTAAATGGATTATACTCTTATTGCATACCACAAACTGACGAAATATCTTGAAAAAAAAACTTTCAGCAGACAAAAGCTAAGTTTTTCCATTTTAAAACTTGTGAGTTGTGAAAATGACATGATATAGGGCCTTTATACAGTGACTGCCATTGTAAAGACTATTGCTCACAGTCTCGTTTTCATCCGCGATAAGTTGAAAAAAGCTTAGGTTAGACTAACCTGGCTAAGATTTGTGGCACTAAGATCATGGGTTTGATTCCCAGAGAATGCATGAACCAATAAAGTGTATACCTTAAATTCAATGTAAGGCACTCTGGATAAAAGTGTCTGTTAAATACATACATGTAAATGGCTATTTGCAAGATCTGATTCTCATGTGAATGCATTCAGGGTGCTCAAAGCCGCTGTCTGGAAAATGTTCCATGAATCTTAAATTCCAAGACCCTGTATACCCTGCAGAAACGCACTTGGCCCACGTTTATGACCCAGTAAGGAGGATTTTTGAGTATGGCTAAAGAACTGCCTTTTGGAGAGGTGCATTTTGGCTGACATCTTTTGAAATTGCCTCCTCATGTCTTTCTTATCAAATTCAAAAGTCCTTTCCTAGAGATTTTCTTGCAAAAAGCAGCCAACCAGATTTCCTTGCCAAATTGCAGGCTTCATGCTTTTTAAATCAGGGCAAAATGTCATGCACTTATTTATTTATTATATATTTTTTTGGATCCCTACTGTAGTTTTATTGCCGGGCTTTATGTTATCAGAGCTGCACAGCCCGTCTGCAACCCTCTGGAGGCATCAGGCGTTTGGGCAGACACTCTCAGGTACAATGCGGGCTGGCCCAGACAGTTCAATCAAATAATTATGGAGCTTTGCCCACTCTTAGCATGAGCTAATGAATGGAAATGACTGATTTGTATGCTGTCTGTATGCATGGCTTAAGTAGTACTGACCTGATAAGTGCTAAAGCTCTCGCCCCGCGGTGATGAACTTCTTTCACACTGGGTGAAGATGGAAGCATTGTTTGAATGGGCTTCGAGGCCGGTCTGCTTTTACAGGAATTTTAAACAGTACCTCTGAAAGGTGCACATCAGTAATACTTACTGCTGAAATAACGTGTACTGGAAGCAATTTCTGCTTCATGTTTAACTTTTGAAGTATATGCATTGCCATAAATTACATTCAAAGAGGTCACTGAGTTTCTTGGAAGTGCTTCATAATCATTACTATAGTACACAGAACTCAGATGACCTTTTTAAAACCGTGGATAGTTTGCCCTCGTTTGTCAGAAGGAAACCAAATAACGGTTCCCTCATGAAGCCATCTCAAACCTAGAGCGCTATTGAATGACCTCTGACCTTTTGAAATGTTATAATCACCCAGCAGTGCAAATCGGAGACTAAAAAAGAAAAAAACTGGTCTTCTGGGATTTGGATATCTGATGCGCTGCTGCAATCAGGACTGGTTGCAGTCAAACCCACAAGTGCTGCATTGACCCTACTCACAGAACTAATGCTGTGCAGAGAAGCCAGACTATTTTTAGAAACAAGTACACATATTATTGGACGTATTACTGCAAACATCTGCTGCAGAGAGCAGACTTAATCATGCAGCATCAAATCATGTTCTCAGAAAAATATCTAACTCGGTATTTTAATAATACTTTTCTTATTGATTCCTATAGCACATGCTAGAAGTTCATTCCAAAATAATTCAGAGTAAAATGATAGATTAATGAGGCCTTTGAAGGACCACAATTTAAAGTATGTTATTATAAATTGTTTGCCTCTTATTTTAACAAGTGTAACATTTTGAAAACAGGTTAAAAGTTATGAACATTTCTAAAACCAATAAATTAAAGGATTTTGGATAACAGTTAATAATAATAATATATGTTCTAGTAAGTATACATTATTAATAATTGTCAGTAATTGTTTTTGAATGCAAAACTTTTACAATAAAATATTTATAATATTACTTATCTATAGCCAAAAATTACCATATATATATATCAGTTATGTATATCAGGATTATGTATATCAGTTTGCTAAATGGCCATCTACCAAACATTGCAAAGAATTTGTTGTTTTTCTAGTAGTTAATTTTAAAGCGAAAGTAAAATGGCAGGCTTTCATAAAATTGCGTGTGCACTGGTGAACAGTAGAGCGTTTTTGGAAGCTCAACTTCCATAGGAATTAATTGAAAATGCTCACTCTGCTTCGCACCGTTGTGAATGGCCGTGTGCATTTTACTTTCGCTTTTTGGCCAGAAACATTGATATTTAAACTTGTTGTAACCATTGTCTGAAGGCGGCATATTTGGTGTAGCCTATTTAAACCAATTTAACTTAAATTATTTTAACACATCTGAGCATTCGTGCACATCATGAGAGGCAGCTCTCTGTATTGTAGAATGTACTGCTGCATGCTGAAAGGTAGTTGAGATATGCCCTGAATTAAACTGTGCTTCACACCTTTCCTGTGGTTTTACATGCATATACTGGCTGTTTTTTAGGGGGAAGTTTGTATTCCCTCGTTCTTTAAAGAGAGTGTGTATATTTGTGTGTGTCTATGCATGTTTGTGGGTATTTATGCAAGCGCATATGTGAGTGTGTGTTTGTGGTTTACTGGTTTGAACCATAGATGGACAGTTAGATAAGCCCCTCCTGTTGACACAAGGGTGAGCATCTCAAACACACAGTTAGTCAGATAAGTCCCTCATGTCAGCAGGAAGCTAAAGAGAGAACACACTGACATAATGGCAGTTGGGGGGTGCACTGTCTCACTCCTAAACAGAGATAATCTAACTGAAAACAGACGCCAATGGGTCAAGGCCAGGGATACTTACCATAATGAATAATAATCAGTCCTGAGCTGCATGTTAAACAGCTGAAAATAAAGTTTTAAATGAGATCAGATTCTTTCGTAATAGGCTATTTGTGTTTGTAAGGATTATGCAGTGCAAAATGGGGAGACTAGACTTTTCCCAGCCAAGTTTAGGGCATCTTATCATGTCTTTTCGAGATAAGAGTGTATTTTGAGTTTTGTAACATTCAAAATACACACCCCAAAAGGATTTGTTTTTATTGAAACTAAGCTGTACAAGTGTAACATGTAATGCTTCTACAAATTGCTGGCACTGTAAGAGCTCTGCGAATGCTTCTGAACAATCCCAACACCAGGAATTAGCATCTGAAGTTTATTTGTAGTAAGATCCCTGTTCATTTCAGTGTTATCTTAACAGTTTAAGCACATAATGTTTTGTCGCAGTGTAATTCGGTCTTTGAAAAAGGTTGTGATTTAGAGGACAGTGCAGTTAAAAAACAGCACATTGGATTTTACAGATTTCGTTTTAATTTGATCAATTACAATTCTTCATATCGATTCTGAACATTTTTAATGGCAAGTATAATAATTGAATTGCACAAATTAATACAATAGAATATATATGTATACATTAGGGCTGTCAGTTAAACGCGTACTAACGGCGTTAACGCAAACCCATTTTAGCGGCGTCAATTTTTTTATCACGCGATTAACAGTCTTTTTGTCCTAGCAAACTTTGTAGGTAACTTTGTAGTTTCTACTACTGACATAAATCTGTCATGGTTACACTAGGGAATACACGCGTGCATTTGTTGACAAGCGATACCGCCGAAGTCTGCAGAAGGAAGGAGTTCTCACATCTTGAGCAGACTCCAGTGTTGCGTGTGAAATGCTTTCATCCCAGGTACATGTCTTATGAATATAGTTTCATGAGCTTTAATTTTTTCAAACGTCAAAAGATCGCGTAGTTCATATTTAATTTACAAGCCAGCGTCTTTATAGTAACGTTAGCCTATAACGTTAGCTACTGTTTTACATAATGGATATGCCAATTCAATTCAATGTTTGTCGGTAGATAGTAGCCATGTCGTCAATTTTATGAAATCAAGCTACCATAGATGAATCTGCAAATTTGAAGAAAAAAAATAAAAATTTGATTTGCATTATAGCCTGAGGCAAGACACTTTCACCAGAAAAATAAGTAACAAACATGACTATCAGCCTGCAGACATACTGTAGGATAGTTATCCTGACACATTATTTTGTCCGTCTAATCATGTATTATTTACTTGCAAGAACGTAGCCCCTACCAAACTAGGTAATCAGTATACTTTCACGTCTCGAGATGGCGCGAGCTGCCCGCCCCGGCTCTATGGGGATGCTTGAGTGTATTAAGCGCCCTCAAAAGAAAGCAATGCAGTCTACATTGGATGCAGGGGCGAAGCTACACAACACATAACCAACTGTAAACTGATCGCTCGCGCGCTAAGTTTCTAATGCACTTCACAGTTGGTTTTACTTATTGCTTCAGCCATGACAACATACAGAGGTAAAAAAAACAAAAAAAACGCGCTTTTTGGGCTCTCGCATCGGAATTTGAGGAAGTGGGGGAAGTGACGTATACTGTAAAGCACTCCCTGAAGTTACAGAGTGCTGGTAAAAGCAATACAGACACCGTCAGGCTATGGCACACCTGTCATTCAACCTATTGTAAGTCGATGTACCATCTCAAGGGTTTTGGAAAAAAATATTATAAAGGTTGAAAAAACTACAGATTGCTGCTTTAACTGTTGCAAATGTTTAAATGACCTGTGTACATGAGGCAAAACTCACTGAGTTTTGCAAGCGCGAAGAGCCAATCAAAAGAGCTTCTCGCTGACTCTCGTTTCACTCTTGTGATTAGCCGTTTCACAGGTTTGCAGTGCTTTTGGCCGTATTTGTGCGGAAAAAAAGTGCCAACGAGTGTAAACGTTTAAAAATGGAAGTCAGAAGACTAAAGATCTTATTTATTTTGCATAAGCATGAAGCTGCATTTTCACAATACATTACACCTACGAATAACGGTAAAATGCTGCAAATATTTTTCATAGTAGTGGATCTAAATACTATTTTAGAGTAACTTGTTTCAAATCAGTGAGGAAATAGTAATGGGCTGCAGAGTTGTCAACGATTTCCACAACTGTTTTTGCATTTTTATTTATTTTTTTATATATATAGCTTTTCTTTATTCTTAATAACCTCTGTTACCCATACTGTCTCACATCTGGAGAACATTTCCCTGCCTCACCATGGCCCTGTTAAACACAATCTGTAACCCCCCCCCCCCCCCCTCTCTCTCTCTCTCTCTCTCCCTCTCTCTCTCTCTCCCTTCAACTTCCTCCTAGTGGAGAATCCGTGTGCTTCACAGACATGCTGGATACTTTTTCAAGGCAAGAAATGGCACCTTCTCAAATGAGTCAGGACACTATGCTTCAAACTTGTCACAGGCCTTGGGTCTCTTGTTTTTCAGGCTTTTCTCAATCTTGCTGTAAGTCAGCTGTTGGTGTTTAGTATGTTTCTCCAAAACAAACCGTGCATCTGGAAATCTTTTAATCAAGCTTGTGTTCGCTCTGAGAACTTCAGCCTGTCACAGCTAACCCTTAAAGGGACAGTCCACCCAAGAATGTGTGTATTTGCTTTTATTGTCGATTTTTTGTCAGACTTGGCTCTAGTGTTTGTCTTCGACATGGAAAAAGTTTGGCGTTTTTGTCTGGAACTGTTTTACATTAGGGTCTAAATGGTACAGCTGTTAGGACTATCATGGGTTTAATCAACGCAAAAGAGGTTTTCTTAGGCTTTCAAACATGAAGCTTGCGTGACTCCACTTGTTATTTAACAGCATCAACCCTGACACACACACACACACAAGTTTGTGTCAGTTAATAGCTTTCCAACACGTCACGATCTGAAGATTATGCTCTCTAGCAGAACACTTTGCAGCTGCACTTGCACATAAGCCACTGTATCTCATGTACACAAACTCTTCTCTGAGTAGCTGTCAAAATACACACTGAAGGGTTTATGTGAGACTTTGCTTGTGTTAAAGAATGAATCAACATGCACAGGTTTATTTCAACTCACTGAAAGATCATGCAGGGTAAAGCGAAAGCTGCTTTTTATCTTGTACTGTATAAACATACTGGACAAAACCAACCGAACGTCATAAGTTGACCTCAGACAACAATATAATAAAATGTAAAAAGCCAGTTCATGACCCCTTTAAAGTACCACTGCTCCATGTAATTATAGTAAAATAACGATTAAAAAAATAATAATGCTCCCTGCAATGATTTAATTGTTTTAGGTTTTGTTGTTAGTATTATTGAAGGCTGCACTGTGCAATGCATCATGCCAATCATTTATATTACAACACTGTGTGAACTCTGAAGTGCATGTTGGACTATTGATTAGACATGGAATGTATAATGTGTATGCTGCAGTGCTATGCTGTACATTAAACAAGGCAGAGTATTTGAATTCAGTTTAATGAGAAACATATGCAGCCTGACACCACCGCTAAAGCATTCAGGCGTTCTCCATACAGTTGCTGAGCTCATACCTCTGTCTCTCTCTCACTGTCACACTATACTGAGATATCCTATTCAAGCATCACACGCCAATCAGACGCTGTCAGGGATATTATGAAGCGAGTTTGGGTGAACCCATAGTGCCTCAATCAGATATGCAGACTTGATATCTTTACTCGGGCTGGCTGGTTGTTGTTTCGCTGTAGATCACCTGAGGCTATGTTTACACGGAAACGATTCTGAAGAGAAAACGCAAAAGTGGCGTTGCGTCATCTTTTTTTATTTTGCGTTTAGACGAGCGTTTTGTGTGGGAAATCCGTGTGCAAATGGTGACGCAAAAGTGTGTGAAATTCAATGTAGTATGCACTTCAGGCGGCTCGGAGTGCATACTACAACAACACCAAGTCCACGCGCCTGCGTACAACATTCACCGTCAAGCAGACTTTTGCGTTTTTACCGTTTACGCCGTAACGCGGCGGTGGAGCGTTTTTAAGATTTCCACTCTGAAGGGTGGTTTCACTTTTTTGCGTTTTTAAGCCTCAAAAACGCCGTCGCCGTGTAAACGAAAGGCACATCCTATAAAATATTTTTACGTTTTTACCCGGAATCGTTCTCGTGTAAACATGGCCTTAGTGAATTGGTCCACCCAAATACAGTACCAGCACAAACACCAAATGATGTTACAGTGCATGCAGACAGGGTCCACCTGCAGGCCGTTTTAGGCCCTGTTTACACGAGAACGCTCGCGGGTGAAAACGTAAAAATATTTTATCGGATGTGCCTTTCGTTTACACGGCAACGGCGTTTTTGAGGCTTAAAAACGCAAAAAAGTGAAACCACCCTCCAGAGTGGAAATCTTAAAAACGTTCCCGTGTAAACGGTAAAAACGCAAAAGTCTGCTTGACAGTGAAGGTTGTACGCAGGCGCGTGGACTTGGTGTTGTTGTAGTATGCACTCCTAGCCGCCTGAAGTGCATACTACATTGAATTTCACACTCTTTTGCGTCACCACGCAGATTTCCCACACAAAACGTTCGTATAACGCAGAATAAAAAGGCACTTTTGCGTTTTCTCTTCAGAATCATTTCCGTGTAAACATAGCCTTAATGGCACAGCTCACAATACACTCTTAGAAGAAAAGGTTCTATATAGAACCTTAAAAGGTTCTATCAGCGCTACGTATTTGGAACCCCTAAAGGGTTCTATACACAAAGGGTTCCTCTGGGTTCTATATAGAACCCTGGGGTTCCATACTTGGCCAATAGAACCTTTTACCAAAAATATGGTTCTATATAGAACCATTTTGGAGTTCCATATATGAAGCGGGGGATGGAACCATTTCTGGTTCTAAACAGAACCATTTCTTCTAAAAGTGCAGAGACAGAGAGACAGGCAAAGCGCTTGCCTTGAGAATTCAGAGCCCTGTTTTGTCACTCAGTGTGTGTGGCTTCTCCAGAGACTCAATCAACACAATGTTTATTGAGAGCATCCCAGTCTGATTGATCATGACACCTGGAACTGTAGCTTAACTCTTTTCCAGCTTTTTTTTGTTTTTTAAGTTACCTGTCACCCCCGGCATTTTTGAATATTTTGTTATATGAATATCTGAAAATATGTATAAAAAGAAAGAACAGAGCCTCTGCTTTTGAACAACAACAACAAAAACATTATATATATATATATATATATATATATATATACATTTTATTCATACATTTTATTAATTATCTTAATACATGCTTTTTTAGCAGCATTTGAATGTGGGTAAGTTTCTTCTTTTTTTTTTTTCTTTTTTTTTAAGCTGAGAAGAATTTTTGTCAGAATGACGATAAAAACAAACCAACAAAAATCAACAAACCTGAGGTTTCACAGTCTTATAGCTTGTCCTGGGTTGACATTTCATACAGTAACATTAGACTGTTTTGATTTCTATGCTGTTTAATGATGATCATTCAGTACTGTTTCAGAAGATGTGTAATAGCATCCCCTCCCATATAACAGTGGAAACATGGAAAGAGGGTAACGGCAGGGAAAGAGTTAACTGTAATACGTTATTGTATTTTTGTCTAGAAAAGACTAAAAATGCGACAGTAAAAACCTGTTAATTGGTTAACAGTAAAAGAGAGAGGAAAAGTGTATTCGATTTAACCATAACCATATCTGTAACAAGGTTTAAAGGGTCAGGGAAGGAGGAGGCAGGAACCAGCGAACAATCAAAGAGTTTAAAGTTTAAAAAAAGCTGCAGCCCCTCACGGACGATGAATGATTCATTTATGAATCAGACTCAATGATTGATTTAGGACCTCCTTCACAACTCAGACACCATGATTGAGTTGTGACAGCTCTCAAATTAACAGCTCACTGGATAGAAAGATTATTACTTATTATTATTATTATTATTATTAAAAATTCTAATTTTTGTCCTTTGGTTCCTCACATAAAAACATTGACTTGATATGAGTCATATAGACTGCGTTCATGTTTTGTTTTTGTTTAAAAAATAATAATAATCAATAATCATAAGTATCATTTTTTAATACAATTTTTCTTCTATTGTTTTGGTAACCTTGCAGGCTTTGACGTGTTTACTTGCTTGTGGGCGGGCAAATGAGATCAATAGCCAACCACAACCATTTAATCAATTCCTGACGGACAAGTCCCATCCTCCTTTTTTTGTTTTTCTTGATGAGAAGCTGCAGAAATGTAATTTAATTTCATGTTGACTGTAAAAAAAAATAGATATTTTCAAGATTTGTTATTATCACAACATTATTTCTTTTGTCAAATCAACTTAAATCATTTATGTAGTTCAGATAACTTATTATTTTGAGTGTCTGATGATTAAATAAATCTCCTTCATTGTATTAACTCACTTTTTCCATTTCAATCAACTTAAAATTTCAATGCAACCAGGTTACTTAATTTTTTAAGTTAAACCAAAAATATATTTTTAAAGTGTAACCTTGATCTCTCTCTCTCTCTCTCTCTCTCTCTCTCTCTCTCTCTCTCTCTCTCTCTCTCTCTCTAAAACACAGTGTCTCTCTTCTCTTTCAATGGCTCTTTTGTGCTTTCTAGCTAGACAGTAAGTGAGCGCTGATACCCTGTGGGATAGTTAAGAGAGAGAGAGGAGTTAATGAACTTTCCCTTTCAGGGCCATGATCAGCGCTGAGGGAAACATCTCTCTCGTTCCCAGTCTCTCACGCAGGGAAAGCCCTCCCAAATCAGGGGCCGGCTGAAGTGAGAAGAGCCCACTTAATCACAAAACTCATTAATCTACACAGACGCAACACAAGATCTAGCGTAACTCAAGCGCCAAAGCCTGAGGAGGCTCAATATGAGAGAAAGCCAATGGAATGTAACATAAAAGGAGGAGAAGGTGTGGAGATAAGAGCGAATAGCCGCAACCATTTTGTTTAGATTTTTTGCACTTTCATCTTTGTTTCTTCTCATTCCTTTTATGTTTTTTTTCTTTCTTTTTTCAAGCTTCTTTGATAGTTAGACCTACACCACACACTCATACAGCGCATAAGTGAAGCAGCCGTTGCAGCAACAATTACTTTTGTTGTGTATATATAGCTGAAATGCAGATTTATATAGAACAAGTTTTCTGAAACATTTTCTACGTTCCCGCAATTATGCTGCAGTCTGCTTTGTCAAACAGTATGAAAACCTGTTAATATGGATGCAGTGTGAAACAGACCTTGAGTGATGGGAGTATTTCAGAGTTAGCTCAGGGAGTCATTTCATATAAAGAGCAATGAAACCATCCCTCGCTCAAGTGTCACAAAAGTTTGTCAAGTTGCTCATTATAATGGTGTAAATCCTATGATACATTGCCTTTAGTGAGACGGAGGGCTTGGGCTTCACTTGACATCCTTCACTTGACATATGACCTTTGAGGTGAATTTACCATCAGCTGACTCAGAATGGCAATATGTCAATTAAGGTTTAAGGACAGATATTTTTCATCAACTAGATTTATGATTGCTGCATCGCAAGAGCTTTATACTCTGGAAAAGTCATATATTTATTATTCTGCATAAAGGCCTTCTAATTTGTAGAAGGCTACAGTATTGCCTATGAAAAAACAAACTTTTGTGTATTTTTCAAACTGTGAGTTGTCATAATGAAACATATAACTTTTTTAACGACTTATCAGACAAATTTAATCATGTCAAAAATATATAATTTTATTACATTTTGACAGACACAAAAGTGTAAAGATGTTGTAAACATTAACAGTGCACTGTAAAAAAATTATTGTGATTTTAACAGTAAAATACTGTAAAATTGCTACAGTGAAAAACTGTTAACAGAAAGTTTCCTTACTATATATGGTAAATAACTGTGATGTATATAATGGTACATTTAATGTAATTTTACTGTAAAATACTGTTAAATTTACAGTTTTTGGAAGTGAAAAGAAGTCATTGTATACTTTACAGTGAAAAAATGTAAATTGACTTTCCCACAATTCCCTGCGTGACACTTCACATTTAATGTATTTTAACTGTTTATTCATAATTTTCTTAGTTTTTTTTCTTATCAGTTATGTTCATTAGGGTTTTATGTTACATTTAACATTGCTAAATTAATTCTTATTTCATCGTTAAATTTCAACATGTTACTATGATGGTGTTTAATGTTTGTGTGAATGACACGGTGCAGCTTCTATATAGTAGTATGAACTTTCTTGTGGAAGAGCTGATAATGATGAGCTTATTTGACTCTGATTATTGCTGTGATTGATCGCTGTCGGTGTATTGCGATTGAACAAAACAGATATTAATACTTCAAAATGTCAGTAAATTAACATTATATCAAGTAATGAATTACGGTTTATTGCTGTAAAATTAAATACGGTCAAAGTCTGTAAAACCTAAAATGTTGCTATACCACAGCTGCCGGAGTTTTCCCGTAAATTTAACGGACTTTTTTTTACAGTGTAATTATTAATTGTGATTAATTGTAATTATACAGTTATAAATTCTATTAAATATTAATTGCAGCTTCAGGTGAAATATTAACCCGCATATTCATATTAACCCTCAAACGTAACAGTAATTTTGTTTGTATATGTCAAAACACATCTGCATGTTGAAACTTTGCATGCATGTTCATCATGATGAATGAGAAAAAGTCACAAAATATCAAGAAAATTAGTATTTCCAACAACTAGAAAATGTAAACGCGTCATCAAATAATGTTGGAACATAATGTTGGTTGTATGTAAATTAATGCGTGTATGTTATTCTTTTCTTTCTTTTACTTTGTGATATGGACCTAAGGGTCTGAAATAAAGAATGAATGAGTTAAATACATTTTGCAACTAGCCCTGGTCTCCTCTATATCTACAGAAGATTTTTTTTTTATTTTTTTTTTTATCAGTTACCAGTTTGTGGGCAGATTAATAACTCGAAATGATTATTCTTTAAATAAAGAACAAAAGGACAACATGGCTTTTCAATCTCTGGAGGGAACTCTCTCACACGTTATTTCCACGTGGAATCGCAGGTGCTTTGTCCGGCATAAAGCGCTGCATGTGCAATAATGTCTTATGAGCTAAATCAGTCAGATGAAAGAAGCTCCAGCTCTGCTTGATCTAGATGGTCCAAGTACAACACAGGAGTTTCCTATTGTTGCGAGTGATAAATGCTGTGTGTGATCCCTCCTGTGTACATTTGGTATGTTCCCCATTTGCCTCATAAACAACATTTTTGAGTGACCTTCAACGTGCCGAGCCAGCATAAAATATGCATTTAAAAGGAATTGCTGAAATAAATATAGGGTCCTATAGGTGGAGATTGCTTCTTTTGTACTGAGTTAGGCATGTACATGCATCACTGTCTACACACGTGTGCCCGAGCCCGCTGCCCTTTCATTTGCAGCCAAATTAAGTGTGTTCAGCACATAAATAAATGCAACATGCACGCTGCATGACAGTCGCAGCTGCTTATTACACTGCAGCTTTGTCACATTGTTATCCGAACTTCCTGTATAAAAAGAAAAAAAACAAAAAAGCATTCCCGTGCATGCGCCTGCATATGGCGTGAAATGATTAAATGTACCTGAAAACCATCTTCCCTTCCGTCAGCGCTGTGTCTGATGTTTGTCCACGGGCGAGACATGAGAGCTGTCCTTGGCCATTATTGAGCGCTTCAAAATCGGCACCTTCCCTTAATAGGCTTTGGGAATTGTGCTTGGCCACCCGATGTAGATGGCTGTTTATATTTGAGAAATGTAATAAAGTCGGCACTTTTATTGGACAGTGATCCTTTTGGGCTGAAATTGAGTTTTCTGGTGTCGACCCCTCACGCCCTCTTTTTCTCAGTGATTTCATTTTGCGGATGTGATAGGGTTTGCGCTAATGAAATGCATGTTAAGAGATGTCTCCTGTTGGCCCTAAGAGATGGAGATGACTGCTGTTGAATGACAGGGTTGGTGTTAGTTGAATATATGGGTATTATATGCCATCCGCTGTCTTCTGTCTTCGGACTGGCTAGACTTACTGCATACTAAAAGTGGATCCGTCTGAATGTTTAGCATTCGAGGTCATGGTACAATCTCTGCGTAACAATGACAAAAAAAAAAAAAAAAAAAGTCCATCCGAGTTGCACAATCCACAGATAATAAACAGTATGATGTTTTTTCTTTGTCGAATAATTTGTTTTAGGTTGTTTATTTATGTTTTGTTTTACTTTTTGTTATGTTTGGCTGTGTTTTGTGGTTTTGTTTTGCGGTTTCTACACATGAATCCGCTTTATCTAATAAAAAAAAAATGTGGCAACAGATTACAAGCAATATTATTCATTCAATTTAACAATACAATTGAGGAATAAATAATCAAATTAATTCCTTAAAAGTTAAACATTTAAAATGAGTAAAACGGACATTTAAGTCACCATTATGATGATCGGTTTTTGTTTTAAAATGACGGTTTTCTCCTTCAGTGATTCTGCTTGTCATCATCGGGCGTCTTCAATGTTGGCAATTCAAAATAAAGAGTTCTTAATTAATCTTTGACGTCTGTCTGTTAGTGAGATATTTGTGTTTAATTTTTGGTGTAAACTTTACTCATTTTAAATAGTTAAAGGGTTAGTTCACCCAAAAATGAAAATTAAGTCATTAATTACTCACCCCCATGCTGTTCCAACCCCGTAAGACCTTCGTTCATCTTCGGAACGCAAATAAAGATATTTTTGATTGAATCTGAGAGCTGGATCAGTCCTACATAGACTGCCTGAGGGACTGGCTCTTGACGGCCCATAAAGTCATTAAAGAAAAGGTTTAAATATTCCATGTGCCTACAGCGGCTCAATTATAAGTTTATCAAGCGACGAGACTACTTTTTGTGCGAAAAAAACATAAATAACGACTTTATTCCACTATTCCATTACTTCCTTATTGGCGGATGCGCGAGAACTGAGACGAGGACGTTCTCATTCGTCTACTTCTTGTTACCGGCTGCTCACCGCTTAGGAGTTTTACCGCCACCTACCGTATAAGATGATGATCCATATATAAGGCGCTCCGGATTATAAGGAACACTGTCGTTTTTTGAGAAGATTAAAGGCTTTTAAGTGCACCTTATAGTGCGGAAAATACGCTAATTGAAAAGCGTATGTACAGCGCGCATCTTCCTCTGCTTGTAAACAGAAAGTTTTGCGCTTCCAGCTATATCAGCACATCATCTTATACGGTAGGGGGCGGTAAAACTCCTAAGCGGTGAGCAGCCGGTAACAAGAAGTAGACGAATGAGAACGCCCTCGTCTCAGTTCTCGCGCATGCGCCCATAAGGAAGTAATGGAATAGTGGAATAAAGTCGTTATTTATGTTTTTTTTCGCACAAAAAGTAGTCTCGTCACTTGATATACTTATAATTGAGCCGCTGTAGGCACATGGAATATTTAAACCTTTTCTTTAATGACTTTATGGGCCGTCAAGAGCCAGTCCCTTAGGCAGTCTATGTAGGACTGATCCAGCTCTCAGATTCAATCAAAAATATCTTTATTTGTGTTCCGAAGACGAACGAAGGTCTTACGGGGTTGGGACAGCATGGGGGTGAGTAATTAATGACTTAATTTTCATTTTTGGGTGAACTAACCCTTTAACTTTTAAGGAATAATTTGATTAATTGTTACTCAATTCTAATTTGTTCAATTGAGTAATCTGTGCCACAATTTTATTGATTCGATAAACATATTAATTTTTACAGTGTAGGATGCAAAGTGGGCCAGTATTACCATTGCTGCTCAGTCAAAACAGTCACACATTCAGATATTAAACACTTTTAACCCAGCACCTCCACAGCATTGCAGCATCGCCTCCATCAGGTGAGTGACAGTCTCCGTAAAGTGGGTTGAAATGGCACGCAGCTGTTAATGTCAGCCAGAGTTTATGTCAGATAAAGAATTAATAATGCCATCGGGGGCTTTGTTTGTGTGCAGAAATATTTCATTGCTCTTTAATGAGGCCGCATGTCACAAGTGTTAACTTAATTGATATGTGTTTAGGAATTTAGAACTCCCACACCAAAGAGCTTTTATGGATCACATTCTCTCACCAAAGTTAATTACCAATATACTTTTATAATGTAACTGTGGGCCTATACAGGCTGTCTGAGACAGAGCCGGTGATAAAAGACCTGGTAAAATACTCCTTCCTGATAATGTTCTCTGGCAGTTGGTTTTAATTTGTCATTATGACTGGGAAAACAGCGTAGTGATGCATTTGCATTAAGTCGCTATGTGAACGTGCAGTGATTTCGATGTCAGCATGTAGCAAAGACAGGGAAAGTTTTAAATGCTGCTGAAGGGACAGGTGTGCCACATTTGCAGTGACAGATTTTGATGAGCTCCAGTATTTTTATATTTTTTTTTCAGTGGAAACATATGTGAGTCTGTGCATAAGCATATACAGTATGTGCTTGTTGCACTGATATGTGCATCTGTCTAAACACGGAGGTTAGCATTTTACTGTATTACTAGGATTCCATACACAATACCATACAGTATAGGAAAGTAATACGCCACTTGAGATAAAAAGCAAAATTATTATAATAAAATTATATATATATATACACTGTAACAAAATATTTTCAAGATTTGTTATCACAACATATTTTCTTTTGTCAAATCAACTTTATAATAATTTATTTAGTTGAGATAACTTATTATTTTGAGTTTCTGATGATTAAATTAATCTCCTTCATTGTATTAACTCACTTTTTCCAGTTCAATGAACTTAAAATTTTAAGGAAACCCAGGTTACTTACTTTTTTAAGTTAAACCAACAATATTTTTTTACAGTGTAGTAATCACAACATTTTTTCTTTTGTCAAATCAACTTAAATAATTTATTTAGTTCAGATAACATATAATTTTGAGTTTCTGATGATTAAATCATTCTCCTTCATTGTATTAACTCACTTTTTCCAGTTCAATCAACTTAAAATTTTAAGGCAACCAGGTTACTTACTTTTTTTATGTTAAACCAACAATATTTTTTTTACAGTGTGTATATATTTGCCAAATTCAAACATACAGTAACAACTTGGCAGATTAAAATAAAATTAAACAAAATTTAATTCGATTTTAGAGAAAGAACCACTTGCTTTACTTTGGTTATTGTTGCATGTATTATTTGACCAGTTTATTCTCTCACACATTTGTGTAATGCCTTTTCTAATAATTTAGCTCTCTTAATATGCTTATCCATGTATAAAATATGCAAAAAATTAACTAGAATAATTGGCCACATATATGAGTAACTACACCTGTGGACCAAAAGATGCATTCAGAAAACAAATTAGGTTTTTTATCATTTTTTTTTTTTTTATATGCACATTACGGTTCAAGGCCTCCAGATTTTGTTTAATTTTCATATGCACTTGATTTAAAGATAGTATAGCTCTTATGTTTGTGAGCAAGGAGGTTATACTCCTGTAGAGAAACCATCTCTGTGGACTCTTATACACAGCAACATGCACGATCACACACAAAATCTCATTCAGTTGTAGATAATTACAAATCTAACACCTTGGATTATGTGAATGGAGGTTATTCCTGTGGCCTGTTACAACCAAGAGCAAGCGAGAAAGAGAATAATAGCGGTGTATTAGACAGGCAGGCCCGGCAAGAAGGGTCGGCACTCTGAAGAGGGCAAGAGGTGGATGGGCAGATACACAGAACGATAAGAGGTAGATAACAAGGGATGTATAAGGAAAAGAGAAAGCCAGCCTGGCTATGGCTGATCTCTTGATCTTGTCAGCTGGGTAAGGCTAAAGATGAGCAGCCTATCCCAGCATCCTCTTTAAATCCCTCCTCCCCTCTTGGTTGTCAGCAGGCCATCTCCACTCTTCTTACGGGCCTAACTGGGCTTTAGCACTGGCATGGGAAGCTCACACCAACTGATTGCTGTGAATTAGGGAGTTCTCCTCTAACACCCCTCACCGTTACAGTCTCAGTGACAGCTGCAATGACATTCGCCCACTGACAGCCATCAACCAGCCACGAAGCTCAATGTTAACACTGCGTTCGAATGTAACCGAGGAAGCGGCCAGCTGTTGTGTTTTGCATTTGGGTATGGGTATGTACCGTAATGCGAATGCGTGTGCAGGTTCTCCGGTGGTGCTCATTAGCCGATTTCAGTTTCTCCTCACCTGGTTCGGGCTGTCAGAAGAGGATTATCAAATATTCACCGGCTTATGTAGATCTACTCTGTCTTTTTCAGATCCAGAGAGAGAGAGAGGGGCGAACGAGGAGTCGCATCAGGATACCAGCCTGCCTGGAGCTGCACCCAAAACATCAATGGAGTCTCGGTAATGACCTGAACTCTGCTGTACCTCCCTCCTCCACTTTTTTCTTCGCTCTTTCTTGTTACTCAGATGTACCCGCCAGGAACGTGTTCACATTTGAGCAAAGACACACGGGCAGACATACAGTAAGCGTATGGCAGTTTAGGGATAATCCCACATTTTCTGGTCATCCAAATGAAAGTGTACCGTAATCCTCTTTTCCGCAAAATAATCAGAGCAAGAGTCTCTCTGGATTTAGCATTTCTTGAACTCTCTCTCTCTCTCTCTCTATTTTTCCACTTTGACTACCCCACCACTTCCCTTTTCCATGATGAGATGGAAACTTTAAGTGGCGTACACATGCCCCAAATCATAACTGGCACAGGTGCAGGGAAACACACTCTGCGAATGTGTGTGTTCACTTGCTGTAAGAACGTGTGTGTGTGTGTACTGTAATTGAAATACCTCTGGCCTCTGGTATGCTTTCTAATAGTGGCACAATTAACATGAAAGTGACTCTGAAATTCCAGAAGCAGCTATCCAATCTATTGAAAAATCTAAACCTTTCCCAGAGACAGGGGCCCTTAACAAACACATTTTCCATCGCCCTCGCTTTCCCTCTTTTGTCTCCTCCAGTTCACCAGCTAGTTCAATATGCCAATCTAACTTGTGAATGGCCTGTGAATTGAAGATCCATTTTTGTCATCCCACCTGTATGGAACTTGTGGGTGTGTGTTTGCTGGGTGCGTGTGAACGCTGTCTAATGACCCTCGCTCCACTGCGCAGGCAGAGATAGAACCGTGATGTCATTTGTTTTGATGTCATAAATCGATGGGATTGAGTCTCCCTGGAGCTTCAGCTGTTCCCTCGGCTTGACAGCAAATTGCATCACACTCTCATCACTCTCCCGCAGATTTGTGTTTTTCAGCCACAGCTCTTTCAATGTGATCTAAATTCAGAATAGGACTGAAAATCTCCCACTGTATCAATCTTTATCAATTCCAATACATCACCCACTGTATCAGGGTCGGACACGATCTTTGAAACGCCGCAAACTGTTACGTGTGAAGAACCTTTAGCTACATGGGGATTTCTTGCATTTTTATAGCATAATTATTAGTTCTCTTATGAGTAGGGTTGGGTATCGAGAATCGAGTATCGATTGGAACCGAGACTAACTTTTCGTTTTTCCCGGAATCGTTCAAAAGTTCAAATTTCGATTCCTAGTTTCGATATTCACAGTCCGCCGAGCGGAAGAAGAAACCGCTGAACAACACCAACGAAGAAGCGTCTACCGGAAGTGTTGGCATAACCACGCGAGTCGAACATGAGTACCTTACGTCGGCGATCCAAAGTGTGGCTTCACTTTTCTAAAAATAACGAAATCTCGGCAAAATGCAAAATTTGTGACAAAAGGAGTATTTTTACAGAAGGAGTATTTCCTTCAGAAAGGCCGTTGGTTAGCAAGGTTAGCTAAACTTTTTTGATCGAAACCGGAATCGGAATCGGAATCAGAATCGTTCAAATTCAAACGATACCCAACCCTACTTATGAGGGGGTTCTCTCGTACTGCATAGCTAGGGGGAAACCTCTTTTCCACGATATTGAAGCCAAATATTATCCTTAAAGGGTTAGTTCACCCAAGAATTCTGTCAGTATTTACTCACCCTCATGTTCTTCCAACCACGTAAGACCTTCGTTCATCTTCGGAACACAAATTAAGATATTTAAGATATTAAGATCGCTCCTGCATACTAGTCCATAGGCTTCTTGAGGGAATGACACTTGCTGTCATCGAAAAGTCATTAAAGACATCGTTAAAATAGTCCAAGTGACTACAGTGGCTCAATTTTAACTATCAAACGACGAGAACACTTTTTGTGCGCAAAAACAAACAAAAATAACGACTTTATTTCAACTATTCACTTCCTTCTCCATGGGCCTGTAGTCCGTTAACGTAGTGTGATTGCGTAAAGCTACGTCACACGTAGGCTCACTATTGGCCGACGCTGGTCATGTGTGTGATGCGTGTGACGTACAATAACAGAAGCTTACGCTATTAAACTAGTAACCTGACTCGCGCAGAGGGAGAAATAAACAAATAGTTGAAATAAAGTCGTTATTTTTGTTGTTGTTTTTTGCGCACAAAAGTGTTCTCGTCGTTTGATAAACTTAAGATTGAGCCCCTGTAGTCACTTGGACTATTTTAATGATGTTTTCAATGACATTTCGAGGACAGCAAGTCATTCCCTCAAGAAGCCTATGGACTATGCAGGAGTGATCTTAATATCTTAAATATCTTAATTTGTGTTCCGAAGATGAACGAAGGTCTTACAGGGTTGGAACAACATGAGGGTGAGTAAATACTGACAGAATTTTCATTTTTGGGTGAACTAACCCTTTAATTTCAATTTAATTGATATTTTTGATTAAATTTGAGAATTGCGTTCTTATCTTTGCTTATTCTACTACTTGTTGCGCAAATTCGTTATTTTTGTTTTATTTCCGCACAAAGTGTATTCTCGTCGCTTGATAAACTTATGATAGACGCCAGCGTTCAAGCATCTCATGCTAGATACCTGCATGCAGAGCATACATATCCTGGAAATGGAAATGCTGGTCTTTCCTGCAAAAT
Organism: Pimephales promelas; assembly: GCF_016745375.1. The sequence goes on from NW_024121233.1 coordinate 10,652,682, forward strand.
AAAATAAAATAAAAAATTCATTCTTTTAGAATAGTCCCTGTGTGGGTTAAAAGGCCTTGCCAAGCCAGTCATCAGGGGATTCATTGCCTAAGACCTGCGGTAAGTACATTCTCAACAATCAGTATTCAGAATTGATGGCCTGCACAGTGCACATCTCGTATCCTAGTGTGTTTGTTTTCAGCCCAGGGTTTGTTTGGATCCCCAAGAGCAATGGCAATTTATTCTGAGTTTTAAAAGATTTAGACTCAGACATTTCGGCAGTCTAGAAGTGTATTCTCAAGGCCTGTACACATGTGTTTGTTCTGTCCGTTTTACACACACAAACCCCACACACGTAAACACAGGGGCAATTAGCTTAAAATGTGCGCGCCTGTCTAGTAATTAAGCGAGGCCTTTTGATAAATGCTTATTAAACATGCTTATTCTCTTGTCTCGCTGGCTGTGTTGTCTACATTTTAGATGACATCTGTAGCATACCATAGCCTTAAGAAAAACGAATAGATTATATTCATAATTTCTCTGCCGCGTTTGTAATGTTTATGATTTTTGACCTTCAAAACCTGTCATCTTCCCTTTGGTTACCATTGAGGTTCTATTAATATTCTTCGAAAACAGTCTGGTTGGATTAAGGTCTATATTGAGATTGAGACCTACAGGGCAGAGACAGTTCTGTCCAGAGCTTTAGCTCTAACTACTCAGGAACAGTTGTCCTTTTGTATAAGCTTTGATAAGGAATCCCATTTCATTGGGTCTGAATGTTTTTGCCTAGTGGTTAAGATAAGGACAGCTGACGGGAACAAGCATTTATACATGAACACGATTTGACTGTCCCCTAACAAAGGTCAGATTTCAGTTCAACTGAAGTCGCAATGCCTGAGCACGTCATGCATTCCTTTATTATTTCACACATTCTCTAGTTTAATTAATGCTATCTTTTTTTGTAATGGGCTTTTCACATTAAATCAGCCCAGGGCCACACTAAACACTAGGTAAATGGATGTTTACACTGTTCATACTTTACCCTCAGTTTGTAATTAAATCATCAGTGTTCAATCTTTAAAATCTCACCTGTACATTTCTAAACCCAGGGTTAGCATGCTTATTTACAGATTTAACTATTCAGTGACCTGTTTTAATGATGCTAATGGAAATGACACTACTTATGCTCTTGCTGCAGTTTAATGTTTTCTGTCTGAAAGTTTGCGCATCTGTACTACTCTCATGAATATTTAATGAGTTAAGCACTATTTAGTTTGTGAATGGTGGTTTGCTGCTCTCGCTGTAACATTCTAACACTGCATAGGTTCACACTGTATATTAGAGCCCGACCGATAAAGGATTTTGAAGGCCGATACCAATACAAATATTTTTCGGTTTTAAAATCCGATATTCCGATATATCGGCCGATATTTTATTTATTTATTTTTTTTAAACTGGACATGATCGTCACAAATTTTGTCATGCTTATTTGAGTTAAGAGAACTGATGGGGATGTTCTTTTAATTGTTATTCAAGCAATGTATGCATCGTGACCAACTCAACGACTGTTGCCAACAGGAACGGTGTAGAGTGCCCTCTGGTGGACAAACTACACAACTCCAACACTCATGACATGGTTGAAGCGTGTTTCGTCCGTTTTTATTTTATTTTTGAAACCATTATATCGGCCATTATAACTGGCGATACCGATAGTTTGGAAAATGCCTAATATCGGCCGATAATATCGGTCTGCCGATATATCGGTCTGGCTCTACTGTACGTCTTTGGCACCTCAATATTCTGTTCGCACTACAAAATATGCTGCTCTGAATCAGGATTTTATATCTCCGACTTCAAAATTACAAGTGTGAAACATCGCTTAACCCAGGGTTAAAAGTGTTTTTGATCTGGGATATAAAAAAAGAGTATTACCCTGATTTAAGCGCACTCTGAAAACCCCTAAGAGACGTAAAAAACTACGTTTTGTTGTCATTCAGGAAAGGTCAGTAAAGCCCACCTGTGGGAACGGGGAGTATTGCAAATCAACTAGCTCATTTCCAACAACCTCCTAAATTACAGTATTGATTGCAAGTCACAGCTACAGGTTTATTAACAAGAGACAGGAAGAGCGAAAGAAGAAAGCTGACCCCTGACTCCATCTGTTCAGCATATTGCCATTCAGTTTAAGGTCGGGAAAGGTCACAGGGAAGCAACTTCTGAAAAAGATAGAGGCAGATGAAAAGTGGGAAGGTACGTTCCTTCCTTTAATGACAGTATTGCAATTCATTCCCAACCTAGAGAAAGAAACTGCATTCCGTCTGTGCAATTTGATGTAACTCCACTCAAATCTTATTGCTGCAGTGAAAGGAGATATTGTTTTCCTCTAGGCACCTGTGACCCGGCACGCTTGACCGGCTGACAAGTGTGAAGTGCTAGGACAGAAAAAAGTGGTCAACCCTGCAACATGAAGTTCAATTATATCTGCTTAGCTGCAGAAACCCCTTCATCCAGATTTAACAGAGGAGAGGACGGATTCACACTTATGTTCTTATTAGACAGCTCACTTTCAGTCTAGGTATCCTGGTATGCCTCTCTCTCTCTCTGGATGACCTTATCTTTCCAAGTTTAATAGTCGTGCAAATGGCAGCCTGCCAGGATTCTATGAGAGAGATCCAATTCACTGGCCATACAACCTAGGTGGTCTAAGTTGCATTGCCTGCGCTCCATGCGAGATAACCACAAACACACAGGCATTGTGCAGAATAGTTTGTGAGTATCAGAAATGTCCCTGAGGGTTCTTTTTGTTTGGAAAGGGAGAGAGAGAGAGAGAGAAAGAGGCATGTGACCTGCTGTTGCTTGTTGTCCCCAATGAATAGTCATTTATCACACGGCATGCTGTCTAGTGTGTAAGGAATCCGTGTCCCTAATTACATTAAACTCACTTTGCCTCCAAGGGTGAAAAAGTTTGGATGTGGCTAAATATGATGCATTACAGCGGGATATTATTGAAATTCTCATCAAGATCTCGCTTATCAAAACTACTCCACCAAACTGTTGACAGTTTGAAGACGCCTTTGAATCAGTTGAAACATACTTAGCATTAATATGATGCATAATACAGTAGCTATGCCGAGACGGAATATGCAGCTTTTTTTTTTCACATTTCACATGCTGATTTGGGCAAAAAATCAGATTTTTATATTTAAACTACTATTGATATGTTCGATCAAATTAGCCAAAATATTTAATAAACAAATATACATGGTGGAGGATGTTTAGAATTTTGTGAGTGATAAGCATTGCAGTTCTGTTATAATATAATAATCTAATATAATATAATATAATCTAATATAATCTGATATAATATAATATAATATAATTAGGGCTGTCAAAGAATGAATCGCGATTAATCGCATCCAAAATAAAAGTTTGTGTTAACATAATATGTGTGGGTGCACTGTGTATAATTATTTTATATATATATATATATATATATATATATATATATATATGTATATATATATATATATATATATAAATAAATATAAGAAATATTTTTATGTATATTCTGTATATAGATTTATTTATAATTTATATTATATATAAATATTTTATATATAAATCATATTTTTCCTAAAAAATATATATATATATATATATATATATTTAGGAAAAATATATTTATATAATCATACACAGTGCACCCACATATATTATGTAAACACAAACTTTTATTTTGGATGCGATTAATCGTTTGACAGCCCTAAATATAATACAATGTAACATAACATAACAACGTAACACAACATAATATAATATAATTTTAATATCATATATATGACAAGGCAAAGTGTTGTAACTCAAAAAAATGTAATGAATTTTCTGAATTAATAATGCAATTAATAATTAATATGCAAAATTTAAAATAATTTGATAAATATGTATTCATTCACGTGTGTTCGATGTGCAAGGAAAATGTTATAATAATGAATCTATATTGCTTTTTACTTTTTTTGAAACTTTTTTAATTCTGAAAAAAATGGTTGCCACATGCATTTTAAACTAGATGTATCATGGACTGTTATACACGTCTTTGGGTGCAGATTTTTTTGTGGGCTGGTAATTGCAGGCTTGTAAGTATACAGCATAAGCTATAACAATTCTTTGCAGAGTTCATAATATATGGCTGTTGTCAAGATTAAATGCTACACATTTTATATCCATTGCTCCATTCGGATTAAAATGAAACCCCACATGGCTCATCAGAATCATGGGAAATTTCGATCCGGTATACGGCAGTTGTTCCTAAACATCATCATGAAAGTGCTGGTAATTATTGAACAGATACCGTGTGGGATGTTTCACGCTTTATGAATAATGGAGATTAAAATGAGATTGGATATGTCTTTATGGCTGTCATGAATCAGCCAGTATCCAGCTGTTTGTGGTGTAATCTCAAATGTTTAATTCATCAGGAAATAAGATTCGTGGGTGAGATATTACTCATTATCTTTGATAGAGTGACATTTCACTGGTTGTCAGATTTAACTGATCTCGTTTCTGATTTTAGATTTATGAGAGGGATCTCCTGGCAGTCTGCTATCACACATCCGACGATAAAACAGGACCTCATTACTTAATTAACTCTGAGGCCATTAATTAATTAAGTAATGTCTTTCTTGGTGTTAATGGTGATATACCTCTGAATTCCCCGCTGTTAGCCTCTAATGCTGATGGTTTTGTGTGGGAAATGGTGACCTGACTTTGGGAGACGAAGTCCTCAAAACGTCCCCCTCCACCCTCAGGTTCTCGCCGGACTGACTCTCCCTGACTGCAGGTAATGATTAAAGTGATCATGGCCCCATTTTCATTGCTTGTTCTGAGGGGTGTCATAGCCCGAGCCAAAATGCATTTCCAGCACGTCTAGAATTCATAAACCTGTTGGCGTAGCACTCGGGGCGTCTGTAGGTTTTGTTTAAATTGGATGAAAAATAAGGTATTGACTGTGTTATTGATCGGTCTGGTGTTGCTCTAGGTGAGAGTTCTCTATATGTACGCCGCTGTATACAGCTGTAAATGAGCTTTGTTGCGCTGGGCGTCCCCTTCACCATCCTCAGCACATTACAATGAGTATACAGGGCGGAGGTCACATACGCCGCCGCTCCGCTGTGTGCACAGTAGGGGCTACGAGAGCTTACTTTAGCAACCTGGACTCCATTAGATGCTGACATTTCAGTGCATTGCTTCTTCACATTTTTCATATTGGTTATCTCTCTCTCTCTTTTTCTCCCACTCTCTTTGTCAGACTGCGTCCTTTGAGTACAGGAATGTTAAACTTTTTCAATTTAGTTTAATAAAGGGTTAGTTCACCTTGGAATTCAAATCATTTATATATAATATAATATTGCAATTATTTTAATGTATATTACATGCAAGGGATAAAATACATTCCAACTAGTTGTTATCTCAAAATAAATCCTGACAGGGTGATCAGGAACAAGTGTTAAACATGTTCCTAGCAAGCAGATTTGAGCTTAAATGATCAAACAAGATGGACATTTAAGGGATAATGTACAGTCATAAGAGCCTGTTTTAAAATCTTACCTGTTTCTTATTTTACAGTAGTTTACAAAACAAACATCCTAGGAAAAAGACAAATGAACTGATTTAAACATTATTACCAGGGCCTACTGTTTATGCTAAATTCCTCTGGTTTCATTTTATAGTAAATACAGTCAATGATTGAGGTGCAAAGCTGTGAAAGAATCACTGGCCTATCCCTAGGTAAGGGATAATCCACAAATAATTGAATGCACAGCTAGTTATGGATTATCCTATTTATAGAATGCCCATTTGCTATCATTTACAACTTATTGTTGTTTGTAGTGCACTATTTCATCGAAAAGCTAAAAATTATGGTTATTTTCATCAGTTATGGCTAGTTGTATTATATATATTATTATATAAAGTGCTGTCAAACGATTAATATATTTAATCGCGATTAATCGCAATAATGTCATAGTTAACTCGCGATTAATCGCACATTTTTATCTATTGTAAATGTCTCTTGATTTCTTTTTGTCCCATTATTTTTTTCTCATTTTAATGCTCTTATCAACATGCAAAAGTGGATCGGCTTGCTTTGTGCAAATGTTTTTTTTATTTAATCGCGATTAATCGCAATAATGTCATAGTTAACTCGCGATTAATCGCACATTTTTATCTATTGTAAATGTCTCTTGATTTCTTTTCGTCCCATTATTTTTTTCTCATTTTAATGCTCTTATCAACATGCAAAAGTGGATCGGCTTGCTTTGTGCAAATGTTTTTTTATTTAATCGCGATTAATCGCAATAATGTCGCAGTTAACTCGCTATTATTCGCACATTTTTATCTATTGTAAATGTCTCTTGATTTCTTTTCGTCTCATTATTTTTTTCTCATTTTAATGCTCTTATCAACATGCAAAAGTGGATCGGCTTACTTTGTGCAAATGTTTTTTTATTTAATCGCGATTAATCGCAATTATGTCATAGTTAACTCGCGATTAATCGCACATTTTTATCTATTGTAAATGTCTCTTGATTTCTTTTCGTCCCAATATTTTTTTCTCATTTTAATGCTCTTATCAACATGCAAAAGTGGATCAGCTTACTTTGTGCAAATGTTTTTTTATTTAATCGCGATTAATCACAATTATGTCATAGTTAACTCGCGATTAATCGCACATTTTTATCTATTGTAAATGTCTCTTGATTTCTTTTTGTCCCATTATTTGTTTCTCATTTTAATGCTCTTATCAACATGCAAAAGTGGATCGGCTTGCTTTCTGCAAATCTTTTTTTTTATTTAATCGCAATTATGTCATAGTTAACTCGCGATTAATCTCACATTTTTATCTATTGTAAATGTCTCTTGATTTCTTTTTGTCCCATTTTTTTTCTCATTTTATTGCTCTTATCAACATGCAAAAAAACTTGCTTTGTGCAAATGTTTTTTTTTTTGTTTTTTTTTTGTTTTGTTTTTTAAAACAACATTGCTATATACTGTGTTCAAATTCACACTAAAATTCTCACTTGAAGCAAATAATCTCTCACACAATGTAACACTGCCCATCATTAAAAGGGAGGAAAAAATACTGACGAGGTCCTGATAATGACGAGGGGGCGGGGAATTTGCATCAGCTGTGTGTGTGCTTGGCCATCATAGACTGGACGTGCTGCGACGATGATTACATTAACCACACAGATCATTTTGGTCTTGTCAATGGAACCTTTTGGCAACTTTTTAAAAGTAAACCTAAACGACGAAGCAACAAAACCTCCTCGCTCGGCGCAAGCCATAAATGGGTTTCATAGCGCAGCGCGCGCATGCAGCGTCCTGTTGCAAAAGCATGTGAAAGAAAACTACAAAGTTTGCTAGGCCAAAAAGACACCATTAAAATGGGTTTGCGGTAACGCCATTAATAACGCATTCAACTGACAGCCCTAATATATATATATATATATATATATATATATATAACTAAAATTAAGCTGATCTACAATGCATCAGGAACTACGGCATCATGTTGAAAGGTCACGCTCAAAACGTTGGTTGCCATTGAAATCCATTATTCGAAGAAAATTCCAGAAATGTTTTCCTGAAACTTATTTTCTCTTCCACTGAGGAAAGAATACATGGATATCTTGAATGGCATTGGGGTGAGTATATTACTAGGAAATTTGGAGTTTAACCTGTGAGTTTACTTACTTCAAAACCAGCGGGGTTACCACCACGTTGCTGAGAAATATAATAGCAATTAGGTAGCATTTTTTTCTTAAAAGTAGTCGTTGATAACCATTCTCTCACGTCCCACGGCCTCGTCCTGCTCGCCTCAAATATAATATTGTTATAAATTTAATCCATCAATTTCAGTCCCCATACATTGTTATTGCATGGAACGCAATGATTTTGTTATTAAATTATATCATTATATTACCATAGATAGACCTTTTTTCGTGGAAAGAAGAAAGTCATAAGTTTGGAGCAACATTTTGGTCAGCAAATAATGATAGAATATTCATTAGAGAAGATGTACTAAGTTTACAATTGAATCTCTTGTAGCTATTGTGCACAGAAACAATCCATGTACAAAACTGCAGTTGTTTCAATTACTCAGTTACATTGCAAATGCAAACAGATATAGGACTTCAACTGCTATTTATAGTTACTGTACATGCCCTACAATTCTGTTAAATAACAGCATGAGTTTCATATAAGGGTATATGGCTTGTTTTGCGGCAGGGGTGCTTCTTATCTTGTCAGCAAAATTCTGTTAAACACTCCTCTCACTGACTTTTCCAAGAGTGTGACCTTGCGTGCATCTGTGAGCGATTCTCTGTAAACTGTTTACTCTCTCCATGCAGGGGGTCTTCATTCGCTAATGCTCTGATGACATCTGACACATCAATGATAGGATTTAGGCCCTGTATGCTGGATTAGCCCCATTTGGTTAGCATGGCATTATTCCATTACGAGTCCTGAGAGCCCACCAGCTGATGCTGCGTCTGTCCCACTGCCTGAATGCAGAAATGCAGTGAACCCATCAATGGGTTGAAGAAGCGCAGTCGTGCTCTTGACGTGTCCTTCACTAACCTTGATTCTTTTAGCTTGGGAAAATAATTACTATCCACTTCTCCTGATGTATTGGATTTTAGACTTGCTGCTAAAATAATGTTATGTGTCACAAAAATCGTGTGAATGAATGCGTAAGTAAAACATTACCATGTGATCTTAGGGGTAGGGATTTAAAAAATCTAATCATAATTATTAAACATTTATGCATAATTTAGCCCATATTGTTCATGTTACAGACCTGAATGACTCCTCAAAAACCTGTTTTTGAGAAGACATGCTATTATTTCTCAGGGCAATCAAAATTACCTTTTCCCCCGTTTACTTTACATAAAGGTTGTAATAATAATAACTATGTTTCATTTATTGCCCAAAGCATTTTAGTTAAACTGAAAATATTCATTTCATTTAAAAGGATAGTTCACCCAAAAATGAAAAGTCATGTTGTTGTTCCAAACCTGTACTGTATGGCTTCAGTACAGGAACATGAAACTCAAGAACAATAATACTGCAGTGTAACGTTACTTCAAAACAAAAACAAAGAAAGACAAAGGTACTGCTAAACCATGACCAACATGTGTTTTAAGAAAGTAAAGTACTTTATATTTTATTAACGATATTTACAGCTTATCGAATTGCTCTGTTCGTCGTCTCCAAAGATAGAAGGAATTGACCCCTCATTCAGACGAAGTCGATCGGCAAACACTTCTTTATACTGGCGGAGGTTGTTGAAGTTGGAATCCTTGAAGTGCTTCGGGTCACTACAACCAACAACCGAACATTTTGACTTGCCCTTGCTTGGACTACAAATTCGGAGCGAGAAATAAAAAATGGCGGATTGCTTGAAGTGTTGGGCCGGTAGTCAATGTCCTTATTTGTCAGTTCCGCTGCAAATACTGTGACGTAATTGTTCAAAATACGACATAGATTGAACAGGTTGAAAAATATGACCAGAACAGAATATAAAGGCATAAACGAAGCACCTGAAGAGAACTTTTCTGTACTTATAAACACTCCAAATATGCAACAAAATGCATTTAAGGGCTAAAAAAGTGGATTTAGCATGATATGTCCACTTTAATAATCAATTAAAAAGTAACTTATCACTGTATGATATTATCCTTGGACCAGCGGTTTGGAAAATGAATGGAATTAACCAATTCATTCGTTGTATGACTCTCACGGTGCATTATGGGTATTCTCTAGCCGTTGATTCTCTAGCTGTTGATCAAGCTGCTTTATCGGGATTGAATAAGTGCACTCGATAATGTCCAGTGGTTTTGGACAACACTACAAATGACTGTCCCTTCAAATTCAAAGGGTATAGGGGGCGATTTCGGACATGTCCAGACACACCCCTAATATAGAATTTGGTCTTTTGGACCCATCCCCAAAAACCTTAGCTACTACATAACAACACCCTGGCAACCACTACTTAAAATAGTGCTTATTTTTTTACAGATCAAACAGTCTTGTTTGAGTTCTGGTGATGGGTGTGATGCATCAGGAACATCAGGTTTAAATATATTTGCTGACGTCTGTGATTTGAAATATAATATCGTGGTATGCGGTGCCCTGATTTGGTGGAACATCCATCTTGCCTTGCCAGCGTATGTTTGTTTAAACTCACTCATAGCGTGTTGCAATGTCGGCACAGTCAAAAAGCGCACAATGCAGCACAACATTTCTCTTTATGAATCAGTTTTATAGTCCATCTATAAAAGTGTGAGATCTTCCGGATTTGCACCTGCAAGTTAATAGCAAAACACATAAATCTCTGGTTACCTCTAGCTGTCAGAGCGCACATCCCTCTATAGGAGTTCCACAGCTGGAGTCAGTCAGCTAGAGCAAAGGTGCAAAAAGAAAGAGAGAGAACGACTCAGAAGTCAGATCCAGGCAGCGGAGCTTTACTTCCTGTCCATTTTAAATCTAGTCTGTTATTTGCCTTGTTATTGTTGAATAAAACATGCCATTAAATAATGCAAATGTCAGTGGACAATGCTGAAAACTCTTGAGAAAGTTCAGCCGAGGCACAGGTTGCAGCACTATCAGATATTCAGTTCTGATAAGAGGGACCTGTGTACAGCGCGCGCCAAATCCCTGTGATCCATATTTCATTTTGTTTGCAGTCCAAGAACAGTGGAATAATTATTGCGGGCTGAGTGGCGTGAAATATTTAGCTCTGATTTTAGCGAAAGCTCATGAGGAGAATGTGACCCAGTCCTTTTAAAGAGTGAAGCATTATTGTGATCGTCTTTATGTTTGTATTATTGTGCTTTACATGGCTTTAGGGCCAATGTTTTAGTGATGAGTGAGGAGCGTGTGGTTGACTTTGACGAACAAGAGAGCGAGGGAAGTGTGCAGACTCTTGTTCCTGGAGTTGGGAGGCCTTGCTATGCCCTCATTAGAGTCATGCTTTACACACTCTAGTCTATACCATCATTGTGTGCTGTGTGTTTGGATTCTGGCCAGTGGCAATGAAACATTCTGAGGAAAACAACATCTGTAAGAATGCTTCCATTACAAGAAGGTCCCGAAACATAAAACAAGTGCAGATGGTAAGAAAACTCAACAAAGCGATTCAGTGCATCACCTTGAGTTCAGAAAAGGGTAAAAAGGGGACTACAAGATACTTGGGCGATTAAAAAAGTTCTTAAACTTACGATGAAACGACCGATTTTTATTTTGTTTTCATTTTTGTGGAACACAAAACAAATTGAAGAACTTTGGGACCCAAACAACATTAGTTGTGTCTAGTGCGGCTGTTGAAAAATGTCTTAGGTTTACGGGCTGTGCCATATTCAGTCAGTTTTAATAGTCTGTTAACCGTAATCAGGTCTATTAGCGTTGTGGATCATCCTCGAGGCATCTGTCAAGCATCAACCCTTCAAAAATCTCTTAAAAACTTTTTTATATATATATTTCTATTCAGCTCACAGTCTGTAAATTATTATTGTATGTTGTTTGTCTGACTGAATCCCTATTTGTTTGCATCTTTAACCTAAGTTTGTAAGTGACCTCTGGTATGTGTATGTGATTTAATGTTAATTTTGTTCTATTCTTTAACCCAGTGGTTCTCTTAGAGTGTTGTACCCCAAGAGGCTTTTAACATCCTTCTGCGTACCCCCTTTCTGCAGTCACTCCTTTTTCAGTAAGGGACCATATTTGCCCCCTTAAATCGATATTTCCAGTGCATTTTTTTACCTTTATAACATAAATAATTCTTTAAATGGGTGATGAACTAAGAAATCAAACTTTCCTTCATATGAGCTCATCATATTATAAGAATATCCTGTAAGTTTCAGAACTGAAAATGTCCTTGTTAGTCCAATAAAAGCTTTTATTGACACCAGCCTCAGCAAACGACTCGTTTTTTCAAAGTGGGGAACTATGACGTCAAAGAGGATAAAACACCATCCTTGCAGGAGAAGATCAACGCCTACTTCAACACGGCCGGTTTAGCCCCGCCCACCGATTTGCCATTACACGCATAGATAAATAACATAGATGCCTACCTCGTGATGATAAACCGGATCGAGCTACCAAGCGATACAAAATATTGTGCCGTGCCTGGTTGTGGAAGAAGACAGTCGCTGCATAAGCTTCCTCTGGATCCCAATAGGACTGCATGGATAAACTTTATTTTTAATGACGTTCCAGCTGATGAGGTAAAACATTGTCCGTCTGTTCGCTTCATTTCACTGAGTAAACAAGACTGGATTTGCAGACCGATTAAGAGTAAATAACGGTGCTGTGCCTTCTGTATTGGATCTGACAGGAATTGTGAAACACACGGACTCTGGTTCGAACGTGTATGGGCGAATCATTCCGGTTGCCATTTTACAACATTGGACGTTATCAAAACAATTTCCCCCAAGTGCATCGACGGGTAAGTTGAAACTCATTATAATATGCAAAACTGTGCTCCACTCACAGCAGTGGGCGTTTACTTCCAAATCTTCAGTGCGAGACGCCCATAAAAACCGAGCATTTTTCAGGTAGGCTCAAAACTAGGGTAGAAAATAGCCTATTACTTTTTCATTTTGATGTTTTTGAAGGCAAAAAACCAAGCGAATGTCATAAGTTGACCTCAGACGACAATATAATAAAATTGAAAAAGCCAATTCATGACCCCTTTAAATAAAAAAGCGCCCTCTATTGGCCACCTGCCCCTGGTCCCAAATGTTGTGTCCTCAACCATGTAGTGTATGGATTTTAATTTGCAATTAAAGCTGCGACAGATGAGTCCAGGAAGTTTCCAACATTCCACACTTTCTTTGTTTTTGTTGTTGTTTTTCTTTTTCTTTTTTTTTTGTTAATTAAGTGCATCCGGGTATTTAAAATGCACTTTTTCTATTTGAAATTTTCAGTGATCACAATACTTACTATTTATACTATAAAACGGTGTCGAATAGTGCAAGTACAACAATTGGGATGCGCTTATTGACCTTTATTGTATGGACTAAAACACTGAGACTTTCAAAAAAGATATATATCCTTAGTTGTTTTTTTTTTACAGAAGACAATCTTTTATCTTACAGTCTAAAGCTTTCACAGAGACAGCTTATTCTTCTTTTTTCTCAGGATAACTATTTCAATGGTATCTCTCTGCCAGTAGGGACATTTTGCATTCTAATACCGTACAAGTTTCTCCAACTGCATCAGGATGTAAAACACATTTTGGTCATCATGACTGAAACCTTTTGTAGAGCCTGGTCAGAGCAACACAATGTTCTTTTTAGAAAAATAAAAATAAAAATTGGTAATGTCACAACTGATTTCAGGATGAATAATTCAAGGTCTTAATAATGCTGAACGTTTGTCTTCAGCCCAATAAATGGGAATTAAGAAGCTTCCATCTCCAGGAACGTTGTGTTTCAAGATGATAGTGTCTCTGTTCTTTTGAGTATATTCTAAATCATAATCATGAGTTCCCAAACATTTCTTTCCTAGTATCTTCCACTCAGAAGATACAGGAGTTGTTCCTCAGATTCTTAGAAAAGGTACGTTTCTTCACAAAGATTCCTCAATAGAGATAATTCATAATTCAATAGAGAATCATCTCAAAAACTCAATCAAATTACAGATGTTGCCCAAGGATAACTATAGATCTCAGCTAGAATTTTTTTGTCCTAAAAATGTTATGAGAAAATGACCATGCAGTGTTCTAATATTTTTTTCATTATAAATTATAACAATCAGTAATGTTCAAAGGAGGATAATGTTCCTCCTCTGTTATTATGGAACATTGTGATAATGTTTTACCATTGTATAATCTGTTATCTCAACAACATTCCTAAAACATCCTCAACATGTTACAGTTAAAACGATATATCTTTGTTTACATATTTAAAACAATCTATTACATTCAAATGTTTTCTTTAAAACATTAACCAAACTTTTAGGGAATGGTATGTCCCCTGCTATAGCGGGGCTGTCTTTTACACACTGCCCCCTTTTTAAAAGCTATTAAAAGCTTTGTACATGTGCAACGTTAATGAAAAAAAGACACAGATCCTCGGTTAAATTTAGATTTGAAATTCTGTGAAATGGCTAGCATTTACATTTGTCTCTCTGTGTGTCTTCCTGGCACAGTGTCTGGGAGCCGAGCCACTGAAGAAGGTGCGATCTGTTCCCATAAATCCCCTGCCACCTGATAAATGCCTGTTTCATTTACATTACTTGGGCTGAAACAACACACTCTAATGTATATTTAGCCCCAGCAAAACCACTTCCTGAAAGCTCTGGAAGAGAGCAGTCTGCCTCAGCTAATTACTGCAGGAATGTCAGATGTGAGATGAGGACACGTTTCGGGAAAAGCCGGTTCACGTTATGCCGTGACTACCTCAGTGTCCTAAAACATAGCTTTGTGTTCATTTAAAACACACATTTCAAACTCAGTCCAAAAAACACAGTTTATTACAGATAGATAACTTTCTCCATGCTGCAACACAGCAAGGTGTTTACTTTTGTGTCATTTTTCAAAGTTATTGCCTCAGATAATATTTGCAAAAAAGGTGATGTCAGTGGGCCATCTGTCAGATGTTTCAAATTACTTATACTGAGAAGAAATGTATTGAGAATATAAACCACAAGGTTAAAAGGTCAAGCCCGTAAAGCTCTATATGTTGATTTATATAGTTTTTAGAAAACATTAAGAAGGTTGCATTTGTTTGGTCTGGAGCGAGGCCACTAATACATGATCTGTGTCCCTTCTTTCCACTGAGTTATGGTGTGATTATAGCGTTCATCCGTATGGGTCACGTTTTTAATGCTTTTCTTTGACGTTGCACATCGTACGTTGCGAAATTAGGCCTAACTTGGAAAAAAAAACTGTCCTCCAGATCACTTTGAATCAAGAGAGCATATTTAATTTTGAAGCGCCACCATTCGTCACGTCTTAAACGGTCATAGATGAATGAGCCAAGAATGAATATTGTCATAATAACCTAGCGATATACCGAGCCGTTTACCATAGCTATCATGCTGCAACAACGTGGGGAGAATGGAGACCGTGGCCTCAGCTGGTGTTTAGAGGAGAGGACATGAGCAGCATTTGAAAGCAAAAGAGATAACACGAGAAGTACTGTCTGTAAAAAACAAGAGCCTGAAAAGCTCTCTCACTCTTTTAAAGCACGTTCTTGAACTCCCAGCCCTGTCAGCAACTGTCAATCGTTCTAAGAGACACAAGTGCCTCAGGAAAATATTGGTTCATACATATATACTAGCGAAGCCAGACTTTTGACTTGCGGCATAAACACCGGTCCTCATTTCAACTTATTCTGGCCGAGTACCACCTACTTAGATAGGAAGAGGCCATTGTAAAGTGACCATACTGTGGGTTTTTTTTTATTTTATTTGTTTAGACGCAGAGTTATATAGAATTTTTGATTGAAATATTCTGTCTATCAAATATATTTGTGACTTTTTTTGAAGGCCAATGAAGGAATTTTCTGGCAGTCCAGGTTTTCCCTGTTACAGTGGGGCGGCTAAAAAAGTATTTAGTGACAACTATGTTACGAAAAATGTTTTCCAGGTTGAAAAAATAAATAAATAAATAAACTGAGAGCAATTATAAGAAAATGGAAGACATATAAGACCACTGATAATCTCCCTCGATCTGGGGCTCCACTCAAGGTCTTATCCCATGGAGTCAAAATGATCATGAGAACGAGTCACAGAACTACACGGAGGGACCTGATGACCAAAGTATCAAAGGCTACCATAAGTAACACACTACACCGAGAGGGACTCAAATACTGCAGTGCCAGACGCGTCCCCCTGCTTAAGCCAGTACATGTCCAGGCCCATCTGAAGTTTGCCAGAGAGCATATGAATGATCCGGAAGAGGACTGTAATAATCAAAATTATTAATTTTTAATAATATAATTCGTATAGAGATTATTATTATTATTATTATTATTATTATTATTATTATATAACTTAAAAACGAGTGGAGCATACAGTTATGTTTATCTAGCTTATTGAACATGCATCTAAGTGCGTTCAATTCTGAATGTTTCAAAAGATTTAGTGCTATAACCAGAAAAGTTTTTGCAAATTGAGTGAGTGAGTTAGTAAGTTAGTTTTTATTAACTAACTAAACTAACTTTCCAGAACAATAAAACCTGTGTCCTTACTCTCAACCTAGGTTGCACAAACTAATCTGATTGTAACTGTTGATTTCAGTTTACATTTATTCATTTAGCTGACGCTTTTATCCAAAGTGACTTACAATTGCAATATATGTCAGAGGTCGCACGCCTCATGACTCACGCCTTGCTCAGGGACACATTGGATTCAAACCTGGGTCTCTCCCACCAAAGGCATGTGCCTTATCCACTGCGCCATCACCACACCAGTTAGCACTCAACACATCGTTTTGGTGTGCAATATGCATCCAGACTAAATACACAGACCTACACGAATACAGATTAGAAATATAAAAGTTTCATGGACATCAGATTGATATCAAAACGATTTCATGTCCATGATAAATCACCAAAGATAACTTGCAGGTGCTGGTCTACAATCAAAGCACAGATGAGAAATGCTATAGGACCTCTCATTGTGCTGCTTTTTCTTTATTGAACATCTATAGCTTGTCTCTATTATAAACGGCAGCCCCATTCGTCATTCGGGCAGGCCACTGGTCCTCTCACTCAGATACTTCCTGACTTATGTCAGAAGAATAGCTGATTTAATGACTTCCGATAGAAGAGGGGTTGGCGTTCGGCTCTCAGCATTGTAATGCTTTAAAGCTAAAGTGCGACCTGCTTATTTACGATGCAGTCCCTATGCTGTCTTTTCTGTTTTCATGGTATTGATTTTCCCCCCCAGTATCCATCATATCAATCCATTCACTCCGCAAAGAGACTACATTGAGACATGGTGCCCTAAGTGGGGACGCTGAGACCTGTTCCCATGACCACTTGGATGCTTGATTCATGGCTTCTGGTGGCCATGATGGATGGATTAGCCATCACTGGTAATTCAGTTAGCATCTTCTGGCCTGTACGTAAGTGGGGGGGACGCGTGGCATAGTAGATTCCCAGTGTCCATTTGTGTCAGGTTGTGATTTCATGTCCTGCACTGACAGCCTTTGACCTCCGCTCCGTAAGTTTGTGCTTGACTTGTTTTTATATCAGCTCTCTGTCGTGGTCTTTATGTGGTGTTTGGCAGTAAAGCGATAATGTTTTTTTTTCTTCTTCTTTTAAAAAAGGACATCAGGCTGCTTTATGGTCACGGAAAGTCACTGCAGTCCTCCCCAATCCTTTTAAAAATGATTTATCTGAGATTGATTCATGGAGGATGTGAACAGTATGAACCTTTAAAGTGTTCCAGGCGAAGATGCTATAGCTGAAATCTGTTTGCGAGCATTTGTGTCCGATGGAATTGTCATTTTTATGGGTCAATGACTTATTGACTTATTATTTATTTATTCGTCTAATGATTTATTAATAATAAAATAATCTTTAATTAAACCATACATTCAATGACTTGAATGCATATTGTAAAATTTAATCAAGATAGTATTTTTTTTTTTTTAAGGTTAAAAGTGTCATGGTTAGGGTTAGTCTGGATATTATAATGGAGAAAAAAATTTGTAATTAAAAGTATTTTTTCTTTCTTTTTTTTTAAATACTACTTTTTTGAGAAAATGTGTAAAGCAGTTAAGCAATCAAGTGGTGCAACCAGCATAAAGGAAGAATTAGGGAAAAAAAATAGTAAATTAAATCATAGAGATGAGCAACTTTTTTATCTTATAAACATATAAAAAAATATATATTTTAATATATATATAATATAATTATTATATATATTTAATATATTTAATATCTAAAAAATATCTTCTTATGATACAAGGAAAATATCTATTTTTTGTACTTGTTTTTGATTTTTTTTTTATATTATTAAAAACTTTCCTGAAAATTGTATAAATGTTTTTCAATATAATATGAAACCAACAAGAATAGAGTATTTCAAAGAAACTGGCACATGTGTTTTAATTTAGACTTTTTGAATATTTTTCTTCTTTCATTTCCCAATACGGATCAACACACTTATTTGTCGTTGACCCGTAGCTGGTTGTGCTCAAAGTCTCATTTTTATGATTAAAATACTGAGAATATGGCTTATAATAAAAGAGTCGTTGAAACTGACAAAAACATTTGTGTTTACAACCACAGCCATGCCGTGGACTCCAGTGACGAACTTACGACGTGATGATGAATACGATGAAAAAGGCAATGACAATCGCCCACTGTCCTGCCGCAGAGACCTCATGATCTGCATTTGTGTCCATGGCACCATGCTAATCTCTTCATTAAGTTTATGACCGGTCAGCCAACATAACTCTTCACTGCGGCAAGCCTTTGTTGTACGAACTCTGTAGTATGTTTACCAGTCGCCCTTGTCCTGGGGCCACTGCCAGAGTGTGTAGGAGACAACAGAGGACAGTGTGTGCTTGTAAATAACACCATTCTCTCAGCATGCCTGCGTGACCGTCTTACTATATGACCACCCCCACCACACCTCAAAACATTAGCAGAGGATCCCTCTATGCCCAAGGACTCGTAGCCTCTGTGAACCGAGTGCACTGGGAGCTCCCTGTCTTCTCAAAGAGAGTCTGTTAGCGTCCCTCAGCTTGTGTACAACCGGCACACAACTCGAGTTTTGTTTCTCGTGTAAATTTTGTTTTTTAGCTCTGTCCTTGAACAAGCCCCGGTTGTGTGTGGTGTTGTGAAGAGAATGGCCTGGTGACGGAATTGAAAGAAAGAGCAGACTGTGATGCGCTCGGTCTTTGTGTGGACTTCTGCATTCATGGGCCCATGTGACTCCAACAGCAGGGCCTTTGGTTTGGCCCGGAACAACAGCAGTGCATTGTAAACACCCAAATGTGTTTGGAAGCTAATCGCTGAGCTTATTTTCATTCTGGGGCGTCGTGCAGTAGACGCGTAGTAAAATATCTGGAGAGATGCTGATTGTTTTGAGCTCTAAGACGACAACATGCACCAGGGGCAGTCCTGACTCACTTGGTGGCCTTGGTTAGATAGATAGATAGATAGATAGATAGATGGATGGATGGATGGATGGATGGATGGATGGATGGATGGATGGATGGATGGATGGATGGATGGATGGATGGATGGATGGATGGATGGATGGATGGATGATGATGGATGGATGGATGGATGGATGGATGGATGGATGGATGGATGGATGGATGGATGGATGGATGGATGGATGGATGGATGGATGGATGGATGGATGGATGGATGGATGGATGGATGGATGGATGGATGGATGGATGGATGGATGGATGGATGGATGGATGGATGGATGGATGGATGGATGGATGGATGGATGGATGGATAGATTTTAGAGCTGTTTTAGGTTGGATTCACATATAGCGCCTAAAAACGCGTAGAAAACGCTGGGCGCGCTGCATTCTCCTTTTTCCAAAGCACTAGGGTGGTTGTGCTCCAGTTGGTTCTTGTCACGTGACCTACTGTGCGCTTATAGTGCGCTTGCGGCATTCAGAAAAATTGGGACGTTTTTATCTCGATGCGGCGCCGACGAGCTTGGAAAAAAACGAGCGTGTCGCACTGCGGCCGCGTCGCTTCCATTATGAGCGCGTATACCGCGCGCCTACATTTGAAATAACGAACTTGAGACGAGATATGTGAACAGGCCCTTACAGGATAACTTGTATTTGTCTCATATTTGAAAAAGTATGAAATAAGTTCTAAGCCACTTTTGCATACAATCCTGGTAAATTACCATAAAATATCCAAAGCGACTTTTCCAGTAAATACACAGTGTTCTGTCTTTTTACTGGTAAGATACCATTCACACATTAGTACTAAAAAAAAAGGCATGTGTCTTATCCACTGTGCTATCACCACCCCAGGGGGTTGGGTATAGGTAGGTTTAGGATTTGGTGTGAGGGGTGGGGTTAGAAATAGGCAACCAGGTAGCAGCCTCAACAAGGGCTTAATACCGGTAACTTACTGGTATTGTGACAACTTCTCATACCTGGAAATTGCCAGTTTAAGTACAGTACAAAACAGTGTAAAAACTAATTTACCTGTATATTTTGAAAAGGTCCTGTCCTGTTTATCCATGATCTCTTTACAGTAATTTACTTGTGATTTACCAGTAAAGACTGCATGTTTGAAGGGTGTTATAGATTCTGATATTTTCCTGTTTATTACTGTGAAGTTGCTTTGAAACAATCTGGATTGTATTAAGTGCTAAGACTTGACTTGACTAGATCTGTATGAATGTGTAATCTTTGTTAGTCTTGTATTTGAATTTTTAATTAACATGCAAGGTAGCCTGGGTTTAAATCCTGACTAAATCCTGACTTTTTTTAAGCTTTGATTTTAAACCAAACAAAATTGCTACTGAGTTTCAAAGCCAGTGAGCAGCATTTACATTCATAATAACTTCTTGTTTGTGTTTCAGTTTTAAAAAAATATTTGAAAGGTGCTTAATAAAAGTTAATAAAAGTAACCAAATTCATTTTTTTTATTTTATTTAAAATGATAAAAATTGTATATATTTATTTTTATTTTTTTAAAAATGCTTTCAAAATAAATTTAGCAATGTGATAAATTAATTTGAAAGATTAATTTGGAAAAAAATAATTTAGCAATGTGGATGATGCTTCTAATACTGCAGTGCTTAGTTTTTTTTTGTTTGTTTTTTCTCTGTTTTCAAGAACTCCGATAAGTACATGATGAACAAAGGAGTTTTATGTATCTCAACTTGTAATACTATAAAAAGTGATGAAATCAAACAGCACAAAAGAGGGACCGGGCCGTCTCGACTCGCCTGCAGCAAGTATGCAGTAGCAGATTTGGGATCTGGCTTTGTTCTGCCGGCTTCTTTGTCTGGCTCGCTCTGCATGTTGTCTGAGGGCTAACGCTGCTTTAAAACAGAAGTCCTACTGGGCTCCAATTAAGACCAGGAGAAGAATTAATGAACAAGTCCTCCAAGTCAGCCTCAGCTCTCAACTGCTCTATTTATCAGACTGCTCAGGGGGACACATGGTCTCAATTCAAACCCACAATTTCTGTCTTCACTAAATTAAATATGTGTAATTTATGTTTTTATAAACATAGATGACCTTGCCATCAGCTAGAGAAGTTCTAGTCATTTGAATCTTTCTCATTTTTACCCCTCCTCTCTTCTTTATATTGCATTTCATTTCCCAGCATGCCCATAAGCCATGTTCAGGTTTCTCTGCTGACTATAAAAATGGATGGTTGGAGGGCAATTGGGAGAAGAGGGATGTTCCGTAGAAACACATGCTGTTCAAAGTATTTTCCAGTCAATAGGTGCAATAGACTTGGTTGTTTTTTCTCCCTGAACTGTAAAAGAACAGCTTTTTTTTCCAGTGTGACATGCACTAATGTGTGTAGACAAGTTCCTTTTGGGAAAATCTTGAAGGTAGAGATGAAAATGAAAGTAAATGAAGATTTATGTATGTGATGATACTCTATCATCTTCCTTTGAAAGCAATACATTGCTTTTGGATGCTCTATGCTTGCTTGAAATTAATCTTGGGACTTGCATTGATTTTTCGAAATACCAAGATAAATCATTGCATGTTTTTGAAAATCCCAATTATTATTATTATTATTATTATGAATATTCAGGGTTTTTTTTTTGTTGTTCTTGAAGCTAAAGATGCAAATACTAGCATGAGGTTTGCATATTATCTTGCATATGCGGTGTTGTTGCCTGGATGCATTTATACCTGTCCTCCTGTGTGCGAGCAAACATTATTTAATGTCACCAACTCATGCCCTTTACCTTTCAGGTTTCAGCATCCAGCTAAATTTTCTATCAATTAACATACGCACATTGTTGCGTAAACAGAAGCAAGCAGCCCAGAGCACTCCTCCCAGAGATGGCATAACGGAGAGACCCTGATGAAGACCGATCCTATCATTAACTTCGCACTCAAAGACTGCCCCATGGGGAACCGTGTAAATGCTACTAGCCTTTTCTCCTAATGTTGGTGTCTCTGTTATAGATTGTTTGCCATTTTGAAAAATATGCAACTGTGTCTTTTGCCATTTTTTACATCTCTGCATGAGCTACCACTACCACTATGCATGACTGCAATGCTAAGAACATACTCGGCCATGCATGATGATAATCACTACCTGAGACTTTTGCTATTATAAATGTACTTTGTAATGTATGTTTCTGGCATATTCATGTCTGTTAGTTATTGTTGCGTGACTAAGCTTAGTTGAGCTTTTCTATTTTTCAACGCAATTAGCTAATGCTGTTGCTCAACAAATTTCATTGCAAAACAATTGCATTTAAGTTTTATCAAAGTGTAAATGTATATACCAGGACCGTGTCCAACATCTTAAAATAAAAGAAAATGTGAAATGATACTTGAGGCACCATTGGGGAGTCAGTGTTTTTTTTGGGTTTTTTTTTTTAACGAATCAGTTGAGTGAATGATTCAATGGCTTGTCTACAAAGTATTCTGAACTGCATACTACTTTCTACTACCTTTTATGGCAGGAATAGTAAGAGTAGTGTTGCAGTTCAGAATTCTGCAAAGCTCTTGTCTCGTTAAGTTGAAGGTGGCGTGTAGCCAAGTATGGCGTCCCATACTCAGAATTTGTGCTCTGAATTTCACCCATCCATGTGCACACATACAGCAGTGAGTACACACATCGTAAACACACACCCAGAGCATTGGGCAGCCATCATTGTTGCGGTGCCCAGGGAACGATTAGTGGTCAAGGGCACCTTAGTTGTGGTAAGTTGTGGAAGAGAGCGCTGACCTTCAGTTTACAAGTCTTAACTATCTAAACATTAGGCCACAACTGCCCATGAATGATTAATTATTTAACTAATCAGATGAGTGAATGATTCTGCAAATAATTCATAAATACTTGTTTTGTTTAATGAATGAATCAGTGATTTTGTTTTTTTGTTTTTTAGCAAACTGGTTCAGTGATTTCTAAATAATACGCATATCAATGCTTTTCAATGAATCAGTTGGGTGAATGATTCAGTGAATCACTCATAACGACAGTGTCTGAATTCAGAATAGAACACTACCATACCAATCCATTGCATTTAATAAAAAATTATATTGCGTTTAATACATATTTATGCGTTCCAAATTCATCTTGTTACTTGTTTCATGTTTCATACCTACTGGTATAGCAAAGTAACCTGCAAAAAAGAGTCATGTTTCAATAAAAAATCTGTTTCAATGATGCATAGACTGACAGATTGTCAGGAACACAGACACACACACAAACACAAAATCATTCTGCTTAGGCATATTATAAAATTGGCTCTTAATGTTGTGGTCAGCACCTACCACTGTAAAAAAAAAAAAAAAAAAAAAGAATTTTCAACATTTGTTATCAAAACATTTTTCTTTTGTTAAACCAGGTTACTTTCTTTTTTAAATTAAACCAACAATATTTTTTTACAGTAGCCCCAAACATTATTCTGTATGCTCACTGTAAAAAAATATTGTTGGTTTAACTTAGAAAATTGGTTGCCTTAAAATTTTCAGTTGATTGAACTGGAAAAAGTGAGTTAATAAAATGAAGGAGAATGATTTATTCATCAGAAACTCAAAATAATAAGTTATCTGAACTAAATAAATTATTTAAGTTGATTTGACTAAAGAAAAAATGTTGTGATTACAAATCTTGAAAATATTTTTTACAGTAGCCCAAACCCTGCCTGGTAATCGTGGAAACACCAATCACTGATGTGTGTGTCAAGCTGTCAGACTTCAGTAGTAGGAGAAACGCAAGGAAGAGAGAAACTATCTCTCGGCCCTCATGAAAAGAAAGCTAGTGTTTTGTTTGTTTGTTGTTTTGTGTTCAATCAATACAGCCGCTATTTCTTTACAAGGCTGTCAGCACTCCGTCAACAGCAAATACCTAATATTCTGATTTCATTACCTCCCCCTGTGCTGGGCCTCCAAAGATGGACTGCTTGATATTGACAAACAAAGCTCACAATGTTCCTCATTCATACTGGGACAGCGGTTGGAGGCTGTTCTTTAGCTTTAGAAAAAAAGAGAAAAAAACTAGGTGCCCTTTTTATAAGCCCTGAGTCGCAGAGAGAGAAAGATGAGGTAATGCAGAGTGAGAAAAGCAGCTGATAAAGAGCTTCTCTCTCCTCCTCCTCTGTCTTTTTCACCCTCACCCTCTGTCTTTCTTTCACTCCGCTCTATCTCCAGGGCACAGGCACAGGTATAAAAGAATCACAAATTGTTTTTGGCCCGGGCCCAAGTAAGCCAATCACTGTCTAACCGGAGTGATCTCATTCCTATTAAGACCATTTGTTCCATTCTAAATCCAATATCTGTACTGTCAGTAATAATGCGATTTCAGAGGCGGCGCTGGCGAAGGGAACGAAGACTGCATAACTGGGAATGTGACTACGGTTATTTCACCAATGTAAGCTCGGAAGCAATGCATTGTGGGCTGTATTCAACATTCTCTGTAACAGCCCTTGGTTAAACAACCAAAAATAGCCAATATGAAAAGGAACCGATCAGAGAGAACTCGCTGCCTGTCGTGTTTGGATTTGATGAAAGTGGGTGTGCTGTTTTGGCTTTAGAAAATGGTATGTTGAAATGCCAAGTTGAGGTGTTTAAAATCACTGGAGTGGTTTAATTGCAGGGGGCAATATTTAGCTAGTTTGCCTTTAGCAATTAGCTCCTGGAGAAAGGTAAAGATTATGATATGACATGAATACATTTTGACATTGACTTTCAAAATCTGTAAAAAAAAAATATTGTTGTTTTAACTTAAAATAATAAGTAACCTGGTTGCCTTAAAATGTTAAGTTCATTGAAATGAAAAAAAAATGTGTAAATACAATGAAGGAGATTCATTTAATCATCAGAAACTCAAAATATTATGTTATCTGAACTACATAAATCATCTAGGTTGATTTGACAAAAGAAAAAAATTTTGTGATTACAAATCATGAAAATATTTTTAACAGTGATACACATATAAAACAGATATTGTAATAAAACCGGCTATAACCTAAATGTATAATCATTCAAAAGCTATTAGCATTCCCATTTATTTGAATGGAGGTTGCTCTGCAAACTTTTATTCAAAATATGTGGCTATTCCCAAGTGTATGGAAGCTTGTTTCCACCACAGAATAAACATAACACGCAATTCCACCTTTATATAAATAGTCAGACAAAGTTTATTACAGTTAGTTCATAAAAGACTGTATTACACTCAATTTCGAGTTTGTATCAAGCAGTTCTGTCTGCACAATAGTAAAAAAGTCAGTCTTTTCCCACCTCATAGTTTAACTTTATAACTCGCAATTGCAAATTTTTATCTCACAATTCTGAGAAAAGAAGTCAGAGTTGCAAGATGTAAATTCACAATTCTGACTTTATAACACGCAATAGCAACTTTAAATCACGCAATTCTGACTTATTTCTACTTTCTCGCAATTGCCTGTTTATTTCTTGTAGTTGTGTTAAATTCGCAGTTAATATGTTTTGAAATGTACGGAAGCCCTGAACCGCAACCAAAAAAAAAAAAATTCAGAGATTAAAGTCGAAATATTTAGAGAGAAGAGAGTACGAGAATACAGTCTCTGAGCCAGTGGACGCACACTGGTATGAATTGGACACGTTTCGACTTTAATTTTGAAACGTTTCGACTTTATTTTCGAAATGCTAATTTATTGTGTTTGTGGCAGAAACTAGCTTTCATACAAGTGGCCATAAACGTATAAAAATGTTACAGTATCCAAAGCTGAACGCTAATGCTAACAGCCAGCTTTCTCCACATGGGAGATATAGGAGACATCAACATGTTATTTGCACTGAAATGAGATGTTCGTTGTCTTATTTGAGTTAAGTATGAGCCTCATGAACTAGCCTGACTGAACTACCACCCAGAGAATGACAAAGTAATTCTATCTGTCGCTCACTGTCAACTATACAGCAATCCCCTGGTGTTGCATCAACATTTTGCTTTAATATCTCTTCATATTCTTGACATTTATTCAACTCACATTGCTGTCTGTGCAGAACTGTAACTGCAGGTATCTCCCATGGTGCCTTGTTTATTGTGAGTAGCTGGGTCACATCTATGAAAGTGATCAATAGTGATTTCCCAGAGTACCTAGTAAATCATGGGAAAAGTCAAACAAACATGTGTGTAAACAAACTCAGCAGTACTCAACTCCAACACAGCACATGTGAATTGGCCTGTCTATCTCCGAGGACCCGTTCAGAAATAATGCTTTTGTTGGGGCAAATTTTGCCTCCATGCAGACTCTGTTTATGAACTAGGAAATGCTACATTTTGATTATCCGCCTGTTTTCGGAACATACAGTCCTTTTGTAATTTGATCTAAAACTGCATTCCCTCAGCATCTGTCCTGTTGAGAAATGATTGGTAGCTTATGGTGTTAGTATGAAGTGATGCTGGCTTTTGTCTTGGGACTTTAGAGTGTGGTACTCAACCCACACTAGCCTTGAGCGGCTCTTTAATGCTGCTGTTGTTGCTCAATGACTCAATTACTCACTTTTCTCAAGTTTTCATCCGAAGATTGTTTGTCGCTTTCAAAAAGTTGCATCACTTAGATATGCCTCCGGGTGGTGAGGCTGGTGACCAATCAATTAAAATTAACCTCGTCTTGCACTCAAGTCTTATATATTGCTACAAGTCAGTTGCAGGAAAAGCGTCCACAGCTATATAGACTCGTTTTCAATAAAATAATTCAATGAAGGAAATATTTATTTTCAACCGAATGTGTATACTGTCCAGCCTCGTCCCACTTTTGCATTTTTTGCTACTGTAAAGAGACAGTCAAACGCCCCATGCCAGATTCCCTTTGAGTTTCTTTATTTTTTTCTCTGAGAAAATAAATAATATCAGAATGGTCATCAGCACATCCCAGAGTTGCCCTGGGGTCAGGCAGATCAGACCACAACCTGCGTCCTTGACACACTTCGCACATATTTTATTCAAAAGTGTGTTAAACAGCTTAGAAGCAGATCTCCTGGAAGTGGTAAAGGCAAAACTGCACTTGTCAAGCCCCTCCTGAAAAAGAGCAATCTGATTAAGACCATCTTAAAGGGTCACTTTTCCTCTGGAAAGATGAATGTGTATTTAAAATGGGTGATTTGTGTAGAAGAAATGTGAAATTATTTTTGAATTTGGAGCTTTCTAGACTGAGAAAAGCCAGAAAATGTTTTTTGGCTTATGTGGATGAAAAACAACAACTCCCAGAATGCACTTGCTTCGCTGCCCTATGAGGCCACGCCTCCTGGTAACAGCTCACTAGTTAAACAACAAGTCTAAGCTAATGTGATCACACCTATTCCTGCTTATACGGTCTATGATTCCAGTAGATGGCGGTAATGCACATAGCTTGCAAACTGCCAATAAAAATCACAGAAGAAGAAGAACAGTCTAAGCTAGTGAGTCTCCATGATGAGTCTGCCCGAAAATGTGGTTTGAGATCACCCAAAATGTCCAGGATTCGGCTTTTGCGTTCTACAGTCGTCATTCATCATGTTTACTGTGCGAGCCGGACGAGACTGAAGGCCGCGGGAGAACTGCGCGAGTCATGTTTACTGTGCGAGCAGGACGAGTGAGGGCTGTGTGGAGAACGACGCGAGGCCGGTGGCGTGATTACCGATGAGCGGCATCTGTGAGACGTAAGTTAACGGTCTTGTATCTTTCACGGAGGAGCGGGAATTTTCTTAGCAATGTTAAAACGCAAATCAAACGATCACTTGTTTAGCGTTCATGTAAACACTACACTCAGATTCACCAATAGACCAATTGAAAGAATGAATTCAGTTAGATTGAAACAAAAGTTGTGCTTGTTAGCAATGAATGGCTACTCCAGAAAGCAAAAGACAATGACGGCCGGACATATCCGGGAAAAAGAGGACAGTAACCCCTAAAGTTAGCTAATCCACTTTCTCCACAGAACAAGAGTCTGCTAGCTTAGCTTCCAAAAAAAAAATGGCTGACACTGTGTGTATTCCCAATCCTCCATAATGCATCCATTTGCCATTTCTATCCATTTGTATTCAGTACCTTTGTCCATATTTTCAAAAAAAAAATCTGCTGGTGAAATCAAGCGCACTGGCACTGATCTATGATTGGTCTGTTAGCACATTAGGTCCAAGAGCCCCATTGAATCCCTGTGCCAATGCTTTGATGAAGTAAGCAGTTGGATGTGCCAAAATTTTCTTCAGTTAAACAAAGACAAAACTGAAGTCATTGTGTTTGGAAACAAAGATGAAGTTCTCAAGGTGAATGCATACCTTGATGCTAGGGGTCTAACAACTGAAAACCAAGTCAGGGATCTTGGTGTGTCTCTAGAATCAGACCTTAGTTTCAGTAGCCTTGTCAGAGCAATAACTAAATCATCCGAAGAATATTGCAACAATTAGATTCTTTGTTTCCAATGGGTCTGTTGAATCATTACACCCATTTAGGATGGATTTTAAGGTATTAATACTGGTATATAAATCCTTCAATGACCTTGGTTATGATCAGATCACTTCAGTTAGAAATACCAAGGATTCACTCTAAGCATGGAGAGTCTGCTTTTAGCTATTATGCTCAGATCAGATGTGCTCCTACAGTAGTCACGTTCAAATCCAGACTCAAAACACATCTGTTTAGCTATGTATTACTGAATGAGCATTATGCCGCTGTTCGTCTGACTTTGATTTGGTTATTTTAATTTCTTCTATGTAAAGCACTTTGACTTACTATTGTACTTAGACTTCAAGTTCAAGGCTGCAGGCTACAAGGTTTAAACATAGAAATGTGTAAGGCATTTAATTCAAAATCATGTGGTGGAGGTAAAACTGGTAAAAAATCTCAGCTCCATGCAAACAATGCTTTATTCATAGTTACAGTACACCCTTTCTATCTTCCATTCTGCGATACTAAAAGTCACCAGATTTAACTTTTTAGCTCATTTCATGAATTAGGGGACTAAATATAATCAACTCTTGTGAAGCAAGTCAGTCTTGATGAAGGGAAAAGGCTATTTTTGAAATGTGGCTCTTGGAAAGAAAAGACATTTGTCCACTTGGCTCCTCAACTGGCTCCTGAAAGGGTTGAATAGCTCTAGTCTAGAGAATAGCAATGTTCAGAACAGTAATAAGCTGAATGATTTGCACACAATGAATCGTAAATGACTCACTGAATATATTGTCATAGCGGAGCGAGGACTGCTGCTTCATAAAAGCCATTGATGCTGGCTAAAGTCTTTATAGTCATCTTTTACGAAACAAGCCTTGGCTGGACAAGGGTCATCTCGAGTGAATTAGAAGGCCAGGCTTGATTTATCTGCTGCCACGGACAGCCACTCTCATGTGTGTTTGGCTGCTAATTAGTGCCGGCCCTCCTCTGGAGTGTCACCTCAGCAGGCCCACACAAATGGACAGTGCTTCATCTTTCCCAGAAAAGAAGGGGTTGCCACAAAGAGGGTCTTAAATTACTGCTGTCACTTTAAACACAGGGTCGCCCGGGGCCTGCTGCATGCTGGGATACCTTCAGGAGGCCTCTCTTTGTCTGAGGGGGGAAGGCTGGTCACAACAAACAGCAGTTCCTTCACGCTGGCTGCTTTGAATTCCCCACTCTCGACCTCCCGTACGGACCCGGCTTGAGGCGCAGCACGCTTAGGAGTAATTCAGGCTCCCTTCGTGTGGATCACCATGCTGTAATCCATAAATGCATGAATGTCCGAAATGAAAGAGAGCGTGACGCTGTATAAAGGAAGAGAGGGATGCAGGAAGGAAGAGATAAATAAAATGGCAAACCTCACTTGTGTGGGCCCCAGTGTGAGCCCGTGACTGAAAGGCTGACCGAAACTCTGCCTGAAGAAAAGGATACAAAAAGGAGGGAGAAACCGTTCTAGGTGTGTTTCGTTTTCTAGTTGCACTTTTGGCCGTCCCTCGGTGTCAGTATCTGTTCTCTTCTCACCGCTGCATGTGCCGACTGAGAGCAAGAGGTGAAGTTGAAGAAGTTCGGTTTTAACATTTCAATGAGCCTTCCTTGAGCGTGGTACCTGACAATCCGGTGGTCAGCGTCCCCTCCCATGCTCCTGCAGGTGGGCATTAGGTGAAAGAAAGGAGTTTTAAGTCTTGCCTCACCTTTTCGTACTCGTCTTTTGAAGCTGTATTCATTCCGATAAATCTCGGAAGCGGGAACCCCAGCTCCAAATAATGTAGTGTCTCTGTAATTGGTCTTGAAGTTCCCAGGATCTTGCTCTCTCACTTTTAACAACGATAAAGACTCTATTGCAGCTGGTAAGGTTTTGAATCATTAAGATTCCCCTTTAATCTTCTGTCTACGTGCTGAATGTTTTAGGTGTGTGAAGGAGGTGTGCTTCATTGTGAGAATATACTCCTTGTGGTGCTGCTCGCAGTTCATCTCGAGTTCACTGTCAGACCTGTTTCTCTCATCACTTCTCCTCTCCAGAGGGTTCTCATGTTGCGGAGGAGTTTTAACTTTGCATTTTCATCCTTTAAAATCTGTATTGAAGTGTTCATTAATCACTGGGATTTTGAATACACATTGGTTACGTCCTATGTTAGTCCATGTTTTGTGATTAGTCAAGGAATGGTACCAGTTTGAGTTGAAAAAGTAGAAAAACGAAACTCGGCAGTCTAGCTTTTGATGTCAATTTAGGCTGTTTTGACTGCTAGTTTTGCATTATCTCCGAAAAATGAGAATTTAAATTGTTAAAGCGGGGTTCAACTTTTTTTTTTCCCTAGAGCGCTCAAATCTCAACATCATGTTTGGAGCTAAACTCTGCAGTACAGGATCAGATCATAAGAGTCCTGGGCTAAAGTGACCCTTTTTGTCCTTTATGAAATCAACTGTATGTTTGGGTTTGGTTTTTAATTTCAATAGATAATTTACATTTTCACTATTTAGACATTTCAAGCACCTAACACAACCCCCACACCTAAATCTAACCATTTCTTATTATAAAACATGGCACATTCAAGTAGAGTCCCAATACGTTATCCAAAAATTAGACCAAATGATTAAATTTTGTGAGGAAGAAGTATTACAATATTGAATATATACATAAGCTTCACAAATCAATTTAAGATCAATGCTACTTCTGTATTAAGACATGTACATCTAGCTTTGCTACTTCTAGTGACATTTCTGCTTAAAGGAGTAGTTCACTTTTTAAAAAAAACTTTTGCTGATAATTTCCTCACCCCCATGTCATCCAAGATGTCCAGGTCTTTCTTTCTTTAGTCGAAAAGAAATTAAGGTTTTTGATGAAAACATTCCAGGATTTTCTTCATATTATGGACTTCAATGGGAACCAAACGGTTCAAGGTCCAAATGAGAGTTTCAGTGCAGCTTCAAAGGGCTTTAAAAGACACCAGGCAATGAATAAGGGTCTTATCTAGGACCCTTCGAGCCATGACTCGAAAAAAGATTTGTTCGTTTTGATGAACGAGTTTGAACAGGAGAGTCACGAACGTTCATCACAGAACAGAGCAAGGCAAGAATTTGTGCTTATAAAACGTAATTTTTTTTTTTTTAAATGACCGATCGTTTCGCTTGATAAGACCCTTATTCATCGTCTGGTGTTGTTTAAAGCAACTTGAAGCTGCACTGAAACTCTCATTTTGACCTTGAGCCTTTTGGTTCCCATTGAAGCCTTTTTGATCCCATTGATCAAAAACCTTAATTTCTTTTCGACTGAAGAAAGAATGACATGGACATCTTGGATGAGATGGTGGTGAGTAAATTATACGCAAAAGTTTTTTTTTTAAAAGTGAACTACTCCTTTAATACTGCTAACTTTCTTAAAGGGGTCATATAATGCCATTTCATACATGTTAATTTGATTCTTAAGGATCTAAATGAAAGGTTTGTAATACACTTTACTTAAATTCTCATTAGTATTGTAAGAAAACACTCATTTTAACTGGTCAAAAACAGATCTGTTTTCAGCGTGCTGTTTCAGTGCATATACCTTTAAATGATAATGAGATTCGCTCACTCCGCCCCTCTGCGTTTCGACACAACGCACGTGCCGACCGTGTGGCTCGATTTGATGCAGGGGAAAACATATGAGGAGATTAAAACAAAGACACTGGATCGATTTTTATCATTATGGTGATGCCAACACACATTTCATTACAAGCAACTTTAAAAAGTGCACATATGACCCCTTTAAGGTTTTTTAGATGTATATGTTTTATGATATTTTATTGCAAGATCTGGGAGCTGACTCTACAGTTGAATGTACATTCATCAGCATTTTCATTAGTGAAAGAGCCTATTCTCCAAGGCCATTTTGCTATAAAGAGCATTTGTTCTGTGCTCTGTATGTAACACGAGCCACTAACACTCCTCGGCAGTCTGAGATACTGGCCCTCCTTCCCTGCAGTGTACAGTAAATACCATGTTCAGCACATTAGCGCAGCTATACCTGCCCTCATTGCTGGCAGATGTCTGAGTGGAATGCAGATAATGAGGAGGAAATGTGGGACTGTCGAGTGGGTGGGTGATAATGCTCCGGGGAGGGGGACACGGTTAGGGAAACCAGATCCAGTCCCGGAGACGGACAGCCGATGATGTGAGTTCTGCATCCAAGCAGCCTGTGGGATTTTATAGTATGCACTCTACCCAACAAAAGAGAGGCATAAGGGCACATCTGGCTGATGGAGAGGCGATTCTATAGGAATTAATTGACTTTCTACATCTGATACTGTATGTGAGCAGTTCACACATCCCATTCAGAATTGCTTTGAAACTGAATTAGTCACTCCTTTTTCTGAGAAAAAAAAAATCAAGTAAGTTTGCAGAGTTGGTTTGAATACAGTAATGATTCATCTCATGAACCAGGGCTGGTTGGTATGACGTTGGGTGCCTTGTGACAGTAGAAATGTGTCAACCGGTAGAGATTTTGCCATACTGTCATACTGTACCACCACCTGTTAAAATCTAGCATACTTTAGAAATATATACTTAACTACAAACTGGATATAATGTTTTCTTACACTTAATTGCATGATTAAAGTATACTGTCAAATATACTGACAAGCATTTGTGGTAAACTAAATTATAATGTAATTTCCACTAAAACATGTTTAAATATAGCCTATTTGTAATTAGACATTTTATTGAGGAAGTTAAGAACTAAATGCAATTTAGAATAAGACTAACATTTAGTATGTTAGTCAAATTAAAATAAGTGAACTTTTTAAACATTTTTTTTATTAATAATTTAAAGTTATTCAACTTTACACCTGTATGGTACACTTAAGTGGCCTTAATTTTGTAAATATTATATAATATATGTCTTTTTTTTTTTAATATACTTTTAAGATTTTCACATTTAATACAATTAAGCTCACTTTTTCACAAGGGAGGGTAGATTTATATTTTCATTTTTTAGTGAAAAAAAAAGTCATGAACTATATCATGGTATTTACAATTACAGTCATATACGATTTTTGTTTTCTTTCCACTGACTCCTAATGTGACCAAATAAGGGAACAATTTTAGCACCATATCAAAAAAAAAAAAAAAAATCTGCTGCCACTGTTGCTTTAAGCCCGAAATAAGAGCAGGGAATGTGTGTTGTAAAAGAAAGCCAGAAAAGCTTCCTCATTCATGTATTTTATTTTCTGTTGGGACTTTCTCAGTCTGCTCGCTGTGTGTTTCACGGCTCTCTGTTGCCCCCTATGGAGACTGGAGCAACACTTCCTCCTCCTTTCGGCATGGCTCAGACTCTCTCTGTCCTGCCAAAGGATCCAGTTCCTTCTCAGTAATCTCTCTGACACCTTGGCTGGAGATGATTAATTGGCATTAAGCACATTAGTGGGGGTCTAAATTACCCCCTCCACTCATTAACGGCGAGCCCATTCATTTTTCAGTGCGTTTTTAGACAAGTGTGGAATCTGTGTGACACAGGCGGACCTGGGCGAATGCTCTGCTGGGGTCTCACTGGGCCCTTCATCAGCCACTCCATCTACTCTTTCTCATCAGGCAACGCCACAGAGCATAAATGGGATTGTGATGGTGTCCCGAGCACGTCTCAGATCTGTCTGACTGCCTGCTGGATAAAGGACGGGGCTTGTCGGACCCGAAAGGTTGCGGCATTAGCATGCGTGCGCAAAGCGTGACAGCTTATTATACAACTGTTACCTTAGATGGATGAATTTCGGTAGCCATATCTAAGCACTCAGCTAATTGTTAATGGACATCCTGAGATGACTGAAATTAACTCTTGCACTGAACTGTGTCATTAGATACTGTGTAGTGTCTGCTTCCTTTGTTGCATTTAAATCGGCCCACGTTTTGATGAGCACACCAATACCCAAAATTATATACAAGTATTTTTCATTAGTTTTGAAAGGTTCTCTACACCCAGAACTTCTGCAATCATGTCAGTGTTGCAAAGTAATTAAAGTAGCAACACTACAAATTTAAATATTTTATTCAGTAGCATAACGTTTCAATAATGTAGCATTTATGCTAACCCTTTTCACAACATGTAAATTACAGTAAACAAAATGTCATAATGTCAAATTGCATTGTGCACAAACTGAGGAAATCAAACATGTTCTGAATTTAGTGAATTTAGTGAATTGTTCACTTGGATGCTTCATACGATCTAATTGATTCAAAACAATGATTCAAAATCCCTGCATAGAACTCTTTTTGAGGCAAAATTCTGGTAGACTGTTGTCTACTTTTAGTATAATTTAACTAGTTTTAAAGGAACTGATGGCTCAGACTAGTTGTGCTTATAGTGAACCTCAATGCAGTTGGCAAGAGCAAGAACTAAATAAAAGACTCGAGATGAAACCTAAAAACCTTACTCTAGTAGTCGAGTTATACGAGCGTTTTGTGTGGGAAATCCGTGTGCAAATGGTGACGCAAAAGAGTGTGAAATTCAATGTAGTATGCACTTCAGGCAGCTAGGAGTGCATACTACTACAAAACACCAAGTCCACGCGCCTGCGTACAACCTTCACTGTCAAGCAGACTTTTGCGTTTTTACCGTTTACACGGGAACGTTTTTAAGATTTCCACTCTGGAGGGTGGTTTCACTTTTTTTGCTTTTTTAAGCCTCAAAAACGCCGTCGTCATGTAAACGAAAGGCACATCCGATAAAATATTTTTACGTTTTCACCCGGAATAGTTCTCGTGTAAACGGGGCCTAAATTAAGTAGTTATATACACTCACCTCAAGGATTATCAGGAACACCTGTTCAATTTCTCATTCATGCAATTATCTAATCAACCAATCAAATGGCAGTTACTTCAATGCATTTAGGGGTGTGGTCCTGGTCAAGACAATCCCCTTAACTCCAAAGTCAGAATGGGGAAAAAAAAGGTGATTTAAGCAATTTTGAGCGTGGCATGGTTGTTGGTGCCAGACGGGCCGGTCTTGAGTATTTCACAATCTGCTCAGTTACTGGGATTTTCACGCACAACCATTTCACAAGAATGGTGTGAAAAGGGAAAAACATCCAGTATGCGGCAGTCTTGTGGGCTTGTTGATGCTAGAGGTCAGAGGAGAATGGGCCGACTGATTCAAGCTGATAGAAGAGCAACTTTGACTGAAATAACCATTCGTTACAACCGAGGTATGCGGCAAAGCATTTGTAAAGCCACAGCACACACAACTATGAGGCGGATGGGCTACATCAGCAGAAGACCCCACCGGGTACCACTCATCTCCACTACAAATAGGAAAAAGAGGCGACAATTTACAAGAGCTCACCAAAATTGGACAGTTGAAGACTGGAAAACTGTTGCTTAGTCTGATGAGTCTCGATTTCTGTTGAGACATTCAGATGGTAGAGTCAGAATTTGGCGTAAACCGAATGAGAACATGGATCCATCATGCCATGTTACCACTGTGCAGGCTGGTGGTGGTGGTGTAATGGTGTGGGGAATGTTTTCTTGGCACACTTTAGACCCCTTACTGCCATTTGGGCATCGTTTAAATGCCACAGCCTACTTGAGCATTGTTTCTGACCATGTCCATCCCTTAATGGCCACCATCCATCCTCTGATGGCTACCTCCAGCAGGATAATGCACCATGTCACAAAGCTCAAGTCTTTTAAAAAAAAAAATGCAATGACTGTACAAAAATGGCCACCACAGTCACCAGATCTCAACCCAATAGAGCATCTTTGGGATGTGGTGGAACGGGAGTTTCGCACCCTGGATGTGCATACCACAAACCTCCATCAACTGCAAGATGTTATCCTATCAATATGAGCCAACATTTCTAAAGAATGCTTTTTCTGCACCTTGTTGAATCAATGCCACATAGAATTAAGGCAGTTCTGAAGGCGAAAAGGGGGTCAAACACAGTATTAGTATGGTGGTCCTAATAATAATTTAGGTGAGTGTATTTTAAAAAGATATTGCACCCTTTACAAACCAGACAGTTGATGTACCCCATTGACTTCCATAGTATTTTTTCTCCTTCTGTGAAAGTGGGGTACATCAACTCTTCGGTTACCAACATTGTTAAATTTTTTTCTTTCATGTTCAGCAAAAGAAAGAAATTCATATAGCGAAGGTTTGAAACAATTTCCGGGTGAGTAAATCATGACAGAATTTTCATTTTTAAGTAAACAATTCTTTACCCATAGCTCTTAGCTAGCTTCGCAGCACTGGATTGTACATATTCAGTGCTTGAAATCCATTTGTTACCTTTGTTGCACAAACAGCACATTTCCATGCCAATCATCGAAAGCAGTCTTCTGTACCACACTTATTTATCTTCTACAGCCATTCATTCCCCTGTGCTGGTCCCCCTCCACTGGCTTTCACTGGCACTTAATTTCTATTAATGGCTTTGCATTCTCAGGTTTAAATAAAATTGAATGTTAGACGGTGCGCATTCACTGCACATGAGAAAATATGCATTGGCCATTATCGCCCATAATGTGTTGGCTCACAAGTAATTCCATTGTGTTCACTGTATGTTTGAGTGAATCATTTGAATGGGGAGATTTATCAGCCTGCCTGCATAATTTAGGCCTGAGCTGAATCCTACGCTAAGTTTACGACCTTATAACCAGTTCGAACAAACACATTTTGTCTCATGTTGTGTTTCGTGGCCAAAGACACACTGGAAAACAGCTTGACACTTTAGTTTATCCCGTTTCTCCTTGTCTCAAGGACATCTTAAGAATAAAAAAAATAAAAATAAAAACAGTTTACCTCACTCGTCCCTATGTTATGTCTTGTTTTTGGAGTGTGTGAACTTGTTCGTATTCCCCAGAGAGTTTTGAGACTGCCCAAAATAGAAGTGGGTCAACCCCGTACTAACACAGTATTTTAGGAGTGTTTCCCCTGGTACTGTGCAATGGCTCAACTGTAATGTTTGACTGATTGCTGTCTGCAGCGCTGAGACACCGACACAACAATGCAGCTATTCAGTTTTGCTGACAGCAGGTCTTTTAACCCTCTCTGTTCCCCCAGTGTTTCCTCTCTCGTTTTTTTTTTTTTTTCACAGATGCACACTTTCACGTATTGATAAAACCCATTCATCACCTATACTTGTTACAGGTTTAAGTTAGATTTTAACGTCACATTTATATTTTGGTCAATTGTCTGAAAAAAAGTGCTTGCAATTATGAAATTACGTAATATAAAGATTTAATTATATCCTACTTAAAGCTGCAGAGTTAGTTGACATGTAGGTGCAACGTCACTTATATTCAACAGAGTGTCTAAAGGGGACTATCAAGATCAAGTGTAATTATTATTTCTGTAATAAGTACTTGTCACTTTATTTTAAAGTGACTGTGTTACAGTGTAATTATACATTTAAGTGCTGAATAATAATAATTAATACAGTAAATGTACTTACTATAAGGTTAGGATTAAGATTTGGTTATGCATAATCTATAGTTATTACTAGAGTAACTACATGTAACATGGACACTGTACAATAAAGTGTAACCTAAGTACTCTTGCAAAATAATATGAGAGAAAAAGACCCCAGAAATCTTAAATGAAATCTTAAATAGAGTTTCAGAACCGATCAACTGTACTCAGGTTTGCTAAGATACCACATTTCTGCTATAAAGTCAGAGATTCCAAAATAAAATAAAAGAAAAAAACTCCAAGGCCAAATTTTCTAAACTATGATATATCCACAGTATCTGTGTTCTCTATCTATAATGGCACAAATTTGTCTCTGAGGCAAAGACGATACTTAAATCGAGACGTCTTTTGATTTTCTTGAGCTACAATTTTCCTCTGATTGTATGTTTTTTTTTGTGGAATCTTTATTTATTGGATTTTTTTAAGGTCATTAGATTAATTCATTCCACATTCAATATCATTTTTCAATATGTGGAAAAAATGTACCCTGACATTCTCTTTGAGGAACTCAAGTCAAGCGCCACATGAAAACACACTCACAGATGAATACTCTCAATCACCATCAAGAGAGATATTGCTTATCCTGTGTATTATATTTACAATTTCCAGCCCTGCTCGGATCACTCACTGTAATGTAATGTTTGCAGGGATAGGGAATATTTTTATGCATTTCATTTTTTTTCCAGTCCCAGGTGTGCTAAAAATAAGTCAAGCGCATTGTGTCAACTCTGAGGCGATTTCGGAGAATGATGTTTGAGTGGAACCAACTCCATGAGATCTCAGGCTGAATTTCATTGGAGGCGGTGAAGCGTGTGGAAGGATGTTTGAACTGTCTCTCCATAGCCTTTGCATAAGGATTAAATTCGCCTGCCTAAATTTATTAATCATATCAGATATGAAATTTACTGTCACACAGGCGGGTATTTGTTTGACAGCGGTAATTCGAGGACGGTGAGAGAAAGGAGTCAAGTAAAGGTCGCACTTTCTCATATGAGATGGTGGGACGTTTGGACTTTGCATTTGGAGTAGCCCTCTCAAGAGATCCTCCTCTGTTTTCATACCGCGTCTAATCTCTGTCATTCAATATGTGGCGGTGTTCTCTCAGAATGAGTGTCCCGTGCTCCCATCACAAAAACAGCTCATGCAGGCACATTTCAGTGAGGGTGTCACATTAAAACTTGATAAGGAACATGGTTGGATAGGTCTTACGAGACAAACTGAATATGGGACCTCACTACTCTGGTAAAGCTGCTCTGACACTATTTATCCGGCTATGCTTGATGGCACTTATTTGGCCGCTGAGATACGATATGCAGAGGTAAGAAGGTCACGGTTACATCAATGCAGTCGCTGTACTTTTACCCTTCCTATATGTTGATGTCAGAGAACTATGCTCCCTGTCCTCCCATAGGAATCTCAATATTTCATTTGGCTTCTAGACAGCTCTGGGATTAAATGGGGAGCAAATGTGGAACACAAAAGGTGATTTTATTTTTCCATACAATGAAAGTGCCCCTCATTGACTTTCATTGTATGGACAAACACAGTTCAAATATTGATCCAAATATATTCTTTTGTGTTCTGCAGAACTTTTTCAATATATTTCAATACTAGCTGAACAATATATCTTTCCAACGCGTTCTCATCCTAGGGCGTCATATAGTGACACTTTTGAAATTTCGTCTAAATCCAACGCACATGGCCCCCTTAGCGTCAATATAACACACAGAGAGCTTTGTTCGGTTATGGTAGGTTTAGTTCTGGGGTAGGTTTAGCATTAGACCACTAGGAGGCGCCTAATATTGACGCTAAAGGGTGCCATGTGCTTTGGATGTAGATGAAATTTCAAAAGAGTCATTATATGATACCTTGGGATGAGAATGGGCTGATCTTTCTGAGTTTCAAAAGAGATTAGAAATCACTTTTGCTCAGAAGAATGTGATCAAAAGTCAAATACCATGTTGTAGTTGAGACTAGCTCATTCAATTCAAGACCAAAATAGGGTAGAGTTAGCCTGGTTAAAACCAGACCATTCTCAGTTGTAACTGAGATGTGGTCTGGGAAAACGTCATAGACAAATAATTTCCAGAGGAAATTAGTTAGTCAACTATGGTCGCAAGTTCCGTCGTTATCAGCATAGTTCAACGAGTTGGTGTTTCCCGAAACCATCGTTCCAACAAACATTCGTAAACAGCATCACAAAGTTGTGTGGTTTGAACGACAGCTCTCGACTTGTGGTTAGAAGCGTCGTTTCTATATTTCATTACATTTGGGAGTAATAAATCCATATCTTGAGCAAAATAAGCAAGCTGACATTCAGTACAACCGGTGCCTTTTATTCAGCATACATACAAATGTAATTTGCGTATTTTAGTTTGTCAAAAGATTTGAACTAACGTGTTTGAAGAGTGCGCATGTGCGAACGTGCTTTACTATGTAAGAACGAGCCAAATATTGAGTCTGGTAATAAAGCAAAACAACTGAACAATTAGAAATAGTCCTCAGATTACATGTTTGTAATTTATAGAAAACAAATCTAGCGTTAATTGGATCTCAAACGATTTCATTAAAAGTAGGTATTACTCCACCACGCGCGAAACCAACGTGGTTGAATGATACTTTGCGAAAGTGGGTTTCGGAAAACAGTCGTGACTAGCTAGTTGATTTTTCCAACGATGCATCGTAC
Source organism: Pimephales promelas (assembly GCF_016745375.1). The sequence continues at coordinate 10,693,387 of NW_024121233.1, forward strand.
TATGGTAGTGAAGCAGCGAACTACGTCGTTGTACGGGAAACGCACCCCAGAGCGATGAAGGAGATGACGTATGCAGAGCGGCGGCCGGCGGAGAAACATCTCCGAGTGTTCTTTGCTCGGTTTTTAACAAAAAGGAAACGTTCAAATCGCTTAAAAACAGACGCGATTGCTGATTCGAGCGAGTGATGTTCGACGGCGGCATCCATCTTTAAAATGTAGGCTACAAAATCTGCTTCAAAATCCCAGCGCTGTCGTCATCGTGTAAAGCCCGCCCCAACGTTTCTGATTGGTGCCGCGATTTCTGCGGACTGGATATGGGTTTGAATGAGCTCTTTGCCAGACTAACTTTCAGAGCAAATCTAAATTTGACGGAAGTTATCTGGGTTTTCCCAGTCTAGGGTAGAGTCTGAGTCTAGTCTAAATATTCCATGACAAGACCAAGAGTACGTAGGCCTACTTGAGACAGTCCAGTCTCGATGGTATGCTATAACACTGGTCAGAGATTTCATTATGAATTCATACTTTTGCCTTTTTTTTTAGCTCTAAATCCATTTTTTGTGTAGAAAAGTGTATACTTGAAACATAAATGAGAACTCCATCAAAATTTGGATAAAACAATTCCTTTGAGATAATGTAGCTACAGGCAATCCTCCAATACTACATGCATCAACCATAAGCTCCATCTCAGCAAGAGTCTAGTGCCAGTGGATGTTCAACTGATTGGGTTTTCTATTACTTTCTATTACATTCTATCATCTGATACAGCAGTTTACACACATAATGGCAATTATGAATTACAATCATCCTAGCAAACTACCGGCTACCAATAATGCTTTTATTATAGGACTATCGACCAGTCGTCCTCGGGGAGGGAGTGGACAGTGGCATGTAATCAGAAGTTTGATTGATGATTTGTTTAGGGTGTATTGACTCGACGTCCATCAGCCTGCAATGGACTGTAATTCACACATTTCTCTCCATCTCCATGGCATTAGGGCATAAAGGGACACCCTAAAACCCCACCAGACGTCCCCTAAAGCTACACTTCACCAGAAGCCATTTTGGAGCCAGTAATAACACCTTTTACAGCAGAGGAGAGTATTACTGAAAGTTTTTACTGCATTAGAGTCCTGATGAGGTGCAGTGCAAGTGTGTTTATAGTGAGTTGGGGGGCTAATGGAGGCCAGCCTCATTTTGTTTACTGTCCATTTTCATCATCGTTTTACAGCTGAAAAAGGCGACCTGGGATATCAAGTGTGAAGAAGACTTTAAGACTAAGGAAGCTTCTGATTGCAATGCTGTATGCTTCTCGCATCGTTTTACACGGGTGAGGCACAGCAGCAGAATCGGGCCGCAATCAAGTCTAGAAGACTCTCAGACATGTAGGATGTACAAAAAATGGGACAATACCAGCATTTCCCTCTAGCATTTTGAACTCATCAGTCAAGATTTGGCATTCTGATTCCCCTTGAATTAGAATAAATTCATGAATTATGTTGTACTTAAAAATCTTGAAGCGATAATATCTGTATGCATTCTGTTTAGGGGGCATGGATGCGCAGGGAGTTCTCGGCCAGAATGAAACCATTCCGCCAATCCAAACCGTATGCTAATTATCAATCCTATTTAACGATAGTCCTGACAGAAGTAACGTGATATCATTTTGCAGGCATGTTTTTCCAATGAGCCTATGTAGTTTGCGTAAAAGCTTTTTTCTGCCAGACTCTCTGAATATGATGTGGAATGGCAACGCTACCATTAACTTTCCAGTTTTCCCCAAACAACTAAATCACTCCGCACTGCAAGCATTTTAATGAACTGAGAGAATTACACAGTTGTCTCTGTAAATGTTTGCCAAGCAAATATTACAGTATGCAGTAACGTGTGAACTTTGACTCACTGATGCGTTTTATTTGCTTAAAATTTGCGCGACAAGCGCATTTCTGTGAAATGGTGTTGAAGATTTGCACAAGTTGGATGGTTGATTCCATGTGGCGTTTTATTGCTTTTTCCAAGTAGCAAGTTGATAATTCGGGATTTCTGAGTTGAATGGAGCGCCGCATCACTTATCTGTTTAGTTCTGGTGGACTTACTGCGTATTTTCTGCCAGGTTGTGTTGACTCACCAAGTTCCACACAGGGTCTTAGCATTTTATTAACTGGCTGAGTTGGGGAATGCATGGACTTCTGCATTGACCCGTGGATATGTTCCAAAGCACGACGTCAGCCCTCTGTCAGAGACAAGCATGAAACCTCAGGAGAGAACTGACCGATGTAATCACATTGAATCTGCTGCCCTGCATCGTACGGACTAGCAAAACAAAAATCAATCTGTTTCGGCAAGGAAGAGTCAGAGAGAGAACAGAGGAAAGAAGGAAAGACTAATACAGGAAAGCGTAAATCTATTCAGCGGTGGGAAATATTGCACGGCATAAGACACAATTGAAGATAAATAAGGCACAGGGCATGACTTTAAAATATTGCATTAAAGGAACTCTTCGGGGGATTGAAATCACTGCCTGTGAACCCACTCCTAAAACTAAATTACAGAGGGGGGTAGGCATGATTTCATGGTTCACTACTTAATTTTCCTACACTTTTTTTGCTCTCTCCTCCATTCGGTTTCTTTTTCTCTTTCTCTTAAACTCCCTTAGGGACAAACACTCTTAAAGAGTAAGCGTATGTTAGTTTAGTTTTCTTACAGTGGCTTTCACATAAGTCAATACTGTAACTGTTAGCAATAGCATTTTTTTAGTAGCACTTTTATTTACATTCCTGTTCCCCATGTACATACTATTTGCTCATATAACTGGGTAATAATTAGGTACTAACCCTGAACCTACTCCCAAACCTAACCTTAACCCACCTTACCTTAGTTAAACCTAATTACCTCACATTACCTGGTACTTTCTAAGTGCACATACTGTAAAATAAACTGCAACCCTTTTAGTCACAATCGCAAAGAGACCTTTACTGTAACTAAGGTTCAACTTTCTGTCAATAGACATACATTTTGAGCTCTTGAAATTAAACATTATTTTACCTTTTTAATGATTCAATTTAAACTGTTAATATTCTATATTCAACTTGACCATTGGGATAGGCTTTGCTTGGTTTACAGTATTCAGTCTAGCATTCAATATGTTTTCTATGCATTTTTTTTTATTTTTAGTTTCAATTAATTACATTTTTTCCCTCAATATGATGAAGGAATCTGTTAAATTAGAAAATGTTTCACTGTAGTGTTCTTAGACTTTTATATCTAAATATATGTTAAATATATACAAGGACAGGCACATGTACTATCTGTCCTCTGGGCAGAGAAAGAAAAACAAAGAGGATGTGGGGGGGTGTTGGGTATAGTCATGCCCTGGATGTGGGCATCCTGTTGAACAGCAGTAATGCAATGTGTTTTTCCCCACAGCAGGGGTCAAAGAAAAATAGGAGGGAGTGTGTCTGTCCACAACCATCAATCTTTAACCCCGAGCACCTCCCACGGCCCATCGCTGGGCTCTCTCATCCCTCACCCACATCTCCCCAAACACCTCACAATCACTGGAGCGTAACCATTGAATGCATTTCAACTCAATAACACCCTCAGTGTAAACACACACACTTATAGACACACTGAATCTCAATAGCAGCTTGTTGTCTTTTTTTTTTCAAAGTTATAAACAGCAAATAGCAACACCCAGATCTTTGGAATTGGTTAAAACATGGATGACAGATTTGAGTATTGTAGATTGTAATGATTTTATCATATCAGTGAGGTTGAGAGGGGAATTGTAACAATAGTTTGGAGAAATTGCGATGGTTAACTCTTTGAAACATGTTACAGTATGAACTTGTCAGCTAACTGATTCATATACCCAAGCATTTTCTTTGAGTATAGGCTATACAGAGATCACTTGTCGTCTTTCTTAAGACTGCTCTGAAATGATATTCAGCTGTCCTGATATATAGCATATTAATGCACTTTAGCATGTTGGATGATATTTAACTGAGAAAACACTTTTAAATTAAAGTTATTGGAATTTTCTTATAAGCCCGAATTTTAATTATAGCAGTTCTAGTATAAGTGCAAACGTATTACAATGTAACATTAACATATGTTTCAGTGATTTAATTGTGTTTGTGTGCATTATGTGTGTGTGTGCGAACTTGCAGTATACATGCCTATTAACCATTCCTATATATATATATATATATATATATATATATAGCTACAAAGCTACAAATACTATAACCTAGCTGTGTAGAAGTAGAAAACAATAGAAGTGTATATGTGGGGAAAAGTCCATGCGGGGACCAAAGCTGAAATTGTTGACTTTGTGGGGACAACAGCTTTTATATCTTATTTGGTGTTTTTATTTATTTTTATTTTATTTTATTGGTGAGGTTTGTGTTGAGGGTTAGGGTTATATTATACTCTTTGTGCAGTAAAAAAAAAAAAAATTGGAAGATATACACCAGAAGCAGGGTTAATAAAAGCACAATTACAAGTATGAATGCCAATAATTATACTAATAAGATCCCTTTTTTATTAAAAAATGGATTGAAGCTATTTTTAATAGTTTGATTTAGTAGCAATTAGTCTTGTTATTATTCCTCGCAGTGAAAAGATTAAGAACCACATACATTCCTTTGAAGTGTGCTCTTAATTAAGATAAAATAAGTTCACACAATAAAATACCTCTATAATAGAGAAGTTTAATACTCTCACCAATATCATGTTTTTGTCTTACAAATGTAAATTCATTAAGGAGATTGTTATTTTTGGAAAATATGTAGTATAGGCCTATGTTTCGTATACTCAAACATATATTTTTTTTAAAGAGAGAGAAAAATCAATACCCTCCTCTGGCCTGATGGTTTCAGCAGTAATGAGTTGTGTTTTTATACTCAGCTCACTAAAACCCTTTATTCAAGTCTGATTGTGTCCACCTGACAGAGTCCACCTGCATTTTCATTTAAAAACCGTATAGAAGATGAATTCAAACTTCCCAGAATGCCTTTCTAATGACTTTCTCCAAGTTTCAATCAGTAGTTGAGTGGCGGAGAGATGAGAGACGGCCTGTTTCAGTCCCCGACTCCTGCAGAGTGAACATCAGAATGAAAGTGTGTGTGTGTGTGTGTGTGGTTAACCCTCAGACGGGTTAACCCTTTAGTCGAGTAATCACACTGGGCTAATCCTCTCCCAGACGGACTAGCCTTTGCATCACCCTGCATACAGAAGTAGCCGCTCTGCACAACCGCATGAAGCGGAGTGAATGCAGGAAATCGCCCTCCATCCCCTGTGATATCTGCTAGCCCGAGGCTGTGGGGATAAGATGATTGAGGTGACACTGGAGAGAGAGAGAGAGAGAGAGAGAGAGAGAGAGATATGAAATGGAAAAGAGGAAGTCCAACCTACCATAAGATAGAGAGAATGAGTGAACGATTGGGCAGCATGATGGAAAAAAGCCATATATTGGTGAGGGAGAGTGTGGAGAGAGGGACAGGAAGGGAGAGATGAGAAGGGAAAGAGATTGGAGGCTTAGACTGCTAGACTGGTCTGTGAATGATAAGGGAATTGAAAAAAAAGTGATTGACATCTAATCCATCAGGTCTAAATTCACACATTCAAACACAATAGAGCAGAAGCGGAGGATTTAGATCATCAGCGGGCGACTGGATGATTATCAAATGTCATATGTGTCACTCATGACTATAATTTTTAATCCAATTAATTTTCAAAGCAATAATGACTAACAGGAGGTCTTACGTTTAAACTTAAAATAAAGGCATGTTGAGTTGATTTAACTGCAGTTATGAAAACAAAGTGATTTTATGTTTCTATGCTAATGGTGTAATTTTGAAACTGACATATAATTAAATTCCAAAGTAATTATGCCTACAGAAAAAAAAAGCTACACATTCACATCTGGTTATTTCAAATCATAATGTTTCTCACTCATAATTAATATTTTATTTGCATTCACACAACCTGCACACCTCCCTGCATCTGTCACTTTGTCATTTTGTGTGTGCGTGTAGTCTTTGAATATTCTTCTGGAGTATTTAAATCATCCGCGCCACATGCAGTCTGCATTCGTAACTACAACAGCCACCTGGGATCCCTTGAAATTCACAAACACAAATATTTCGGCCCTTTTTTTTCTTTTTTTTTGTACAATAACCTCATTAGATTACTTTAATTGTGTCAGGAATCAACAAAATTATTGTTTAGTGTGTCAGTAATGGCATCCCTGCTGACAAGACAGATAGAGGTCAGGTCACCAACATGTTTAGATATAAACAGGTTACGCTTTATTTCAAGCGTTATTTCAATGGTCCACTTTAGACATTCCACTAAATAACTTTGCAACTACGTCAACTAACTCATTGTTAGACTGTGGTTAGTTGTTATAGTTCAGGTTAGGAGAATAAGTTATAGTCAGTTGAAGGTCTGTTGAGGGGATCATAAAAATAAAGTGTTGGGAGATATTAAAGGAATAGTTCACTTTAAAAAAAAAACTTTTGCTCATAATTTACTCGCCCCCATGTCATCCAAGATGTCCATGTCTTTCTTTCTTCAGTCGAAAAGAAATTAAGGTTTTTGATGAAAACATTCCAGGATTTTTTTCCGTATAATAGACTTCAATGGGAACCAAACGGTTCAAGGTCCAAAAGACGGTTTCAGTGCAGACTGTACACTGTTGTAAAATGGAATTTTTACCAAAATTTAAGTGGTATATTTACCAAAAATCAACTTACTATATGTAGTTGTATTTAGCACTAAGCTAAGTTAACAAGAATTCAATTACAAGAAGTTTGTAAGGAGTCCATTGCCATAACTTGGATTGGGACTAGAGCCCGACCGATAAAGGATTTTGAAGGCCGATACCGATACAAATATTTTTGGGTTTTAAAATCCGATATTCCGATATATCGGCCGTTTTTTAAAATTTTTTTATTATTAAATATTGTTGGATTTCACACACGGATTGTTGGATTTTTCACAACTTTTCTGCACAAGATACGTTTGATACTTTTTCTCTATGTAACATGTTCACTCCTCGCAAGTATAAATTACATTTTCCAATGCAGGGACTGTAACCAGAGATATGCTAGTTATAAATACGGTAATAATGACTTTATTTAGGCAGAAAAAGTTAATTGTGGTTTCCAAGCTCATTAATGTTAACGTTAGCGGTCTTCCACTGATGATAGTGGCATTAGCTTGCTTTGTGGTTAGCTAGTCTATGATGAGCCATAATTTAGCAATAGATAACATCATACTGCAAATTGTAAAACATACATTTTCAATATAACAGGCCAAGGAGAGATGATTGAAGCGTGTTTCGTCCATTTTTATTTTATTTTTTAAATATTCATTTATCGGCCATTATAACTGCTGATACCGATATTATGGAAAATGCCTAATATCGGCCGATAATATCGGTCTGGCTCTAATTGGGACGCACACACTTTTAGCACATCCAATTCACCTATTCTGCATGTTTTTGGAATATGGGGGAAACTAGAGGAAACCCACACATAGAAGAACATGCAAACTTCACACATAAAGGCATCCTGGCTCAGACCTGAAACTGGGGTCTTCTTGTTATGAGGCAACAGTATACCCACTGAGCCATTTCATTATAGCATCATATTCTCTATTTCTCTCACCATACCATGAAATTAAACCTTATCGTGCGTCCGTCTATTGTGCAAATTAGGTCCATCGTGCTGTGGAACCTGCTGTTTTAAAAGGATTTTAAAAATCTTACAGTTTATTATTATTATCATGAATATTGTAATAGTGATCAAACTGCATTATATTTCATTAAATGTGAGCATAATGGACTTATTTCCAAATATTTGTAGTTGCTGCTTCACTGACGATGGTATGCTTTTGGGAATTAGCGATTCAGTTTGTCGTTAACGGT
>NW_024121233.1:10703816-10749024 GCF_016745375.1 Pimephales promelas
TTCTTTGGCTAATGTACTTTCAAGATGGAGGGACAACATGGCGACCGACATTAGAACCGCTTACCCGTATGTATTTTCAATGGCATATTATATACTCACGAGAATACTTTATTTGAACGAAGTAAATATACATTAATGAGCACATATATTTTTGAAAGAACTAAGTGTTTTTACAGTGTAGCTTTGAAGGAAAGGACCTTTATTTTGTCATTATTTAACATTATCATGAATACATTTTAAAATTTTTACATTTAGCTGAAGCTTTTATCCAAAGCAACTTGCAATTGCTATATTTGTCAGAGGTCGCATGCCTCCGGATCAACCAGGGGTTAAGTGTCTTGCAGGGACGCATTGCTCATTTGCTAGTGGCGACAAAACCGATGGTTTCAGCACAAAATCATCTGTAACTTTGTAAAAAAACAGACAAAATTGGACAGATATTAACCTGGATAGACAACCCGATCTCACGACCAAGTCGTACGAATTCGACGAATGATTAAAAAGTGGCTAATTCGTAACAATTCATACGACCTCACTCGTACGAATTAATACGATTTTGCTAAATCGTACATATTTTACGAATTGGCCAATTCGTATGAATTCGTACGAATGACCTACCCCTTACCCCGCCCCTAAACTTAACCATCACGTGGGTTTAGACAAATCGTACGAATTAGTACGAGTGAGGTCGTACGAATTAGTACGAATTAGCCACTTTTTAATCATGCGTCGAATTCGTACGAATTGGTCGTGAGATAGTGTTGGGATAGACAATAAAACAAACAAAATAAACAAACAAACAGTAAATAAAAACTAAACCAAAAAAGACCCAGACTATGATACCAATCAAAACCAAGTTGTTATTTTTTCTCATCAGTATGCCATGTTAATAATTTTACAAATTATTAGGCCAATAAAGTTCAAGGTACAGCTGGAAAAGACAAAGACGTGGTTGGTCACCAAAACCGTTTCACAAACCCAGCCTTAAATAGCTTGTTTTAACCTTGTGGGTGCTTGTGTAACCTGACATTATTAGGAAATGGCAGTTGCCATGAGCTGAGTAACAGGAATACGGCTCAGCCTCCCACAGTCGACGTGTCCACTGTGATTACAGAGCGCACTGTTATCAAACCATGCTCTCATAACAGCCCACTCACTGCTTACATTTCATAACAATACTCTTCAGGATAGATAGGTGTGCCTGGCCTCCTCAGTCCAGCATGACATCACCCACCCTCCTCTATGTACTCCCTCTCTTTGGGTTGGGCATCCATGAATGCCCTTTTAGCCTGTGTTCTCTCTCTCTGCTCTTTCCCACACTGGTCACTTAGTCAGGCCCCTGCAGCGCCCATCTGTCCACACACACAAACAAACACGTGCGCTTGACGCACTTCTGTGCTCTGTGTGTATCTCTTATCGCTCTGGGTCCTTTGTGGTTTTGGGGTGCTTCTTCCTGTGCAAGATGAGGGATATTTTAATCGCAGACCTTCCCCTCTGCCCTTCCTCTTTCCTCTCAGACTCACCGTACAGCGAAACTAATGCTGCACCATACTGGCTCACAGCAAGACATTTAGTCTCTCAAAAGGATAAAATCATTTTCAATTCATTTATTCAATAAGCAAAGTCTTATATTGTCATCAGATGTTTGTTTTTGTACTGTGTCAGATGTTTATTTTTTTACATCAGTGACATCACTCAAAAGCATATGATACATACAAAAAATTAATTGCATAAATAAATAAATAGTTAAAAGCTGAAACTTTAAGCTGGAAAGTGGACTGGAATGTCCAAATGAAAAAGTAACCAAACACTAATTTCAGTTCTACATTTGAATTCCAATTTTGCTTCAAAATTAAAATGGAATGTAAAAGAAATCCCCAATTGAAGTCTGAATGGTGCACAACCCTGCACTGCGTCATGCTGCGGTATTAGCATAACACAATGTACAAAAACTAATAGTACTTTTGGTAAGTGCTATTTCAGTATAAGGATACACATGAATATATTTCTTTAGGAGTGGACACTGTATTAACAATACTCATTGGATTATATAAAAATACTGAAATGGATATTGGATTTTTGCCGACATCGGATAAGATATTTTTCAACTAATTTTGTCCGATAGCTGATAAATTATTTTTCATTTTGAGCAAAAACATACTAGTTATACTCATTGGATTATATAAAAATACTGAAATGGATATTGGATTTTGGCCGACTTCGGATAACGTACACATATTTTTCAACTAATTTTGGCCGATAGCTGATAAATTATTTTTCATTTTGAGCAAAAACATACTAGTCAAGTAAAACATAATGAAAAGTTTTTACTTGATTGAAAGCTTTGAAACTAACAATAAAATCAATCACGGAAATTTTGCAAAATAACTTAGACAAAGGGAACTTTTCTCATATAGAATGACATAAACGAGTTTCAAAAGTAAAATACTTCGGTTACACTTTATTTCGATAGTCACTTTAGACGTTCTACTAATTATAAGTAACTTTTCAACTACATGTCAACTAAGTCTCATTAGAGTATTAGTATATTATAGTAGACTGTCAGTAGACTGTTAGGTTATGGCTATGTTATGTTTTCAAAGACCTGAGTTTTTACAAAGCAGCAGCTTTATTGGTCATGAACAGTCAGAATATTTAAAAAATGACGTACTAACTTATTAAACTATGTGCTGATGGTTATCACTCATACATTACTTTAATGAGACTCACTTTAAGCCTAAACATTATGATGGACGAGGCATTTGACGCCATCAGCACTGTCACTACGCATAACAGCAACAATTATAGCCGTGCTCCCAGCTTTATCTTGCTAATGTGTGAACATCCTTGTTCAACATCGGCTAAACAGCTTTATTCCAACACGCATCTGATAAGAGTGGAAATGTATGGAAAGATTTGGGGCTTAATTGCACCCAGAAGCAGCTTTAGGAAAACGATTTGCGCTTATGGATGGAGATAAAAGCCCGGCTTATAACTGAACTCATGCCTCACATCCCAATTCCACTGTGCTGTGTGATAAACAGGGTTTCTCTCTTTTAAAGTTGAAGCGCATTGCAGGATACGTTTCAGTAAGCGGCGAAAATTGAGAACATCCAATGATTTGGGCACTGGGTGGATTTGTTCAGCTGTCGGTGTAATGACTAGCATAATAGTCTATGAAAAACTCATGCTTCTCGTTTAAACCGCGATTCAAATCCTTGGGAATTGTGCTCTGACTGTGCTTATCTGTGGTGTCATATGTCACATTTACCATGCGGTTTTATCTCAGAATACTTAGCATGGACCGACATACCCAAAAGGCCAAATCCATAGTGTGCATGATATTTTGAAAATGGCCATGTATGGCGCACAAACATCCACGTTCACCTCCAAATTTGAGTGTGAAGATTCATTTCTTGGTCAGGCAAACTTAGAAATACACATTAAAGAGCTTTTGAGGTGATTTACTTTAACATTTCACCCTCCAACGCCAAAGAGATCCATTTAATCCCCCTTTCTAGCACACACACACACACAATCAGTCTATGTAATCAGATAACCACACTGCACATTGGTGCCCACCCAGCTGAATATTCTCCATGGTTGACAGGAACTGGGATGTATTTGGTTTCAGATAGGAGATAGAAAACTCATTTCCAGTTAGCTATCAGAATATACAAGAAGCCACACACTCACACACACACACAAGCACACATACTCTCATAGACACACATAAGCTGCTTCTAAACAAACCTCCCTTAATCACAAAACACTGGTCAACACCAGTCTCTGCGTTCCCAAGCACACAAATGATTAGTGGTACAACAACATAGCCATGGTGATAATGAGTTCTGACGCTTGGGCGTGATTACACACTCAAAAGTGCTGTATACACTCCCAAAATGCATTGCAACAGTGCCCCCTGCCATTACCAAGGCAACTCTCTGGGTCTCCACCTACCTAATTCAAACCTCTCTCCATTCAACTTTAACATAAAGAGCGTGGACGTACGCGCTCGCCTTCACTGGATCTCGTAGCAGCTGCAACCTTTGCTTCACAATCAGCTTCATCACAGCCATTTCTCTCCTCGAGCGCAGACATAAATATTCATTTGATCCCTCTCGCTGCAGTTTCTGTAAATCTCTTTGTCTGAGAATTAAACCGGCGCAGGAGGTAACCGTATATTTGTCACAAATGGCGTTTAATGGGGTTATATTAGCCGTTATCATTCTCACCGGGCTTCAAAGCTGTAAAAATATTTTGCGGGCGTCCATCATTATTGTGTCCATGTATTATTTACACGGTCACACAATACCGGGCGGTTTCACAGGAGCACTTTGCATGTTCAAAGAGCTTTCTGAGAGTGGAAGAGTATCAATGCACGTGCGGATGGTCTTTTGCCTTGGTCATTCATTGTTTCCAGTATATTCCAGCCAGGAATACAGTACACTTCCCCAAAATGATGTCCCCAGAACTCTGTCAGGTGTTAATGATGGGCTAACAGATGGTTGACAGACTCTTTTTTTTTTTTACTTCTTCTTTTTATAATTGGACACTAGATGCAGGAGGGAGTGTGAATTGCACTCCATGGGGAAACAAAGAAGTGGTGGGTTGAGATGCAGATGCACACTGTCCATTTACTGGTGGGAAACTGTTCTAATGGGTTTTAGTGATTTGGTCTGAATTCAGATGAGATTTAGTGTGGGAGAGATGGTCACACAGAGGGATATGATGCTCTTTTTTGGATCTGTAAGTTCACGTTCTTGTTCTCAGCAGCGATCGATTAGGAATTCTAATCTGAGATTAGCAAGAATCAAAGAGTTGAAAAGGGTCTGGCGGCACTCTCAGGCACCTCCTGAATCCTAAAACGAAAACTGATACACCCTATGTTGTGTCAGTCCAAGAGATCTCAAATTCACATCAGATGCCCCGTTTGGGAAAGGAGCTTCGATAGAGCAGGATGAATGTCGCATAAGTATACATTTGACCATGTTTCACTAACAGTGTTATATTTTTAAAAATATCCTCATAAATTGATTATTTGACCTCATTAGAATATATTGACCTATATAATAATAATATAATTATGTATCTGTTCCAAGGTTTGGAGTCGGTAAAATTTTTTAATGCTTTTGAAAGATTTTTTTTTAAATGTAAAATATATAAACAAATGAATAAATCCAAAGGTGTCATATACTGACGCTTTTGACATTTCGTCCACGTCCAACGCACATGGCACCCTTTAGCGTCAATATGAGACGACGCCATATATGGGCCAGAAGGCGCCTCCTAGTGGTGTAACCCTAAACCCGAGCAGAACAAAGCTCTGTGTGTGTTATATTGATGGGTGCCATGTGTGTTCGATTTAGACGAAATTTCAAAAGTGTCACTATATGACGCCCTAGGATGAGAATGCGTTGAAAATACAGTAATATTGTTAAATACTAATACATTTTAAAATAAGTGTTTCTATGTGAATATTTAAATGTAATGTATTCCTGTGATTTAGCAAAGCTGAATTTTCTGCATCTTTACTTCAGGCTTCAGGGACAAATTATTACACTGTGCCTCATTTACAAAACAAACTGCAGTCAAATGCTTCGAACAAACATATAATCCTCTGACGAGGTCCAGGACGATTCAGGACGGGGACTCTACTTCAAACTCTACTTGCATAGCTGTCAACATTGAACATTGAAAATAAGGGAGATATCCCGGAATCCATCGCCAAAATAAGGGATTTTTTTACATTATTAAGAGCATAAGAAACAAATGAAAAAAAAAAAAAATTTTATTCCTATGTTATGCTATGACCTCTGTAGTGGACACCAGGACTCGATTGTTTAAAAAAAAATGAGACAGGTTTTTTCACAACGCATTCTCACCCCAAGGCGTCACCTTTGACCATGCTTCAATATTTGACGTTTTAGGCGCCCTTTAGCGTCACTTACATGACGCGATCCTACGGCGTCATCTAACTGACGCTAAAGGGCGCCTAAAGCGTCAGATATTGAAGCATGTCCAAATGCTTCCCAAGGCGTCAGTTAAGTGATGCCTTGGGGGTGAGAATGGGCTGTTTTTCATCAAAAACCTTAATTCCTTTTCAACTGAAGAAAGAAAGACATGGATATCTTGAATGACATGGGGGTGAGTAAATTATCAGCAAAAGTTTTTTTTTTTTTTTAAAGTGAACTACTTTAAGAGACTGAATGCCAGTGATGATATATAACTAACTATTATAATTCGTTAATGTCTTTTTTTTTTGTCCTTTCTGTCTCTTTTTTCTGTCTCTTACAGTAATTGCTGAATAAAAGTAATTCCTTTAAAAGTAAAAAAAAAATCTGACTCCAAATGAGGTTTATGAGATTTATGCTGTAAAACAGCTTTAATTAATATAAAGTTATATTAGATTTAATGCAATATAATTAAAGACACAATTAAATGTTTAATATAGTTACTATTTCTAACAATAATATTCTTCCACCAAGTATTATAGTTTAATTCAAGACTGGTTGCGGCTGACATGTTATGGGGGGGCAATTGTAACCTGGCTAATTTCATGGACTGAATGAATCCTTTACGTGACATGAATGCAGTTGCACATTAATGCATTTTGCACACAGAAACACAAAAGCCAGTTGCACTGTTAAGTAAGCATTTCATTTCATGCACAAACAATTTTGTGTGCGTTACAGTGAATGCACTTTTCATTTCATGGATAACACAGAATTCAGATGAATGTGAAGAATGTGCAGTATAGCAGCATTTTAAAACTGCTTTGATTGTGGTTCATCTGATCCAAATTTTGTAGCTATCTGTTGTATAAGCTGAGTTTTGTGTTACACTTATAGAAGTCTGAACATACAAAATACTTGTGCTTTTATCATGCCAGAATTAAATGAATCCCAGATCAGAATGAGCATTAACCCAAGCGTTTTTGTTCACGACTGAGCAAACAAGCTTTAGGTGATACATGACGTCCAGCCTTTATATTAGCAGAACAGCTAGAAGACATGCAATGTCGAGAATTGTTTCAGCAGGACACTATTCTTAAGTCATTAGTGCCTTTTGGAAAACAGATCACGACTTTCTTCCTCTCATTGAAAATGTCATACAATGGGCCTTGTTTATTGGTTCCTTGAATTGGCATAAATGTCTGTTATACTGCAACATTTCTTAATTGAATTGTGCTTGTTTTTATTGTACTTTATCTTCCACTTAATACGCTCTAACAAGCTTTCAAATTCAATCAGGCCGTTGACTCAATTTAGCGTGTGCTCTTGCCTGTCCGTGCACATCTGCAAGCACAATAAGTCACTCCGCGGTGACGTATTAGTAGCCGACACTCAAGGGCATTCACGATTACTCTACACCACTGAATGCATCATTAGCGTTTAAAGCATTTTTTTTCAAGATGTATGTACGTAATAAATCAACGTGCGTCCCGTGGCGTTTCCTGGGTAGTGTGTGATTGTGATTGGGGCGAGGTAAAAGCAATCAGGGTGGAAAATATCAAGAAAAGGACCGTGCAGACAATTGTGTATCGTTCCTACGCCGCAGGGTTTTTACCCACATTTTTGCCAAAAGGATTCGGTCTATTGCAGGCGTCTACGTTTGAGCCTCAGACACACGTATGTACACACAAATACACACACAGCAGCTGAAGGCCCTCCTCTCATTGGCCTTGTGCCTGGTGAGAGCTTGTTAAGTGTAGGGCTGAATAGTTGAGGCGGCCCCTCTATCTGCCTTCAGCTGGCCCCTTACTCCACCAGGCTTTATGTCCTCATCTGCAGGCCAACCAGACACGCTATACACACCTCGCACACACACACTCTCTCTGAACATCCCCTAGCTAGCAAGTGTCCACAGACGTTTTCTTACACACACAGAATTTACAATCAGATACAGGAAAAAACAAAGTCTACAGCAAAATATACAATGCTGTCACCGCAAAAAAAAAAAAAAGAGGAAAAATGACAAGAGAAAAAGTCTTGTTTTCTGAAAAGTCTATCAAAATTAAGTGACTTTTAAAACAAGTGAGACTTAAAACAAGACAAAAATGTCTGCCAGTATAAAGTCACAAATTGTTTACCAAGACTTAATTTCTAAAAGTAATACAATATTGTGTTACTCCCTCAAAAACACAATTGTGTTGAAAAGTAATGCATAATATTCGCATCTGAGCTGATCTTGCTTGTTTATATATATATATATATATATATATATATAAAAACCCTCAGGCTTAAAGAAATGAAAACAAATCTTTCAGATGTGCTGCTATTCTGTATTGCTGAAGAATAGCACATGGTGAAGTTCAGCACTATTACTGAATGAAACACAAATATGAGGTTTATCTCAAGTCATTTTTTTTATATTAGTATGGTTGAATTGGATCATCGTAGGTCAGCAGCATAGACATTGAGTAATAAAGTGATTCATATAAGTATTTTTTTGTCATTTAACCATTTCTGTTATACATTTTTTTTAAGAAAAGTGTAACTGTTATTGTGCAAGTTAGATGAGTATACATGCTCTCATTTAGTCTAGAAGTACAATAACCATCATGTTTACAGAGCACACACACAAACGCCTCTGCACCTTACTCCTGATTTAACTCAGCATGGTTACAGGAGAGCTGTCACTCAATAAATGGGAAAACAATGTAACTTGCATTACCTGTTTGAAAAAAAGTAATCTGATTACATAACTCAGGTTACTTAATACATTATCCCCAACACATGTTTGTAGTAGACCAAAACAAGACAAAAATGTTTATATTATATATTTTTGCTATAAGGGTTGGCAACACAGAACTGTTTCTGAATGAAAACACTGAATGGCCATTTTGTTTATGGTTCCTGAACATCTATGTACAATATAGAGAGAATGCCATAATACACTTAAACATTGTGACCTGGCAACGCTTTCTCATCCTAGGGCGTCATATAGGTGACGCTTTTGACATTGCGTCTAAATCCGACGCACATGGCACCCTTTAGTGTCAATATAACACGCTTCGGTTATGGGTAGGTTTAGGTCTGGGGTAGGGTTAGGTTTAGACCACTAGGAGGCACCTTCTGGTCCATATATATCTGCATCTCATATTGACGCTAAAGGGTGCCATGTGCGTTGGATGTAGACTCAATATCAAAAAGCTTCACCTATATGACACCTTGGGATGAGTCTGAATTTAATGTATGGGAGAGAAAAATAAAATAATGCAAAAGATGTCCTCATAACATCTTTCCACTGCATTCAGTTGCATCCTCACTGGCTGTACGCAACAACAAAATGCAGTTTGACAACCAGTGTAGTCTGATTCACAAATGAATGAGCCAGTTCTTTTAATGGACCATGAGTCACAAACTTAAAGATTTATTGGTTTGGGAACCAACCAGCAATCAATTGTGGGTATTTTTGCCTTGTTTACCAGCATTTTGGTGGTTGACCTAGACTAGCCCTTGACAAAAAATGCTGTTTTGTAAGAATGACTAAGTTACACATTTCATTCCGTTTTATGAACGGTAAAGGATATAAACTTCTTTTCAGTTTTTCTTGTGAAACTTTCTTAAATAGTTACCCAAAATAGTTTAAGCACAAATATAGATTAGACTATACCAGGTTCCAAAAAAAATAATAGTGTGAATAGTACTGTTTAAAAGTTTAGGCGTTAGTGTTTTTGAAAGAAGCCTTTTATGGTCATCAAGGCTGCATTTATTTGATCCAAAACAATCAGAATAGAATAAACTGTATAATACTGTGACAGTAACAGTAATATTTTTTAAAATATTTGTTTTTTTTTATAGTTTAAAATTTCACTGTTCAATGTCTTCAATGTCACATGATCCTTCAAAATATGATTCTTTCAATCATTCTAATGCTGATTTGATGCTCAAAGAAACATTTCTTATTATTATCAATGTTGAGCACAGTTGTGCTACTTAATGTTTTTGTGGAAACAATGATAATGTTATTTTGATCAATAGAATATTTATTTATTTGAAATAATTCTTTTTCAACATTATAATATCTTACCTGTCACTTTTGATCAATTTAATGTGTCTGCTGAGAAAAAAAGAAAAGAAAAAGGCCAAGGACAGTATGAAGTGTGTTTCACATCAATGTGAAAAATACATAAATGTGGATCAGTCTTGGCGATAAAAAGTTAATTTACCACCCTGATGCCAAGCAATAAAAATATTCACTTATACTGTCATCAAACCCAACTTTGACAAATGATCTCAGAACAGTATAGTATGTGTACTCAACCCATATACATCAAGGACAGTTTTGTTGTAATAAATGGTACTTCTGTAGTTAAAAGAATATAATAATAAAATATGTTGCAAATAATATTATAAATACTAATCGAATCAATAGAATTGTTAATTCTAATTCTTTGGGTGGCGGTGGGGTTGTAGTTTCTTTAGAAGTACTAAAAGAATCGCTAATGGAATCGTTAAGGCACCAGAATCTTTAAATTCCCTGTGATTCCCATCCCGTGATCAAGACCTCTGCAAAATTGCAGGGTTGTCCGCCTTGAGTTCCTCAGAATGGATGCATGATGGTCTAATGAGTAATGACGTTGGGGGGTTTTATCCTCCATATTGGATTTTATATGCATCTGCTAAAGTTCATTCACATGGAAACTGTTTATTTATTCAGCGCAAATGAATCTTCCCTGTCTTTTCAACCACTGCTGTGCGGGAGGGGGTTGTGTGTTGAACATTCACTTGAATCTGTCTAATGATACCCCTGTCTGCGCATACTTTTTTTTCCCATCAAATGCAGTGTATCCTCTGCCATCTAGACCTAGTTCACCACCGATACGTTTTCACGCAGCAATAATGCAATCTCACTTTCAGTCTTATGGAATCAGAATCCGTTACATGCTTGAATCACTCAATATTTTATTGTGACCTTTGAATGCTCCTCTCAGCGTGTTATTGTCCCCACGACTCTCCTACAGTCCATCTCTCTGTGTGTTTGTCTTTATGGCAGGCCGCTCTGTCTCATATTCCACCTAGTCTTATCTGTAGTGGTCCAGTGGCTTGTAAAATGGTGTGGGGAGAGTTTGTGTTGGGAGCAGGGATGACAGATTGAGCCGAGAGGAAAGAGTATTGAGCGTTAAACCAGCCAGAGCAACTTACCCTTTTTTTTTGCATGTCGCTACTGCGCCCATTGTGCATGCAAGTGATATATGATATATGCATATTACCGGATTGCATTACTCTCAACGGCTTGATCTTCAGAACTCAAGTTCATTGGTTTAACACCGATAACTTTTTATTGATCCACGAAGGTCACACTTAACCTACTGCACTGCCCTAGTGCTTGAAATTGGAGCGATCTGGTGACAGCTAGATCACAAAGGAGCATAAATGGATTTAATTACAACGCTTTGTATTTGTAGCATGCGGACAATCAAGCACATTTTAGCCCACTTGTGCATGAATTTATTTCACGTTTCATAATCTTCACTAGAACCTTTTGCTGTGGTGGATGATTAGATGTTCACTCAGATGTCCATGAGCACTTTACTAAAATAAACTGCCAGTGAATCTACAGCACTATAATATTTTAGCAGAGCTGTGAGCTTGCTGTCTGAATCGACTATAATGAGAGAGAAAGACTGGAAAGGTATATGTTCCACTGCCTATTTACTAGTGAGAGGAACTCCACTGCAAGCGATCAGGGAGTGAAAGAAAGCACAAAGACTGCGACTTTGATAATACGTTGCTGGGAAACTCTGCACTGCTTGCACTCCTCACCACTCACAAACTCTAATCTGGAACACCGTGAACACATACACTTGGACTTTTTACTGTATGTATCCCTCCACTTGTTTGGGTTTGTTTTCAGGCAGACTGTCAGTCTGTGCATTATTGATGGGGATTTTTCAGTGACTCTTTCTGCATGTTAAATAATTATGGTGGTGACGAGGGACTCTTTATGATTGAGTCATTGATTGATTCATTCAACTGATTTGTTCAATCAGGAAGCAAACAAGTGACTGTCTAAATTTGGAAACAGCACTATCATACTAGCTGGGCTAACAAGAACGTTATAGGAACGTTCCATGTAGGTTATTTTTAGGTTCCATTTTTATAACGTAAGGAGAATGTTCCTGGAACGTTCCCTTAACCTTAAGGGAAAGTTCTTGGAATGTTCTGGGAACCAAAAACTAACGTTTTGGGAACGTTCCCAGAACCTAAATTTGTTTGCTGGGATCCCATGAGGCCATGGGGGAGGAGCTATGAATGGCTGTGAAGCAAATAACTGATCTTGTAAATCACATGATAATGACAAGGTGGATGTAATCCACCCAGATTACATTCAATTCAGAAAATACTTTTAATACTTTTTAAAGAGCCCCTATCATAGCATTTGAAATGTTCCTATTTTTGTTTTAGGAGTTCCCAAAAACAGTTTAACGTGCATGCAAGGATAAAAAACACTTTATTTGTCTTATAATATGCATTTATTTTTAACTGATTTGCTCAACGACTCCCAAATGATTCGTTCGACGATTCATTTTCCCAAACACCTCCTCTGAGTAACGCGAATTTACGGCGATTGGTCAAATGACCCAGTTAGTTGTTATTGGTAAACTGTAGGCAGAGACTGTCGGCAACGGAACGCCCATAACCAGGATTATAGCTGGTCAACGGTTGAAAATTGTATATTGTGTTTGAACAATCGTGTCAGAAAAAGTGCACTTTCCACACGGTCCCTTACTCGCATCTCCGTCAAGAGCAAGCTTTCCCGGCGAAACTCACGTTGCGGCGGCTTTTGAAGGGCAGTGCTTATTATATAGCGAAGTCATATTTGGATAAGTCGTTTAGGAGGTAATTGCCATTTTTCAGTGAATGTCTGGTGAATATCAAAAACAAAACTAACTTTACCCCGCTTAGAAGCTGCGCGGAGTGTACAACACACACAACACAATATAACTGTATTGTGCATGCTACAGAAAACATAACAACAAACATTATTAATATTACTTACAGATTGTGATTCGAAGGAGAACGAACCTGATCCATATATATATGGATACTGAGCCCTCCTTCAGGAACAACCGGCTTGCGAATCCACATTTGAATTCATTTCAAGGTTCGGGCGTTGCAAATATGAACTCTGACCACTGATTCTTCACATGCTCGTCCCTGGACAATGGAAACAAGTGGCTGAACTGTCTTTGCACTGTAGAACACAGCGTTCAAGTTTACACTTCCGTATGCGCGCTCAGTTGTTGGGAGCGGCCAATGACCTCTCTACGTCACGATGTAACAGCTAATGACTCGTTTCAAAAACAATTCATTTCATAGACTCACAGTCGACTCTCACTTTTGAAAGACAATAACTTTATATACGGTGCACTTTCAGATATAAATCTTTGCAGGATGTTTTCATTCCCTTAGAGCTATATTCCACACTCCATGAACAGTCATTTTCAAAAATCCATGATAGGTGCTCTTTAAAGTGTTTGCTTATTTAAAAGGAGTACTTACCTACTCAGAGAGTACACAATTTCGAACACATCCTGTGTGTTGCTGGAAGACTCAACATTTATTGAGCTTTAACAGACTACGGTTATCAGTCCTGTATTTGAGTCCTTAATACTATTATGTTTACACAGAGTTTAGTTATTTCAAGGAATGACAAGAGCATTGTAACCAAGATATATCACAACCTCATTTTCAAGCCCTGCTGTGTGATTGTAACTGGATTAGACAACTAGATGTCTCTCATGACATACAGTGTGAGAGAGCCACTCTGCGCTCAATGTGTGCTGAGATGGGTAGCTTCGGTAACTTACAGAGCTGTAGATATGAGCTGCGTATCATTGGAAGGTTTACATGCTAAACATGCTAAAACTATTCAGAGAGTTGTCATTAGTGAAATGTTAGGACCAATTACATAATATTACTCTCGTTCAACATCCTTTTCTTGTAGTCTGCTCTGTAGACAACTTACAGGTGTCTTTTGATTGGTCTTTTCAAAAGCACAGAATATAGTCATATGAAAGGCCCAGGTAAAGAATATAACCACTGGCGAAGCACTTTAATGTCCAAATAGATATTTTTGTCATGTACACAATGCACACATTACGTGAGACGTTGAACCTCTTACCCTTCGGGTGATTTCCACTTAACCCCAGTGTGACCCATGATGAATTATTTAGTCCAGAGCGATTATGATAGGCCTCTCTGATGACAACGCTGCTCTTTTAAACCTATGATAAGTGGCATGACTTATGGCCACTTTACAATCATGTTGATCCTGTATGAAAAGGTTATCTGGATGGATGTGCTTTCTAGATGGAAATGTTAATCGCCCCCCCAAGGGAGAGGAGGTGGTAGAGGGGCCAATGTGGGAGGATTGACCACTCTCCCCAAGGCTTACAACCACCCATTTAAACAGCTTAAGAGCGAAGCTCCCGTATGAAGAAATGGACCGTCGCTGGTTTAAAAACCTTCAAAATGACAGCAGCAGGTCAGATGCGCGATGGGAGGGGTTGATGGGTGACTTTTGTTTGCATAGGATGTGTGTGGATGTAATTAGAGCGATGTCAAGCAGTCACTGAGGAACTGATGGATAATGTTAAGTGTTGTGGGCACCTCACAGTTAGGAGGGAAGCCATTCCCAATCTGTGTTTTTTTGTTCTGAAGCTGCCTCAGATGACCCCGAGTTTTATTTCTGCTGGGAAAAGTAATAAACTAGAATAGAATGACATTGTTTGCGCTAATAAAATTACCTTTAAAAAGATAATGGGATGTGATATCCTTTCTGCTGGACAGTGTTTCTGTGTCTGGGTTGGCCTCTTTGTTTGCTCAAGACGGTTTAATGAAATAACCTCTGTGCGAGCATTTACATGCAACAAGCAAAAATGGCAAAAGGTAGGCCATTACCTCAGTCTGGTGTAATGTTAACCGTTTGAGCACTCACACATGTATACGCACAGACAGACACACACAAACGTGTTGAGCAGAAGTGCCAGTGGAGCTCAGATTAGCTTAGAGCAGTAAAGTGCCTCTCTGCTCCTAATGGGCTATAAATCAGTGCAGTCGCAAGCCTGTTTACTGCTGTAGTGTCCTGCTCCTTCACTTTACAGCCTGTGATGGAAAAACCATTTAAATAAACACAGGACCCATTACATCTGAATCACTGCCACCTCAGCGCAGAGAGTCGACATAAGCCAGCACATGCTGCCAAGTTTGTAACCAGTTACCCCTGAATTTTATTATTCTAAGTGAATTTTTGACTCAGACATTGTTGTGATGGAGCAGTCAAGCATTAATATTCATCTTGTATATATTAGACAATCAGACACGGGAATGGCTCACATTTGCAGGTAATGTTTGGATCACTGTTAGTTTCTATTAGTTTAACACTTGGAAATACACATCATGTTTTATGAATTCCATCAAGTCGAAAGAGTTTATAAGTCCTCATGTCGTTTCGAACCCCATATGACCTTTTTCTTCCAAAAGCAGATATAAGGGAGGATGCCCAAGCTTCTGTTTTACATAAGTACTGTGGATGGTGATCAAATCTCCCCCCAAAAAATCGAATAAAACATACTCGGTTACTAACGCAACCTCGGTTCTCTCTAAAAGAGGGAACGAGTACTACATAATAGGGCTGGGTATTGACACAAATTTCACATTTCGATTTCGATTCACAAGCTTGCAATTCGATTCGATTTCGATTCCGATATTGATTATTTTGGATATCAGTTACAATAAATGGCTAATTTTCACAAGGAAATCAAATCTCTTAACTAATGCTGTAAACTATGGGAGTCTAGTTGTAGCCTATAGACTTCATTATCCTAATATGAAGGTAATAATTAACTGTTTTGTAGCTATAAAAACACTTAAATTACACTTTTATTTATTTTTTAATAATAAGAAGATCATATGAAATATAAACATTTAAATGGTGGCTGTCATAAAAACTTGCCAGATTTATTCAAACATGCATTAAATATTGAAGAACATTTGTAAAATTATAATGCATATGTAATATGGTGTATATATTTAGCAAAATGCTCCTCTCTAGAGTTTTTTTTTTTCTAGCTGACTAACGAGTTTATGTGGGTTTTCTGAGGTAAATATATGACGATACATTGATTACAAGCTGTTTAACTGACGTCTTTCCACGGTTGAAACGCTGTTTGAGCGAATCAATGTGACATGATCCGGATTTTGATAAGTTGTACTCTAAGTTTTAACACACTTTCAGATGCTCATTCATGTTTATTTGGCGCTGTGACTGGTATTATTAAGCTGGAAGAGAGAACTGCTTCTCTTGAGCTGCGCCAGAGCGATCTCACGCCACAGCGCCAAAACGTTATTTATGTTTTTGAATTTCTAAAGAAAATGGACGTAATTTGAAAATTGAGACTTTGTTTCATATCAAAGGACAAAGATTATTGTGAGTTTTTGGAAGCGCGCAGCCGCGAGACAATGTTTCCATTCATTCAAATGAAACAGGATGACTAATCGATTCTTGAGATTTCTCTTCTTGAGATTTAAGAATCGATATCGGTTCGTAAAAATGAGAATCGATTAATATCGACAAATTGATATTTATTACCCAGTCCTTCTACGTAATATCTTGCGCTATAGGAAAACCTCCTTTCCGAGAGATATTGAAGCTAAAAATGATCTTGACGTTGTCCCAGCCATGACGACCTTGGCCCATGTGTCAACACTTCCAAGTCCAGTGGTCCCAAGTCCAAATTATCCACATAGTAACCACTATCCTGTGTGTTTGGGCTGCACACACTTCCCCAGAGGTGGCGGCATGCGCTACACCTCATCCAGAGGCGGCGGGGTCCTCTTGTGAAACCCCTGCCTGCCCTGTCATGGCCAATGAGGCCATCTCTGAAACCTCTGCCTGCCCTGGCCCACCATCCAAGCCATTGCTCCATGGTCCAGACTCTGCACTGCTCCACGTTCCAGGCTTACCACCATGCCATGATCCAGGTCCAGTTCCTCTTCATTGGCCTGACCCTCCTGGACTCACTTTGGGATCACATTTAGGTTATAATTTCTTGCATTTTGTATTGGTTACTTGTCATGTGTTCCCCTTGCACACGTGTGACCTTGTCATGAGCTTCCCCTGTTGACGAGTAATTTTCTGATTGGTTGTTCAGGTCATGTGTTTTTCTGTTATGTTTTGTTTTTTGTTCATTGTGTATAAATAGCCCATGTGTTACCATCATTCATTGTTTAGCTTTATCTTTGCAACCTGCTGTTGGTGAGTTTGTCTAGTCCATGACTACACGTGGGTTCTCACTTCAACTTGACTTCAGTGGACATTCATATATCTTAAAAGAATATCTTGTCACAGCTGCACCAACACCACAAAGGACTGAGAGTAAAATCTTCTAAGCACTGCAGTCACTTTATATGTCCTGTGAGGTGAGCGTCTCTGTGTGGTAGCGCTCAGCTTGAATCTTTCTGTTCTGAAACACAATGAGATCAAAACAGTCTCTGTGTCTTCCTTCCTCTTTCTTTCTCTCTCTTCCATTTTTCTTCTTTTGTCTGTTAGAAAACAAGAGTGATAATGGGGAAAACAGTGAAGAAAGGAGCGGGAACTTTGCCCAGACATGTTCCACATCTTGCGCACAGCAGGAAAATGCTTTGACAATCTGACACTTTAAAATCCAAGCATCATTTGTATTAATAAAAGGATGCATAATCCTCGCTTTGCTTTAAAAAGCAGCTTAAGGAGCTCCAACTAAATCAAAATGTGAAGAAACTCTTCACAAAACTTTTTTCGCCTTATGTTACATCTCATGCTGAATATTGCTAATTGTTTTGCACTGCTAGTATGGCAATATTGAACGTTTCTTGGCAAAATGGTCCTTTCTAATATATGCTCTGTGAGTTTCCTCTCCTTGGCTGGTCTAATTAGCGCCAATGGAGGTGTTGTCAGCCCACCTCCATCTCTGCAGATTGCAGCAGCTGTTTTAATTCCAGCGAGAGCGATGCTAAATTTCATTAAGACCCAAAGCCTCCTCATTACATGCAGACAGGTGCAGGAACTGCAGTGGATTCACGCCGTCGTGAGAGACGCCTCCTCTGTATTTCTTGTTATGTTTCATTGATGCACCACATTTTTGTTCTCCCTGCATATGAGATGAAGTTTTGTGAATATCTCACAGCTCAGGGATGTTAGCGAAGCAAAAAGGTCAACCTAACAGCAATGACCAGCAGAATTATCCGCAATGGGGCCCGGTTTGTCAGGGATCCTTTATGTTGGGTTGACAGATCCTTCAGCTCAGTTGGGAGATGGACCTATGTTACACCAGGCATGGGTGTGCAGGTAATTAAGAGAGTGCTGGAGTCTTGTCATTGACATTATCAGTGCTGTAGCGTATGCCCATTACTCATAGTAAAGCTCATTACAGAAGCACAGAACTCTGCGTATTATCACTACATTTCACACTCTCAGTATGGAAACGGGGCGAGATAATTAACTCAACAGACCATCTTTCAGAAAAAATATGGATTGATATAAAAAGAAGCCAATATGTGGGACTCTGACATTTAATGAGTCACCATGGTAGTTGTACATGAACGTACAGCTCATGATGTTTGATTTTCACTGATGACTTACCAAGAAAGTCATTGGAGCACTGTAAGCCCTAATAAGTTTGCAGAACACATTTTTGCACTTCAAAAGAATGCAATTTAATTGAAATATTGACTCCAATCTGAATTAAGTAATCAGATTCCAAAAATGACGTTCTTGCAATTAGATTATGTTGCATTTTAAAATACTAGTAATCACACTAGTTACATTTTTACTGATTACAGATTACAAAATGGCATCGAATCATTTCTAATTCATTGATTCTCCCTAATTCTTCCTTGTCATGTTTTAAATTTTTTATTTTTTTAAAAAAATTCTTATTTACATTCAGAAACTAGAAGTTTTGTCAAATTGCTCACACACTGACCAGACAAAATATAATTAAATGGAAAATTGAGAGGCCATAAACCATTTGACCACCTGATTTACAAGTAATCATTTCACTTTTCACTTTTAAGGAGTGTTTTCTCAACATTGGATATCGAATCCTGACTTCTGACGAACATTTGAATTAGTATTTGAATTATCACTCTGTCAATTTATCACCTCAATTTAGGTCCCCGCGGTGACACCTACGCTATCTCACGACCAATTCGTTCGAATTCGTACGAGTGATTCAAAAGTGGCTAATTCGTACTAATTCATACGACCTCACTCGTACAAATTTGTACGATATGTCTAAACCCACGTGACGGTTATGTTTAGGGGCGGGGTCAGTGGTAGGTCATTCCTACGAATTCATACGAATTGGCTAATTCGTAAAATATGTACGATTTAGCAAAATCGTACTAATTCGTACGAGTGAGGTAGCCACCTCGTAAAATTCGTACGAATTCCCGTGAGATCGGGTTGGTGACACGAGTCCCCAAAGGATTGAAAAACACCAATACACACACACACACACACACACACTTAATTCTCGTTATAAAGCATGCTGGGAACTAGACAATTTTTTACGTTCGTTTAAGTACAGTATAAAGTAATGAGTTATTGAGATTACATAACTTGTTTTTCTATTAAGTAGTAATTGATTGAAATGAACTCAGTTTATTTAGTTAATTTCACTGTTCGGTTTTCCCGTGAGGAGAGGCCAAGAGGGAGAGAAAGTCTGATCGCTACGTGCTCTCCCAAAAGTGGAAAAAGTTTAGCTGAGGTTATGGAGAGGAACGGGCAAGGTGCCCAATAAAGTATAATTTATGCAGCTGCGTTTGGTACAGTTAAGGCCTCGGCACAAAGATGCCCTGTTCTAGGGTCGCCCATAAATTGGGTTTCTATGAATGGCTAGCTGTGCAGGACTATCAGGGCCCTTTCTCTGTCGCTCCTCCAGAGGGGAGAGTCTGAAAGCTATTTCCCCCCGTTAACCCAGCTGATTTGTGGGACGCTAATGGCCAATGTTGACGCAGACCTTATTGCTCTTTTTTTCCCACTTGTGGCGTCTCCTGGAGGGAATATCATGCCACTTTATCACATCGTTCCCACAGAGGCTGGAAACTCAAGGCCTGTGTGTCGGATAAGGCCCGTCCTGCTCGCATCCACACTAGGTTAGATTAGACACACTGTCATCATTCTGCCAACACTGAAATGTAGTGTATCCTCCAGGCGAGGAGGACATGGTCATCAAGGTCATCACAGGGAGGGTCAGTGTCAGAGACATAGGTAAGACATCCCTGAAGAAACATGGTAGGGGAGAGTGAAAGACATTCTTTCCACTAAATGTCTTTGTGTGGCATGTTAACCCTTGAAGCAGCAGGCCTAAGCAAAATATATATATTTTTTTTTATTTATTAATAATTTATTAATCATCTATTAATACATTTTTTTTCTTTGTTCCATTCTTGAGTTCAACTGAAAAGCAAAAATGCATAGATTAATAATTTCATAATAGGCCTTTTAGGAAAATTAAGTCACAATGTTTAGAGAATAATACTCATTATATTAGATTAAGATTAGCGAACCTTTGCAAATAACATATGGAAATTGTGGGATTATGAGACATTTAAAGTCATTAGAAAAGTAAATTCTTCTAAATGTGAAAGATGCTTGTAATATTATGTTTTTATTCTCAAAACTGTATTACTTTATTCTTATAAAATGCCTATTATGCATACAATATATTTCATATATTTGCATTATGATTTTATCCTCATAATGATACCTCTCGTGCCAGAATTTTTTAACATGGAGCTAAAAATTGTGTGTGTGCGGATCTGCATGTGTCCCATTCCAGCAAAATATTGCAGATCCACAAGGACACTGACCAAGCAAATAAATATACTGAACAAAACGTAAAAAATATGGTTTATTAAGCACAGAAAGCACATACAATAGTTAGTTAAACATTTGCAAGCTGTGATTATAAGTGAGTTCATTCATTGTCATGTAATTAACAAAGTCCTATTGTTTAATTGGCTCATATATGACTTGATAAGAACGTATCGGCTATAAATAGTTATCACTTTACATTAGGTCACGGAAAATGAGAAAATTACATTAAGTGCTTTAAAAATTAAATGTAGAACTATTGTTCATAGTTAGTTCATGGTAACTGATGTGTTTAACTGAAATGAAAACTTTGTTTTGAATTATCTTCTACCTCCACTTGGCTTTTTTCTTCACCAGATTATGCTGAAAATGAGAACTGAAAAACTATGTTCCTTTATATATTGTGCAAGTAAATGTATCTTGTTGTATGAGTGTTTATATATTTTTACTGGAAAAAAGTTCAGAGTAAGAAATCATTTTAGCAGTGCATTGGGTATGAAGACCACATCAGGTAGAAGTTTAAGTGCATTTAAATATTTATCGGTGGGAAAGTGCCTTGAATAAGCACCTCCAATTAGCCCTGGTCAGTGGGCCTGCAGCGCAGTGGGACTCTCTGAATGTTTTATTATAGGCTGATGCATTCAGCAGCGTCAGTGTTTGTCATTACCGGCTCTCAGCGGCTCATGCGGTGACCACAACAGGGCCCGGGCCTCAGCAGAGAACCGCCGAAAACCCACATCTGCTGAAGCACACTCATCAATACCACATCTGCAGAATGGCCGACGTTAACCTCTTGGTGAATGCATCTGTGTTGTCAAGTCAAGCTACATTAGATTTATTAATACAGAGCTTTATACCGATTGTTTCGACAGACTCTTGCGGAGATGCATTACTGAGCTTAATGACCCTAAATGTGGATTCGGAGGGCCAAGAACCAAGCAAAATTTTGCTGCACAGGTTTTCGCCACATTGACATAAAGCCTCGGCATCCCAGTATCCCGCGCTGTTGCAGCCGTGCCCATTACATCTGACACAAAGTTGTTGTTTTTTGCCACACGTTTTGACGTTTTTCTTGGGAATGATAAAAAATGAATGATGACCTCAATAGTCTTTTACATCTGCGTGAAGATCAATACGGTGTGGGCGAGTAGGTTAGGGGGTCTCCAGAGGTTAGGGGTAGATGGAGGGGGGTCTTCTCCGGGACGTGCTCCGCTTGTACACGAGCTGCCGTATTCTCTAAGTACCGTGTTTAATTGGAGGCCCGGGCCAGGGCTGGCAGAGGGGGTGCTGAGCGGGGCTGTCAGTGTGGAGTGGTACGGCAGGGCGGCAGCAACGCTGGAGCTCCTCTCCATAGAGAGCCCGGGAGTCCCATACATTATTGATTGCTCCTGAGATAAAAGAGGATGCTATGCCGTGCACCCTGCTTCTCAGGGAGGAAAATGAAAAAGGGAGACATGGGGAGAGAGAGAGAGAGAGAGTGATGCCCTGGCTTCCAGCACACTGTCGAGGAAGAAAAACAAGACCTTGAGAGTTTGATTCTTTTCCTTTTACATTGTTAGAGTATCAAAGTACTTCTAATATTCATTATTCATAGGTAGGCTCATCACAAATGGGTATTCTTTCACAATGCTGCATCTTTTTAAGAGCTTCTTGTACAAACATACCACAAAAGAATAGCGATTCTCGCAAGAATTCTTAGGCATAATGACGAATTACAAGCGTTTGGTTGTGAAAAGAAACAGCAAAGTGTAAAAAAGAAAGAAAGAAACAGTAAATCACACGACTGGGATCTGGAATTGACTTTTCCATTGATTTCATGGGCATTTTTACTTTTTACTTTTCTTTAATTGAATTAGTAAGAAACAAACTTTTTACGTATCCACCTGCCCTTGGTGTGAAGGGGCCTTTATTCAAAATGGAGATAAATTATAAACAGACAGCAAACAAATAACATTTCTACATCATATCTGCAGTTTGTTGTATATGAGAGAATTCACCAGAGTGCATAATCCGGTTTCAGCGTTGATGACTAATTGAAACACCTCTGATTTCGTAAACTCCTCTGAATGAGATTGTTTCAACACAGACTCTTGCAGAGATGCATTACTGAGCTTAATGACCCTGAATGTGGATTCACAGGGCCAAGAACCAAGCTAAAGGCCCTTTCACACTGAACGCGATTTTGACGCGCGAATAATTCGCGCGATGGTTTTATTTTTTGATCAGCTGTTTGTGTAATGAGTGCTTCCACACCGAACGCGAATCTGCTGCGGCGAAAAAACGACTTTTATTTTTTTCGCTTCGATGTCGATTTTTGAGGCGAAAGAAAAGGCTTCAGCCAATCATATACAGGGAAACAAAGGTGACGTGACCGCAGCAATGACGGACGGACCTTCTGATTGCTTGTGTGTCGAGTCTGTGAATGAATATCTGAAACAAGGACTGGTGGGACGTTGTGCTCGTTCGTTCGTATCGAGCCCAACCGGGTGTTTACAAGGCTTTTCAGTCCATTTGAGCCTTCAATACGTTTACTAAAAGTGTTTATTTGATTGCATGTAAACGTAGTCCTGATGAATGGGACAGCTCACCTTCTGCCATATGTTTCTAGCTCCGGTAGTGGGTGCCCCAAACCTTCTTTTCTGCTTTTAAATAAAATAAAAAGCTTGTCTTCACTGGATGATAATGATAGTGATGAAGAAGCTATGTGCCACGTCCCGCAAGTCATAGCACTGTACCGCATTTTTTTGTCTGCATCCTTTTATTTAATCGTCCTTTAAATAACAATTCTAAAATTTAAAAAAAATGTAATAAGAAAACATAGAAAATGCACAGCACAGACGTTAATGGAGCCATCACAAACAAACAAACTCTTCGTGGAGAGAGTGTTTCTGATGAATGCTGCGTGGACAAGGAACCAGGCAACTGTGGACCTAAAGTGAACTGGTGAAAGTGAGCTCCACCTGCCAGTAGTTACTGCGAGTTACTGACATGCACATAATTAAAAAGAAGGTCCAATCGAAGCTGCCAGATCATCAGACAAACAATATAAATTCAAAATGCACTGATCGAATCCGGTAAGAACGCATTCATCTTTATCTTTCCTAATGGACTTATGTGCTTATTTGAAAATGTGCTATTTAGAGATTGGGATTTTTTTTTTTTATTAAGCCTATTAAAGCATCATGTTAACATCACTTCAAAAAGACATCTAATATAAAATCTATATTTATTCACCTATAGGCTATAATAATAAGTATAGAGTAGCCTACGTTTTCTGATGAAAATCAGGTCTGCTTTCATCGGCGCGAATGTTTTGGAATGTTGAAGTTCTGAACGTCGCAAATTCGCGTCGCGGCTGATGTGAATGGTTTTGACGCGAAATATTCTCACGCGAACTATTCGCTTTTTCGTTTCGCTTTTCCGTTACGCATCCGGTGTGAAAGGGCCTTAAATGTTGCTGCAAAGCCTCAGCATCCCAGGTTTCATTTCGCACACTGGAACAGACTCAGGGATTTCGCACACTGGAACAGACTCAGGAATTTCACGCACTGGAACAGACTCTGGGATTTCACACACTGGAACAGACTCTGGGATTTCGCACACTGGAACCGACTCAGGAATTTCACACACTGGAACAGACTCGGCGATTTCGACCACTGGAATGGACTCAGGGATTTCGCACACTGGAATGGACTCAGGGATTTCGCACACTTGAACAGACTCGGGGATTTCGCACACTGGAACAGACTCAGGGATTTCACACACTGGAACAGACTCTGGGATTTCACACACTGGAACAGACTCAGGAATTTCACGCACTGGAACAGACTCTGGGATTTCACACACTGGAACAGACTGTGGGATTTCGCACACTGGAACAGACTCAGGAATTTCGCACACTGGAACAGACTGTGGGATTTCGCACACTGGAACAGACTCAGGAATTTCGCACACTGGAACAGACTGTGGGATTTCGCACACTGGAACAGACTCAGGAATTTCACACACTGGAACAGACTCTGGGATTTCACACACTGGAACAGACTCGGCGATTTCGACCACTGGAATGGACTCAGGGATTTCGCACACTGGAACAGACTCGGGGATTTCGCACACTGGAACAGACTCAGGAATTTCGCACACTGGAACAGACTCAGGGATTTCGCACACTGGAACAGACTCAGGAATTTCGCACACTGGAACAGACTCAGGAATTTCGCACACTGGAACAGACTCAGGGATTTCGCACACTGGAACAGACTCAGGGATTTCGCACACTGGAACAGACTCAGGAATTTCGCACACTGGAACAGACTCAGGGATTTCGCACACTGGAATGGACTCAGGGATTTCGCACACTGGAATGGACTCAGGGATTTCGCACACTGGAACAGACTCGGGGATTTCGCACACTGGAACAGACTCAGGGATTTCACACACTGGAATGGACTCAGGGATTTCGCACACTGGAACAGACTCAGGGATTTGAATTTTTCACACTGGAACAGACTCAGGAATTTCGCACACATTTCGCTAAACAACCATTTAGCCAAAGGAATAAAATTAATGGAAGTATCTACTGGTCGATAAAGACCCAGACGGTTTAAGGGTTAAAATAATATATTGTATATAGAGCTATAGAAATAAAGGTGACGTACTAGATTTAGTTTAATTGTGCGAGGGCATTTTTTTGTCCCTTAACTTGAATTTGGGAAGCATTTTTGTTCCCCCGTTAATTTCCAACCCTGCAAATCACATTGCATCTGTATGCCAACTGTCAAACACAATTTTAATATTAATTCAGGTCAAATTGACCTTACAGCATAACGACCAAGGCAAATGGCACAAACCGCCTTCCACGCTTCACCCAGAGGAGTGTGAATAGTGATCGCTGACACCACCGTGATGTGGTGGAGAGACAATAGTACCCTGCAGGACAGCGTGGCTGCTCGGCCTCTGCCACTTTTCCCCGGGACCCAGGGGGCCTCCGAATCCACCCAGCCCACGGAAGCAGCAGATGTCGGGGCTGCTGTACTGCGGCACCCCCCGCGCCTGCCCTGGGGCTGTGTGCAGAGAGAGCAGTGTGTGTAGGACACTGGGACAGATGGCAGGGGGTATGGGCAGGGCTGTACAGAGGATGTGAGCCATCCACATTGCCAACACTGCATTCATGGGCATGTTTGACATGTTTACCTCTGTGGATTGAAACCTATAAATGTGCCCTTTATTGCTGAAGGGATTTTTTACGCATCTGGACTGTTAATGTGGCACAGCAAAGATTTGACTGGTAAAGTCTAAAAAGACTGTTTTTAGGAGTTAAATATTCCTGGGAAAGAATGTTTGTGGTAGAGTAACAAACGAAAATAATCAACAAACAGCATTTGTTCATATACTGTACATTCCACAAGAAACGTGATTGAAGTTGTCCAAAACGTAACTGCACCAGCAGGCACTTCTAGATGACTAAGTGTGTGTCTCGTGGACAAAACAAAGACGGGAGCTGCTCTGTCATGAGCTGACTGGGATGATAGCGCCATCTAGCGGTTAGGCGATTTGGGACTTTCGATGGACAAACAGTATCTCTCAAATGTCCATTTGTGAAATGTAGGCCACAGTGTCTGGAAGAGAGAAAGAAAAAGAGAGAAAACAATATGCTTATGTAACCAGAGATGACAAGAATGGTGAAGAATGAGCGAACATAAACTCTCAAGACTGAAAGAAAACATTATCTTGGCAATAAGCTTGAATCATACTGTTTTATACTTCCATATTGAATAACACAAAGAAAGCAGACACCCGACCACAAAAATAATTCCCTTGGGTGTTGTTAAACACGTACAATTTAACCATTTGCATTGTTTGTTTGTTTGTTTAACTGCCAGATATGGTTTCCCTTGTGATGGACCCTCCTAAAATATAAAGACAGACATACTGTGCAAATATTTATTTATACACTGAGAAAAATTGTGCTATTATAGTGGTGTTATAAATTATATATATATATATATATATATAATTTGTGTTTTTTTATCGTCATTATACAAAAGGCAAAAATAAATGATCCTGTTTAAAATTTTACTTATTACAGTTTTTCTCAGTTGTTTATGATTTTCTCAGAACTCTACACACAAATCAAAACACACACACAATGGGCAAAACGCCTCAATTCTCCTGCAAAATGAAACTTTACATTCAAAACTATGTTTTTCTTCTCAAAATGGTATTTTGTTTTCAAATGACACACACAAACCATCATATGAATAGACATTTATGAGAACCAATTGAACACTGATGTGCTCAATGTAAAACATGTGATGAATGGAAAACACTTCTTCTCCATTCATCATAATGACTTAGGCCCTTTTTTTGGTTCAGTGTTACACTTACTACAGACACTACATACATAAGTGTGTTGTAAACTATTTGAGAATATTGTTTTTATACTCAGAACGCACAAATATAAGGTAACAAATATATTTTACTTTTCCCCACAAAAACAATGTACACAATGTACATCCCAACCAACACAAAGTTGCACATACTGTTCAGTGTAGTACAGTTTATTGGTGTTAGATGTAACCCTGAAAAGAAAAGAAATAAGAAACAATTAAATAAATTTGCATACCAATTTACATAGGCTAATGAAATTACTAGTCCAAAATAGTTATACAGGCAATGGTGCCACAGGGAGCAAGATAAAAGCCACAGTAAAGAGGAGTACTCTAGTTAACTAAGATATACAACACAAAGGCAAACTATATTCACTATCTATTATCTACTATATTATACTCTTTTTTTAACAAATATATATTTATACATTTTTCAGTTTACATATCACATAAAATTACATACTGAATAACAATCATGTAAAACACAGTAAACCTTTTTCCACCCTGTTCTCCCTCCCTTCACCCCTCTCCAAAGGAAGATAAAATAATAATAATAATAATAATATAATAATAATAATATATTTTTAAAAAGACACCAAAATCAGGTAAGGAGTGTTTTATTATACTCTTAATTGTAATAATAATCAAAATTGATGATTTCTGACATGACAGAAAGTAGAATGAAGCAGTAATAATGTCAAGTTTGCAAATTTGTTAAAAAAATGATCACACTACGCATATTTAGTTAATATCTAGGTTGATACTTTGACATTCCTGAATGTTTAAATTCCTTACATTTAAAAAAAAAAAATGAAGCCCTCTTACATTTAAAAAACGAGCTGTCTCCGCCATTTTTATTCTTTAACTTCTAAAATCCGGTGGCTTCTCAGCTCCAGTTGCCTCATTTAATAGCAAAATTTCCTCTGGTTGCACACAGGACTGTTCACTAACTGTATCATGACCACTTCGTTTTCTGACAACCATTTGACACAGCTTTTGCATACTATTGCATACTCGGACGCGGGGTTTACCTCAGCCCCCACGAAACGGGCAAGTTTGAGATGAAATGTTTTATTCATCGCAACGGCCCATTGTTTGACCATTAAGATGATGTAACTTCTCCATTTTGGCACGCAGGCGAACCGTCTGGGCCACGCTACATCAGGAGACGCGTCTCTTGACTTTTTGAACTCCGTTGGCTTCTCCACACGACGCCAGCCGTGTTAGCGCATCGTATATCACGGGTGAGAGGGAAACGATGGCATTGCCATTGATAGCGTTTATGCTTCGCCGCCTCACCGACATAATGAGCACATTATCTGCGCGCTCTGGGACTGCTGCTCGCCCCCGCACTTTAAATATTCACATCCTATGTTTATGGAAAAAGCCAGGTATGAGACAAGTTGGTGAAGAAAGACTGCAAAATGACTGCATCGTGTTTTTCTTCATCAATGCTTCTAGTGAAAAGAGTTTATGTTAATCTCGTTGTATATAGTGGTAGACAGCTGTCATTCTGGAGCTTCAGCACCATGGACAGGTCCAACTGTCTCTCAAATGTAGCCTACCACAGGAAAACGAATCTCGTTTTCTTCACCTTGTTTAGCCTACAATCTGTTTCGTTGCTATACAATCAGTGTACAAAAAGAGACAAACAAAACAAAACAGGAAGGATGCTTAAAGGGATGGTTCAATTTTTGACATGTTTTAGCTTACCTCAAGCTAAGGCATCCAAGATGTAAGTGTCTTTGTTTCCAAAGTATTTTCGATTTTGACATTTTTCGGTCAAACCGTTCTTGTCTGTCAGTCATATAATGCAGGGGGTCCACTTCAAAGAGCAAGCACAGAGAAGTCCAAATTAAACATGATTTAATGACTCGTAAATGTAGGTACACATTGATGGCCTAAGACACGAAACGAGCGGTTTGTGTGAGAAAACGAACAGTATTTATATCGATTTTACCTCTTGTTAACAGCCATGTCCAACTGATCTGAATCAGATATCCAACTGAACCGAACTGAACCAGAGCCCATCTAACGGAGAGCCTTGGCACTTCCTATTAGCCCCTTTGTGTATCATCTTGGTTGCAGTTCCATTAGAATTCCACTGGAGTGCAGAATGAATGGGAGTCTATGGAGCTAAACGGCTAAATGTGTCTCTTTCACCTGCTTGTCGTTGAATCAACATAGATTTTATTGTTGATTCCGGAAGTATAGATTATAGGCCAAAAGTCGAATGAACGAGTGGCCGTTGTTGGCCGGAACACGCTAGCATTCTGCTGTTGTGTGATGTCATCACATTTTTGAACGGATATTTAGAACAGATAAGTGAACTTAAAAATGCAATTTTCAGCTGAGTGTATTAACTTAGCAACTTTCAAATTACTTGACAAAAAATTACATCCTGAGAAAAGTGGATTTCTGGGGGTGAAACCCCATAGACTCCCATTCATTCTGCACTCGACCGCGAGCGCCCCCGCATGGACAGAGACGTGTTACTGCAGCCAGTCCAGAAACCGGAAGTAACCAGCCAGTGCCATTCTCTGACTGAAGTGATCGCTTGCGTGTGTACGTCACTCAATGTTTACACAGAGATTTCGGAAGTTTTACCTTTATGACTGACAGACAACAACGGTTTTACCGAAAAATGTCAAAATTGAAAATACTTCTTGGATGCCCTTGAGGTAAGCTAAAACATATCAAAAATGTATTTCAAAGTGAACTATGCCTTTAAGTCCTTGAATTGTACGTGATTGGTAGGCCTATATAAAGACATTTTTTTCCGTTTTTTTATTTTTTATTTACTGACCTTTTGTCACACTTGTAAGGAAATACTTACAACCACACGGAAAATGTCTCTCTACACATAAGCCCCTTTGAAAATACTGAATGCCTCTTTTATCTGTTTGTGTAACCTTGGAAATAACACTTATTGACTGAAGTGTGTGTGTTAACATGAACATAACCTGTCATGTGAGGACATCCACTTTTCTAAGCAAACAAAACATATCCAAAGGTTAGCTGTAATGTGCAGACATAAGGTCTACTTGATGAGTTTGTGGAATTTTTACAAAAATGTAATTTCCATCATTCACAGCCTCACAATAGATGTACAACCTTGAACATGGCTTATGGTGTTTCAACGCTAACAAATGCTCTGAGAGCACTTAAAACACATCTCTTTCTCTCTTTATGGTTCTCAAAGTTAAAGGCAGGGAGCAAAAAAACAATTTATAGCTGTAGGCTTAAATAACTTTTAATATGAAAATGGGTGTTATTGACATATTCTGTATAATTATTGGGGGAAAAGGTGCACACACAGTCACCACGCTATATGTTTTGCATTCTGACAAACACACATGTGATAGTTTATCACATTTATACTTTCCCAAGTGAAAGTTCAATTTACCAAACACGTGTACCTACAATTTAGTAAAATGCCAGTGAAATTCTACTAAGACTGTGGTATAATTTTGTATACAAATAAAAGCCAATGTTTAAACTAATGTTTATGGTTTGAAAATACTAAAAATTATTTTTAACATATTCAAATCACACAGCCTATGTGCCACTAGCCTATATGATTTCAGCTATAACAGATTTCTCATTGTATAATCAACATTGATTGACTGATTAACCATTGGTTAGCCTAAGCAATTGTTGGCCAAACTCCCAAAATCTATCTCATTTAAAATTTGTTGAGGAAAACACTCACAAAATGTATTTGGAAGCATCTAGAACTTATGAAGAACATTTCGAGTTTACTTTGAATTGAACAAACATTGTTCTCTGTTGTGCAGGTTGGGAGGCTCTAAAATGTGACATCAAGTGCTCGATATTGTTATTATTGTATTTTTTTTCTATTTAGTTGTTTATTTGTAACGAAGATGTCGCAATTGTAAATAAAACGGGAAAGATACAGTGAGTGTTTGATGTGCTGTGAAGATCAGCAGCGCATGCGCATTGTGCGCTCTCCAGCAAACGCAAACTTTGGCTGATGAAGACACGAAAACAAGCACCAAGGATCGATTACTGAACATTCGGTAGTACCCACATTTATTTGACCTATTATACATTTTTCAAAAAAATGTTGCATTTGCACAGATAGGTCAGCCTGTCGTTTTCCTTGGCAAGCGCCATATCATAGACATTATGAACACGATCAGCCTAATACGAGTGTGTCATTTAAATGAGTTTTAATAGCGACGAATGAGCAATATCCGTTGCCTGTGGCATTTTAATGTACTGTTGCCATTGTGATTTATATAATTACGCTGACTCGTTAAATCTTCTTTATTCACTTGGCTTTTATTGACATGTTTATTGCTGTCTGTCTCCAATATTTCAGCATCTCTGGATCCGCCTGATTTAATCGCAGTAAATGTAACGATTCTGTAGTACAATCCTATTTGCATAAACGTTTGCTCATACGACACTGGATGTGATTGTTCAGAATCAAATAGATAAGAAAACGAATTGACTGTTCTGAATGTCATGAAAGCAGGTAGCCTACGTCGTATGATTGATATTTGCTGCACAATAATTGTCATAATTGTGCATAAACATGCATAGTGAGTCGTTCTCTTAAACACTTTGTCATAGATGGGATAATGTAAACATTTATGCAAGGTAGATTCACTGAATGCACAAACCGGTTAGCTGGTGTGCTACAAATAAAGAACCAATGGGATTTGCTTTATGGAATTATATATTTGCCTCTCGTGAGCGGTTAGACTTTTTGTGATATGTGCATTCACTTTATGATCGAAGAACGATTTTATGTTCTCTGATATAATTGTCTGATAATGATCTTTGTGGTATGCTGTTGCTATGGTTACCTCATCAGTCCAACTCAATTTATGAAAATTGTTTACAATTTATATATTAGACGAAACGTGTGTGAATACTCTTACAACATATTATATATGCTTCTATGTATACAACTTGTACATTCCAGTCAATGTTTTCTTTGGGGTGAAATAAATTGCCCCACAACAACCAAAAATAGCGCCATGCCTTGCATATGAACGACTAATCTGCAAATGATTTATGAACCAATTTGCATTATTCCCTTTTTTAAACCTCTGTGTTCATTATTCTGATATTCAGTTTTAGCTAATGAACCATTTACAGTAGGCTACCTCCAGAGTATTCAGAATGTAAATAAGCTTAATTATAAAGCATATAAACTCTTTGTTTAAACTGCATTTTTAATCTACAATTTAAGAGTATAGCGTAGTTAAGTGTACAGTTAAATGTAACGTATCATTAGGTAGTACCATATTAGAATCTATGGGTATATAGCATGCAAATTGAAGTAGGCATGAAATATTATGAATTACATTCAATGATGCTCTTGAGAGTGTTGATGACTGGTGAGAAGGTATCAGTGGGTGGTTTTTCACTTCTACACCATCAAGCATGGATACTGCCAAGAAACTGTTATATAACTCGATCTAAGAAGGTTAAAATATGTTGTCTTGTGATGTCTTGTGTTTTTGTCTGTAATGATGTGTGGTTGTAATCACAGGTCTGAGATGGCCTCTTGCTCTGAGGTTTGTGGGTCCGGTCACGCGGTCGACACTGGCTGTCATGTTTTCGGAGTGCGCTCCTATTTACACCACTTCTACGAGGAGTGCACAGCCTCAATGAGGGAGCAGCAGGAGGACTTTCAGGGCCAGAGATCACTGCTGCGGTGGAGCTCAGGCTTCTGGAAGGTATCAGTTTTGTTGTGTTTTGCACTTCACTAGCATGTTTGCTTGAGTCCAAAACCAAATTCGATTGACTACACTTTGCCCCGTCTGGTCTTTCAGAATGTGTTATGCTGTTTTGAAACTTATGTCCATCAAAAGCTAGTCACGTTCAGATTCACATCACACACAAACTGTCAATCACTAACCACCAGGCACTTTTCTGTCTTGACTGGTCTTTGCAAAAGTTATAAACTTAACCAATGCTTGAAAAAAAAAAAGCTGCTGTCTTAAATTTTTAAGTACAATCAACTTGGATGTTTAAGTCACGTAAATTACATTAAACTTGCTTTAAAAAAAATATCTTGTATAACTTGTATAACTGATGTCACTAATCCGTGAAGAAGCTCACTGTAATCCCTACAAGCAGTTTGTTGTAGTCCTTAAAGGGGTCATCGGATGCAACATTCACTTTTATATGGTGTTTGTGCCTTTGCAGTGTGTGGACACAACCACCATACAATTAAAAAAAAATCTTTTTTTAAAATCCTCAAAAAGCCTAAACCCTCTCAATAATCAAGCTGTTTATATTTTCTCATGCTCCGCCCACGACCGCTAACCATGGAAGCTTGTTTCCGCCATAGAATGAAAAATATAAAAGGTAATTGCGACTTTTTATCTCACAATTCTGACTTTTTTTCTCACAATTGCAAGATGGAAAGTCAGAATTGCGTGATATAAAGTCGCAATTGCGAGATATAAAGTCAGAATTGCGAGATATAAAGTCAGAATTGCGAGATATAAAGTCAGAATTGCGAGATATAAAATCGCAATTGTGAGATATAAAGTCAGAATTGCGAGATATAAAGCCAGAATTGCGTGATATAAAGTCGCAATTGCGTGATATAAAGTCGCAATTGCGAGATATAAAGTCAGAATTGCGAGATATAAAGTCGCAATTGCGAGATATAAAGTCAGAATTGGGAGATATAAAATCGCAATTGCGAGATATAAAGTCAGAATTGTGAGATATAAAGTCAGAATTGTGAGATATAAAGTTAGAATTGTGAGATATAAAGTCAGAATTGCGAGATATAAAGTCAGAATTGCGAGATATAAAGTCAGAATTGCGAGATATAAAGTCAGAATTGCGTGTTATAAAGTCAGAATTGTGAGATATAAAGTTAGAATTGTGAGTTATAAAGTCAGAATCGTAAGATATAAAGTCAGAATCGTGAGATATAAAGTCAGAATTGTGAGATATAAAGTCAGAATTGCAAGATATAAAGTCAGAATCGCAAGATATAAAGTCAGAATTGTGAGATTTAAACTGTTCTGAGGGAGGGAAAGTTTTTTTTTTCCCCTATAGAATTGGCCTGATAAGTCGTAATAACTTTATTACGTAATAACGTAATCAAATAACTTTATGGCAATTCAACATAATTCTATGATACTGTGTATGATGTATTACACCATAAAGTTGGCCGACTCTGATAATAACAAATGCACATGAGCAGAGGTAGAAAAAGCGTGAGGAAGGTGCTGCAAGTGAGTTTTTTTATGACAGTGTTTTGAGAATATACGCCGCACAGCTGGGGGAGCTCAATGAGAAAACATGCGACAACAAAAGTGAAAATCAGTGAAGAAATGACTAGAGTTGCTAAGTGCCCCTTCAAGTTATTTATTCCGTGTGGTTGTTTATTTGACGGACATAGATAGATTACTCACCCTTGAAAAGCTGTGGCTGTGGTTAACCGCTTGCAAGAGAATGAAGAACACTCTTTTGTTCGCTCTTAGGTCACACTTGCGGTTGGTGTCGTGCTACTGACAGTG
Source organism: Pimephales promelas (assembly GCF_016745375.1). Next base: position 10,738,597 of record NW_024121233.1, read on the forward strand.
GGGCTGGTGATCATGACTGTGGGCTATGCCATCCCCACTCGCATTGAGGCTTTCGGTGAAGGCGAACTGCTGTTCGTGGACCACCAGGCCATGCGCCACAATCACTCGCTACACATATGTGTTCTGGTCGGGACGGGGCTTCTCACTCTGGGCGGGGTTCTGATGGCAGGTGGAATCCTGACGTCTAACTTCTCCACAACTCCCACAAAAAAGGAAGACTCAAGAGGAGACCAGAAGGGGGGAACCAAAGTCGTGAGTGCAATGAGAAGCCCAGCAGACCCTGTAATGAAGCCTCCCAGCCCGGGCTCTGGTGAAGGAGTAGTATCTCCTCTTGCTAGGGACGATAAAGTTCAGAAGTGCTCATAAAAGAGCTTTTTGACAATTCGCCCATTCAAGAGCGCTGTCAAAACAATCAGAAAAAGCTCCTTGATTATTTCAATGAGAAATTTGGATGTGTTCAATTATCAAACACTTATTTGTGTTTGATAATTGTGTGATAAGAGCCTTAAATTGTTAAAGGAGTAGTTCACTTTTAAAAAAAACTTTTGCTGAGAATTTACTCACTCCATGTCATCCAAGATATCCACGTCATTCTTTCTTCAGTCGAAAAGAAATTAAGGTTTTTGATGAAAACATTCCAGGATTTTTCTCCATATGATGGACTTCAATGGGAACCAAACGATTCAAGGTCCAAAAGACAGTTTCAGTGCAAACTGTTCAAAGGGCTTTTAAATGATTTCAGACGATGAATAAGGGTCTTATCAAGTGAAACGATCGCTCATTAAAAAAAAAAAAAATTTGTTCATTTTGATGAACGAGTTCGAACAGGAGAGTCACGAACGCGCATCACAGAACAGAGCAAGGCGACCATTTGAGCTGATAAAACTTAAACTTTTTTTTTTTTTATGAGCGATCGTTTCACTTGATAAGACCCTTATTCATCGTCTGGAATCGTTTAAAGCCCTTTGAACAGTTTGCAGTTTGCACTAAAACTGTCTTTTGGACCTTGAACTGTTTGGTTCCCATTGAAGTCCATTATATGGAGAAAAATCCTGGAATGTTTTCATCAAAAACCTTAATTTCTTTTTGACTGAAGAAAGAATGACATGGACATCTTGGATGACATGGGGGTGAGTAAATTATCAGCAAAAGTTGTTTTTAAAAGTGAACTACTTCTTTAATTATTAGTAGAGCAAACCTGTGCCATCTGTTGTCCTTGTATAATTGTGGTTCGAAATAAGTTTTGTATTTTTCTACATTTCAGTATTGATCAAATTAACAGCCACTAAGTGGTTGCAAGGCAGCAAAAGAAAGCATTTATTTATTTATTTATAAATAAATTAATACTTTTATTCAGCGATTATGCATTAAGTTGATCAAAAGGTATAGTATAGTATAGTATAGTATAGTATAGTATATACTATTCACCAAAAATCTTCAAAATCATGGTTTCAGCACAACTTTTTTCAACATTGATAATAAAATGAAATGTTTCACAAGCAACAAAACAGATTTTTGAATGATTACTGAAGGATCATATGGAGTTATGATGCTGAAAATTCAGCTTTGCCATCACAGCAATAAATTAAATTTACAACAATTCAAACAAGAAACTGTTCTTTTAAATGGTAATACTTTACAATGTTACTGTTATGTCATTTGGAATGCTAATGTTTTTGAGCACAAGTTGGAATGGAGTATGGAGTGGTATGTTAATTTAGGAAGAGGTTGTTTAGAAAAAAAAAAAAAAAACAATCACAATGTTTAAGGAATAGCAATACAATGCTGCCTTGCAAACACTGTAGAAAATGCAGGTCTGTCATAGTAATATGAACAAATCTACTCTTAATGTTTCTATTTCTGGATCCCCGACATCTTGTCTATCAGATATTCTGCTATGTATTTCTATCTTAGTCTTTCATCAGCTGCAGTTATATAGAATGTAAGAGGCTAAATGGGATTCACTGTACACAACACCTTAATTGTCTACAGTCTTATTGTCTCATTATGTTAATGTATTTAAATGCTCTTCTCTAAACAAGCCCAATAAATCAATGTTAGCATACTTAATCCACTTCTCTTTTGGTGTAATTTTTTTTTCTTTTTTTCTGAAAGATCATCTTCATCTACACCATTTCATTCATTGATGGTGTGAATGAAATGAAAGCCACACTCAGAAAGGTGTGATCTTTTATGAAAAACAGACACCTCTTTTCATATTGTAAAGCGTTGTCTATCTGAGATCGTTTGAGTGACTGTAAATAGATACAGCGATGACTCATCCCAGCTCTGTTCCCTGCTTCCACAAAACTGCGTTCTTCCTCTTTCTTTGTCTCGCGAGGGCTCGCCGTGAGTCACCTTCTCATATAACAGTCATAGCTCACAGTACGTGGGCTGTTAACAATCAATTAACCAGTGCTCCACACATGTAGAGCCATCATCAAGGATCGTTCACTCCTCTGCGGCTACGCTTACCCGGAAAACAAGAGTGAGATGGGAAGAAATGTTGTTTGTCTTCAGCTTTAGGTCATGTGCTTGATGCCTGAAATGTGTTAGCAGCTTGTTAACACATGCTTGTTTAGAAAATCCAAATCCGATGAATGTGTTGATGTGTGCTTACTGAAAATAGGCCCTAGCACTCAGGATAAACTGCCCACTTGTATATTTTGTTAATGTTTGGAATAGGGTTTAGGTGATCAGATGTCGGTTAGTCGTGGTACCAATGGTGGTGCATCTACATTCTAAGGTCTAAGTTTATTTCTGCCTAATGAAATGTTAAATCAAAGCTTAAAAATAAAGATTTGTTTCTTGGCATTGATGGTTCCACAAAGAACCTTTAACAAACATTCATGGATCCTTTCCATTGCACAAAAGGTTCTTTTTAAGGTTCCTCTGTACAATGAATTGGAATATTGACCAGAGTTAATTTTGGTCCCACTGACTTTCAAAATACAGACAGCTGAAACATTCTTCAAAATGTTTTTTTTTTTTCTTTTTTTTTTGTGTGTGTGTGTCCTGCAGAATAAAGAAAATCATGCAATTTTATAATGATAATTTAATGATCACATTATATTTGTGTGAATTATCCCTTTACTGTAGGTCAGCAGGCAGGTCAGTTTTTCAATAAATCCATCACTCGGGTGCCTTACTACATGTCATTAACCAACAACTCACAACTGTGTGTGAGTTGGAGTATCTAAGCTCAGGCTGCATGGAGTAGAGAGACAGGCGGACACATGGAGGGTCTGTGACACTAGAGCAGTCTGTTCAGTGTGAGGAGGGGAAATGAGATGAAACTGACATGCTCCATTGACTGAGCTGTGGAAAATGACTCACTGCTGTGAGAAACTGCACACAGCAGAAATTCATTGAACCTATGAACTTTTGGCTCTGTTGAGTGATGCTGATACGCTTAAGGTTTCAAACCACAATAAAGAGCCTATTCCTATTTATCCATAAAAGACTCTAAAATGCAACATGTCTAATGCTTTATTTAAGAATGTGAGATAGCATGTAACATTAACAGATACAGAGTTAAAAAACACTCTTAGAATATTTTTACATTTTTATTTTTTATTATGGAACATCTGACAAGTGCTGTTTTCTATATCCTCTAGATACTGAATTATGTCTGTAACTCTAGCAATGCAAACAGTATGTTGCACATTTCACCGATTTTGAAAACACTTGACAACACTTGACTATTTATTATTATTATTATTGAATTATATTCAATTATTTTTCTTCATGATGCCTAAAAATATTTTAGATTATTTTATTTTTTTTGTTGAAACTGCATGTCATTCATTCATTCAAAGTTGCTGGTTACCAGATAATGAAGGAATTTTTATTTTATTTTTTTCAAAATATTTGTTCAATTTCATAGTTTGATGTTTTTAACTAGCTATGGAAATAGTAATAATAAATGAACTCCAAACGTTTTGCCTTCAGAACTGCCTTAATTCTTGGTGGCATATATTCAACAAGGTGCTGTAAACATTCCTCAGAGGTCCACATTGACATGACAGCATCACACAATTGCTACAGATTTGTCGGCTGCACATCCATGATGTGAATCTCCCTTTCCATTACATCCCAATATGTGCTCTATTGGATTGAGATCTGGTGCCTGTGGAGGCCATTTAGTGAACAGTATAGTGTGCTTTGAGGTCAGTTTGAGATGATTTAAGCTTTGTGAAATGGCGTGTTATCCTGCAGGAAGTAATCATCAGAAGGTGTACTCTGCATGTGGTCATAAGGGAATGGACATGGTCAGCAACAATACTCAGGTAGGCTGTGACGTTTAAACAAAGCTCAGTTGGTACTAAGAGGCCCAAAGTGTGACAAAGAAAATATCCAACAAACCATTAAACCACCACCACCAGCCTGCACAGTTGATGCGAGGCAGGATGTATCCATGATTTTTGCTAAATCGTACATATTTTACGAATTGGTCAATAGCTTGTTTTCATATGACGTCATGCCACTGCGTTGCCATGGAGCAAAATACAAATGGAGGGCAGGAAGTGATTTGCTGTATTTAGAAAGCACTGTAACAAACTCAAAAGTGCTTTTTCGTGTACAAACTCTGGAAAAACGGCTTGCAAACCTATGTCTGCGGTCGGGAGGAGCCGAGCCGAATGGGAAAATGCATGTGTGTGTGTAACGTTAGTGATCACTTCGTCAAAGGTGAGTGAATGCAAATTAAGTGATTGTTTGTGTAACGTTTCCGAACTTTGTAAAGTCAAAGTATGTCGAGGTAGATAGTAAGACGAGGTAGTTGCTGATTTCTACAGCCTTGATGGCAGAAAAGAATTTGAATTCAGTTGAAAAATCGCTCCTCTTCATAACGTAAGGTATGTTCGATGTCCCGTATGTCCCGTCGCTCTTCTCTTTTTTTCTTTTTTTTTTTTCATTGCACTGCTCTCTCCCTGCCCTCCATCTGAATTCTGCGCATCATCATAATCACATATCTGAAACCCAGCTATTCGTATGAATTCGTACGAATGACCTACCTCTGACCCCGCCCCTAAACCTACCCATCACGTGGGTTTAGACAAATCGTACGAATTCGTACGAGTAAGGTCGTAGCCTACGAATTAGTACGAATTAGCCACTTTTTATAGTCTGGGTTTCCCCATACTGCCTTACCACAGCACAATTTTATTGACGCTGAAAGGCAGTCTGGATACCATGGCCCAGATTTTCGCCTCATTTAGGGAGCCCAATCACAGAAAGGGGAGGGAGCAGCAAGACGATGATATTGAGATATTTATAGACCCTTCCAGAGCTGAGATATTGAGATATTTATAATGGCATAAATGCTATGAGGGATCTCAATATCTCAGCTCTGGAAGGGTCTAGAGCCTCCATTTTTGCACTCAGGTCTAAGTCCCATTGCCCTCTATCAGAATCTAGAGTTTCAAGAAGATCAGAGAAACTCAAAATTTCTACCCCCCCAAAAAAACGACAGTGTTACCCCTTTCGTTTTGTTTTTTTTGGTGCGAAAAAATAAGTTTCTCCAATCTTCTTGAAACTCTGGACTCTGATAGAGGGCCATGGGACTTAGACCTGAGTGCAAAAATGGAGGCTCTAGCCCCTTCCAGAGCTGAGATATCGAAACTCAAAAATTCGGCCCGAAAAAAAAACGACAGTGGTACCCCTTACGTTTTTTTTTGGGCGAAAAATTAAGTTTCTCCAATCTTCCCAAATTCTGATAGAGGGCCATGAGACTTAGACCTGAGTGCAAAAATGGAGGCTCTAGCCCCTTCCAGAGCTGAGATATCGAAACTCAAAAATTCGGGCCGAAAAAAAAAACGACAGTGGTACCCCTTACGTTTTTTTTTTGGGGCGAAAAATTAAGTTTCCCCAATCTTCTCAAAACTCTGGATTCTGATAGAGGGCCATGAGACTTAGACCTGAGTGCAAAAATGGAGGCTCTAGCCCCTTCCAGAGCTGAGATATCGAAACTCAAAAATTCGGCCCGAAAAAAAAACGACAGTGGTACCCCTTACGTTTTTTTTTGGGCGAAAAATTAAGTTTCTCCAATCTTCCCAAATTCTGATAGAGGGCCATGAGACTTAGACCTGAGTGCAAAAATGGAGGCTCTAGACCCTTCCAGAGCTGAGATATCGAAACTCAAAAATTCGGCCCGAAAAAAAAACGACAGTGGTACCCCTTACGTTTTTTTTTTGGGCGAAAAATTAAGTTTCTCCAATCTTCCCAAATTCTGATAGAGGGCCATGAGACTTAGACCTGAGTGCAAAAATGGAGGCTCTAGCCCTTCCAGAGCTGAGATATCGAAACTCAAAAATTCGGCCCGAAAAAAAAAACGACAGTGGTACCCCTTACGTTTTTTTTTTGGGCGAAAAATTAAGTTTCTCCAATCTTCCCAAATTCTGATAGAGGGCCATGAGACTTAGACCTGAGTGCAAAAATGGAGGCTCTAGCCCCTTCCAGAGCTGAGATATCGAAACTCAAAAATTCGGCCCGAAAAAAAAAACGACAGTGGTACCCCTTACGTTTTTTTTTTGGGCGAAAAATTAAGTTTCTCCAATCTTCCCAAAACTCTGGATTCTGATAGAGGGCCATGAGACTTAGACCTGAGTGCAAAAATGGAGGCTCTAGCCCCTTCCAGAGCTGAGATATCGAAACTCAAAAATTCGGCCCGAAAAAAAAAACGACAGTGGTACCCCTTACGTTTTTTTTTTTGGGCGAAAAATTAAGTTTCTCCAATCTTCCCAAAACTCTGGATTCTGATAGAGGGCCATGAGACTTAGACCTGAGTGCAAAAATGGAGGCTCTAGCCCCTTCCAGAGCTGAGATATCGAAACTCAAAAATTCGGCCCGAAAAAAAAAACGACAGTGGTACCCCTTACGTTTTTTTTTTTTGGGCGAAAAATTAAGTTTCTCCAATCTTCCCAAAACTCTGGATTCTGATAGAGGGCCATGAGACTTAGACCTGAGTGCAAAAATGGAGGCTCTAGCCCCTTCCAGAGCTGAGATATCGAAACTCAAAAATTCGGCCCGAAAAAAAAAACGACAGTGGTACCCCTTACGTTTTTTTTTTTGGGCGAAAAATTAAGTTTCTCCAATCTTCCCAAAACTCTGGATTCTGATAGAGGGCCATGAGACTTAGACCTGAGTGCAAAAATGGAGGCTCTAGCCCCTTCCAGAGCTGAGATATCGAAACTCAAAAATTCGGCCCGAAAAAAAAACGACAGTGGTACCCCTTACGTTTTTTTTTTTTGGGCGAAAAATTAAGTTTCTCCAATCTTCCCAAAACTCTGGATTCTGATAGAGGGCCATGAGACTTAGACCTGAGTGCAAAAATGGAGGCTCTAGCCCCTTCCAGAGCTGAGATATCGAAACTCAAAAATTCGGCCCGAAAAAAAAACGACAGTGGTACCCCTTACGTTTTTTTTTTTTGGGCGAAAAATTAAGTTTCTCCAATCTTCCCAAAACTCTGGATTCTGATAGAGGGCCATGAGACTTAGACCTGAGTGCAAAAATGGAGGCTCTAGCCCCTTCCAGAGCTGAGATATCGAAACTCAAAAATTCGGCCCGAAAAAAAAACGACAGTGGTACCCCTTACGTTTTTTTTTTTGGGCGAAAAATTAAGTTTCTCCAATCTTCCCAAAACTCTGGATTCTGATAGAGGGCCATGAGACTTAGACCTGAGTGCAAAAATGGAGGCTCTAGCCCCTTCCAGAGCTGAGATATCGAAACTCAAAAATTCGGCCCGAAAAAAAAACGACAGTGGTACCCCTTACGTTTTTTTTTTTTGGGCGAAAAATTAAGTTTCTCCAATCTTCCCAAAACTCTGGATTCTGATAGAGGGCCATGAGACTTAGACCTGAGTGCAAAAATGGAGGCTCTAGCCCCTTCCAGAGCTGAGATATCGAAACTCAAAAATTCGGCCCGAAAAAAAAAACGACAGTGGTACCCCTTACGTTTTTTTTTTTGGGCGAAAAATTAAGTTTCTCCAATCTTCCCAAAACTCTGGATTCTGATAGAGGGCCATGAGACTTAGACCTGAGTGCAAAAATGGAGGCTCTAGCCCCTTCCAGAGCTGAGATATCGAAACTCAAAAATTCGGCCCGAAAAAAAAACGACAGTGGTACCCCTTACGTTTTTTTTTTTGGGCGAAAAATTAAGTTTCTCCAATCTTCCCAAAACTCTGGATTCTGATAGAGGGCCATGAGACTTAGACCTGAGTGCAAAAATGGAGGCTCTAGCCCCTTCCAGAGCTGAGATATCGAAACTCAAAAATTCGGCCCGAAAAAAAAACGACAGTGGTACCCCTTACGTTTTTTTTTTTGGGCGAAAAATTAAGTTTCTCCAATCTTCCCAAAACTCTGGATTCTGATAGAGGGCCATGAGACTTAGACCTGAGTGCAAAAATGGAGGCTCTAGCCCCTTCCAGAGCTGAGATATCGAAACTCAAAAATTCGGCCCGAAAAAAAAACGACAGTGGTACCCCTTACGTTTTTTTTTTTGGGCGAAAAATTAAGTTTCTCCAATCTTCCCAAAACTCTGGATTCTGATAGAGGGCCATGAGACTTAGACCTGAGTGCAAAAATGGAGGCTCTAGCCCCTTCCAGAGCTGAGATATCGAAACTCAAAAATTCGGCCCGAAAAAAAAAACGACAGTGGTACCCCTTACGTTTTTTTTTTTGGGCGAAAAATTAAGTTTCTCCAATCTTCCCAAAACTCTGGATTCTGATAGAGGGCCATGAGACTTAGACCTGAGTGCAAAAATGGAGGCTCTAGCCCCTTCCAGAGCTGAGATATCGAAACTCAAAAATTCGGCCCGAAAAAAAAACGACAGTGGTACCCCTTACGTTTTTTTTTTTGGGCGAAAAATTAAGTTTCTCCAATCTTCCCAAAACTCTGGATTCTGATAGAGGGCCATGAGACTTAGACCTGAGTGCAAAAATGGAGGCTCTAGCCCCTTCCAGAGCTGAGATATCGAAACTCAAAAATTCGGCCCGAAAAAAAAACGACAGTGGTACCCCTTACGTTTTTTTTTTTTGGGCGAAAAATTAAGTTTCTCCAATCTTCCCAAAACTCTGGATTCTGATAGAGGGCCATGAGACTTAGACCTGAGTGCAAAAATGGAGGCTCTAGCCCCTTCCAGAGCTGAGATATCGAAACTCAAAAATTCGGCCCGAAAAAAAAACGACAGTGGTACCCCTTACGTTTTTTTTTTTGGGCGAAAAATTAAGTTTCTCCAATCTTCCCAAAACTCTGGATTCTGATAGAGGGCCATGAGACTTAGACCTGAGTGCAAAAATGGAGGCTCTAGCCCCTTCCAGAGCTGAGATATCGAAACTCAAAAATTCGGCCCGAAAAAAAAACGACAGTGGTACCCCTTACGTTTTTTTTTTTGGGCGAAAAATTAAGTTTCTCCAATCTTCCCAAAACTCTGGATTCTGATAGAGGGCCATGAGACTTAGACCTGAGTGCAAAAATGGAGGCTCTAGCCCCTTCCAGAGCTGAGATATCGAAACTCAAAAATTCGGCCCGAAAAAAAAACGACAGTGGTACCCCTTACGTTTTTTTTTTTGGGCGAAAAATTAAGTTTCTCCAATCTTCCCAAAACTCTGGATTCTGATAGAGGGCCATGAGACTTAGACCTGAGTGCAAAAATGGAGGCTCTAGCCCCTTCCAGAGCTGAGATATCGAAACTCAAAAATTCGGCCCGAAAAAAAAAACGACAGTGGTACCCCTTACGTTTTTTTTTTTTGGGCGAAAAATTAAGTTTCTCCAATCTTCCCAAAACTCTGGATTCTGATAGAGGGCCATGAGACTTAGACCTGAGTGCAAAAATGGAGGCTCTAGCCCCTTCCAGAGCTGAGATATCGAAACTCAAAAATTCGGCCCGAAAAAAAAAACGACAGTGGTACCCCTTACGTTTTTTTTTTTTGGGCGAAAAATTAAGTTTCTCCAATCTTCCCAAAACTCTGGATTCTGATAGAGGGCCATGAGACTTAGACCTGAGTGCAAAAATGGAGGCTCTAGCCCCTTCCAGAGCTGAGATATCGAAACTCAAAAATTCGGCCCGAAAAAAAAACGACAGTGGTACCCCTTACGTTTTTTTTTTTGGGCGAAAAATTAAGTTTCTCCAATCTTCCCAAAACTCTGGATTCTGATAGAGGGCCATGAGACTTAGACCTGAGTGCAAAAATGGAGGCTCTAGCCCCTTCCAGAGCTGAGATATCGAAACTCAAAAATTCGGCCCGAAAAAAAAACGACAGTGGTACCCCTTACGTTTTTTTTTTTGGGCGAAAAATTAAGTTTCTCCAATCTTCCCAAAACTCTGGATTCTGATAGAGGGCCATGAGACTTAGACCTGAGTGCAAAAATGGAGGCTCTAGCCCCTTCCAGAGCTGAGATATCGAAACTCAAAAATTCGGCCCGAAAAAA
>NW_024121233.1:10749524-10981345 GCF_016745375.1 Pimephales promelas
CCCAAAAAAAAGACAGTGGTACCCCTGTTTTTTTTCGGGCGAAAAATTTAGTTTTCTCCAATCTTCTTGAAACTCTGGATTCTGATAGAGGGCCATGAGACTTAGACCTGAGTGCAAAAATGGAGGCTCTAGACCCTTCCAGAGCTGAGATATCGAAACTCAAAATTTCGACCAGAAAAAAAAACGACAGTGTTACCCCTTACGTTTTTTTTTTGGGCGAAAAATTAAGTTTCCCCAATCTTCTCAAAACTCTGGATTCTGATAGAGGGCCATGAGACTTAGACCTGAGTGCAAAAATGGAGGCTCTAGACCCTTCCAGAGCTGAGATATCGAAACTCAAAATTTCGACCAGAAAAAAAAACGACAGTGTTACCCCTTACGTTTTTTTTTTTTTGGGGCGAAAAATTAAGTTTCCCCAATCTTCTCAAAACTCTGGATTCTGATAGAGGGCCATGAGACTTAGACCTGAGTGCAAAAATGGAGGCTCTAGACCCTTCCAGAGCTGAGATATCGAAACTCAAAATTTCGACCAGAAAAAAAAAAACGACAGTGTTACCCCTTACGTTTTTTTTTTGGGGGCGAAAAATTAAGTTTCCCCAATCTTCTCAAAACTCTGGATTCTGATAGAGGGCCATGAGACTTAGACCTGAGTGCAAAAATGGAGGCTCTAGACCCTTCCAGAGCTGAGATATCGAAACTCAAAATTTCGACCAGAAAAAAAAACGACAGTGTTACCCCTTACGTTTTTTTTTGGGGGGCGAAAAATTAAGTTTCCCCAATCTTCTCAAAACTCTGGATTCTGATAGAGGGCCATGAGACTTAGACCTGAGTGCAAAAATGGAGGCTCTAGACCCTTCCAGAGCTGAGATATCGAAACTCAAAATTTCGACCAGAAAAAAAAAACGACAGTGTTACCCCTTACGTTTTTTTTTTTTTGGGCGAAAAATTAAGTTTCTCCAATCTTCTCAAAACTCTGGATTCTGATAGAGGGCCATGAGACTTAGACCTGAGTGCAAAAATTGAGGCTCTAGACCCTTCCAGAGCTGAGATATCGAAACTCAAAATTTCGACCAGAAAAAAAAACGACAGTGTTACCCCTTACGTTTTTTTTTTTGGGCGAAAAATTAAGTTTCCCCAATCTTCTCAAAACTCTGGATTCTGATAGAGGGCCATGAGACTTAGACCTGAGTGCAAAAATGGAGGCTCTAGACCCTTCCAGAGCTGAGATATCGAAACTCAAAATTTCGACCAGAAAAAAAAAACGACAGTGTTACCCCTTACGTTTTTTTTTTGGGGGGCGAAAAATTAAGTATCCCCAATCTTCTCAAAACTCTGGATTCTGATAGAGGGCCATGAGACTTAGACCTGAGTGCAAAAATGGAGGCTCTAGACCCTTCCAGAGCTGAGATATCGAAACTCAAAATTTCGACCAGAAAAAAAAACGACAGTGTTACCCCTTACGTTTTTTTTTTTTGGCGAAAAATTAAGTTTCCCCAATCTTCTCAAAACTCTGGATTCTGATAGAGGGCCATGAGACTTAGACCTGAGTGCAAAAATGGAGGCTCTAGACCCTTCCAGAGCTGAGATATCGAAACTCAAAATTTCGACCAGAAAAAAAAAACGACAGTGTTACCCCTTACGTTTTTTTTGGGGGGCGAAAAATTAAGTATCCCCAATCTTCTCAAAACTCTGGATTCTGATAGAGGGCCATGAGACTTAGACCTGAGTGCAAAAATGGAGGCTCTAGACCCTTCCAGAGCTGAGATATCGAAACTCAAAATTTCGACCAGAAAAAAAAACGACAGTGTTACCCCTTACGTTTTTTTTTTTTTGGGCGAAAAATTAAGTATCCCCAATCTTCTCAAAACTCTGGATTCTGATAGAGGGCCATGAGACTTAGACCTGAGTGCAAAAATGGAGGCTCTAGACCCTTCCAGAGCTGAGATATCGAAACTCAAAATTTCGACCAGAAAAAAAAAACGACAGTGTTACCCTTACGTTTTTTTTTTTTTTGGGCGAAAAATTAAGTTTCCCCAATCTTCTCAAAACTCTGGATTCTGATAGAGGGCCATGAGACTTAGACCTGAGTGCAAAAATGGAGGCTCTAGACCCTTCCAGAGCTGAGATATCGAAACTCAAAATTTCGACCAGAAAAAAAAACGACAGTGTTACCCCTTACGTTTTTTTTTTTTTGGGCGAAAAATTAAGTTTCCCCAATCTTCTCAAAACTCTGGATTCTGATAGAGGGCCATGAGACTTAGACCTGAGTGCAAAAATGGAGGCTCTAGACCCTTCCAGAGCTGAGATATCGAAACTCAAAATTTCGACCAGAAAAAAAAACGACAGTGTTACCCCTTACGTTTTTTTTGGGGGCGAAAAATTAAGTTTCCCCAATCTTCTCAAAACTCTGGATTCTGATAGAGGGCCATGAGACTTAGACCTGAGTGCAAAAATGGAGGCTCTAGACCCTTCCAGAGCTGAGATATCGAAACTCAAAATTTCGACCAGAAAAAAAAACGACAGTGTTACCCCTTACGTTTTTTTTTTTTTGGGCGAAAAATTAAGTTTCCCCAATCTTCTCAAAACTCTGGATTCTGATAGAGGGCCATGAGACTTAGACCTGAGTGCAAAAATGGAGGCTCTAGACCCTTCCAGAGCTGAGATATCGAAACTCAAAATTTCGACCAGAAAAAAAAAACGACAGTGTTACCCCTTACGTTTTTTTTTGGGCGAAAAATTAAGTTTCCCCAATCTTCTCAAAACTCTGGATTCTGATAGAGGGCCATGAGACTTAGACCTGAGTGCAAAAATGGAGGCTCTAGACCCTTCCAGAGCTGAGATATCGAAACTCAAAATTTCGACCAGAAAAAAAAACGACAGTGTTACCCCTTACGTTTTTTTTTTTTTGGGCGAAAATTAAGTTTCTCCAATCTTCTCAAAACTCTGGATTCTGATAGAGGGCCATGAGACTTAGACCTGAGTGCAAAAATGGAGGCTCTAGACCCTTCCAGAGCTGAGATATCGAAACTCAAAATTTCGACCAGAAAAAAAAACGACAGTGTTACCCCTTACGTTTTTTTTGGGGGGGGCGAAAAATTAAGTATCCCCAATCTTCTCAAAACTCTGGATTCTGATAGAGGGCCATGAGACTTAGACCTGAGTGCAAAAATGGAGGCTCTAGACCCTTCCAGAGCTGAGATATCGAAACTCAAAATTTCGACCAGAAAAAAAACGACAGTGTTACCCCTTACGTTTTTTTTTTTGGGCGAAAAATTAAGTTTCCCCAATCTTCTCAAAACTCTGGATTCTGATAGAGGGCCATGAGACTTAGACCTGAGTGCAAAAATGGAGGCTCTAGACCCTTCCAGAGCTGAGATATCGAAACTCAAAATTTCGACCAGAAAAAAAAAAACGACAGTGTTACCCCTTTGTTTTTTTTTGTTTTTTGGGGGGGGGGGGGGCGAAAAATTTAAGTATCCCAATTCTTTCAAGAAGATTGGAGAAACGTATTTTTCGACCCAAAAAAAAAACGAAAGTGGTACCCCTTTTTTTTTTTTTTTTTGGGTGAAAAAATAAGTTTCTCCAATCTTCTTGAAACTCTGGATTCTGATAGAGGGCCATGAGACTTAGACCTGAGTGCAAAAATGGAGGCTCTAGACCCTTCCAGAGCTGAGATATTTAGATATTTATAATGGCATAAATGCTACGTGGGATCTCAATATCTCAGCTCTGGAAGGGTCTAGGTCTAGATATTTATATGGATGAGACCCTCCATCTCTCCATCTGCCCTTACGAGAACTTCTATTGCTCCACCTGCTCAGCTCAGCTCTGGAAGGGTCTAGAGCCTCCATTTTTGCACTCAGGTCTAAGTCTCATGGCCCTCTATCAGAATCCAGAGTTTCAAGAAGATCAAAGAAACTCAAAATTTCGACCCCAAAAAAAAAACCAAAAAAACTACAGTGTTACCCCTTTCGGGTTTTTTTTTTTTTTTTTGGTGCGAAAAAATAAGTTTCTGCAATCTTCTTGAAACTCTGGATTCTGTTAGAGGGCCATGAGACTTAGACCTGAGTGCAAAAATGGAGGCTCTAGACCCTTCCAGAGCTGAGATATTGAGATATTTATAATGGCATAAATGCTACGTGGGATTTCAATATCTCAGCTCTGGAAGGGTCTAGAGCCTCCATTTTTGCACTCAGGTCTAAGTCCCATGGCCCTCTATCAGAATCCAGAGTTTCAGGAAGATCAGAGAAACTCAAAATTACGAAAATACACTTTTTAATCACTCGTACGAATTGGTCGTGAGAACAGCATTAGCTGTTCTGCTGCCGTAGTCCGTCTGCTTCAAGGTTCAACGTGTTGTGCGTTCAGAGACGCTCTTTTGTATTCCTCGGTTATAGCGAGTGGTCATTTGAGTTACTGCTGCTTTTCTATCAGCTCGAACCAGTTTGGCCATTGACATCAGGAAGGCATTTTCACCCACAGAAGTGTCACTCACTGGATATTTTCTTAGTTGTGAGTGAAAATCCCTGTGGATTATCAGTTTCTGAAATACTCAGTCTTGAGTTTGTCTAGATGCCTATGCATTGAGTTGTGTCATATGTAACAAACAGTTGAACGGGTGTCCGTAGTGTAAAGTAGTGTAAATAGTTACAAAATTCATTTGGGTAAGAGATCAGCTGACAGATGACCAAGTCCATTTCATTTGTTCTGAGTCAGTGGCTTCTTGAGGCCACAGTGTGCTGTGATCACCCGCAATGTGACATAAAGACACACACCAACCAGACACGTTCTGGCAAGCAATCACTAAAGCTAATTCAATATATGCAACAGTAAATGGAAATCTGTCTTCATGATAAGGGCTCTGACATCCGCCGTCACCGCAAAGATACAGAAACTATTTTTCTGCTTTTGTTTAGTGACAGCCACATTTGAGTCATCACATTGAGGGCCATATTTAAATCTCGTCTTTCGTGAAATTAAAAAAAAAAAAAAAAAGTTTTATTGCAGCTAGTTCAGTATCTTTGAAAGACCCATTATAAGATTTCACAGTCGCACAGCCCCGGTCCTATTTGCCATCGTTGCAGTTTGTCAAACATAAAATGTTAATTGGATTGCTAAGTGAGAAATATCGCATCCAATAGAATCCACCTCCAGTCAAAATATTGGGAAAAAGCAATATTTCAAATGAGATTTTAATTTGGATAATCTTTTGAACTTTAATAGAGCCCGAGCCAGTGGGCATATTGAGATTACCACATCATTATTAAACAAAAGTGACACAAAACCATCAATTCTCAGTCCGTGACAGATAAACGCTTTCCACTGCACAAATAATATTAGTTCTGCCTACTGACGCCAGCTCTTATCTGCCTCTGGTTTATTGGGTTCACACTGCTGTCAGGTGCTGAGAGATTTGACAGAAATGTTTGCATATATGAATAGCGGCACACACATATATATGTTGGCAGATTCTTGGAGGAAGCCTGAAGGCATGGTGAATGAGACTAGTCCATATCGGCGGTTTAATGAAATTCTCCCTGCTCATCAAACACGGGCAGAGAGTGACTATACATGGAGAGGGACAGACAGACGAGATGAAGCGTATGCTTTCCTAATATCACCCTCCAAATTCCATATTATTATCATATTAATGCCCGCCATGAGGATGGATATGTCGCGGGGGGGTCGGACTGACGCTATATACAAACGTTTGTGGATTCAGATTTTTCAAACGGTCGTTGATACCATCATATTGAACGATTCATATGTGTAATCTTTACATTCAGCATTGGGAGACTTTTTCCCCAGAGTCTTGTAGGATATTCAACCATTTGGAAACCTTGATTTCCAGAAAATGGAACACACAAGTTCACATTGAACTAATTTCAAAATTGATGAACATGACACGATTACTTAACAAATCAACATTGAACTGACTTGAGCTAAATGAATAACACTATGGTGTGTAGAGTTGCTTTGCAGCAGAATTAATACTTTTTTTACAGCGAAAAATCTAACATCTTGTGTTGTATAAAGCACTATATAAATAAAGGTGACTTGACATTTTGTACATTTAAAATGTACATTTGTATCATTAACAGTGATTACGCCGTGGTCTTAGTTGATCACATTGTGCCTATCAATTACACATCTGTTTTACAGAATGATCATTCATTCAGATCTTTACAAGCCTAAAATGTTTTCCATGAATTTAGTGCAAATGCTCAGAAAAATCCTGTCAACCCACAGATATTACACCTACAGTGAGCTGAATAAGCAAATGACCTTTCAGAATCCACATTTGACTAGCTCACACATTCTGTCAGACCATATGTGACTCTGCTCCGTCCATTCATGTAAAAGGAAAACGAAGACCAAAGAATTACACTGAGGGAGAATTTCAAGGGCACTTTGGTTAATTCAGATGACCAGGCTTCATCCATTCAGTCCATCTGTGTGTCAAATCCTGCTTTCCGTGAGCCGTTTCAGATGATGTCATTATCTATTAACAGCTTGGACACAGGTGGCAAAATGCTCCACTTTCAAGAACTCAAGAAGCAATTCTAATCTATTTTTACAACGGGGATGATGTAATGCTTTTTCTTGCGGTCTTTCTAGATGATTTGGGGCGTTTTGTTAATGTTATAGCGCCTCCCTGTGGTGCAGCGAAACATTCCTTTATGTAAGTTTCTCTAACAAATGACATCATGTGTTTACATCGTAGGCTTAGGTGACAGATCAGAGAGGAGAGGAGTGGAGTGGAAGAAAAAGGTGGGTGAGGGAAGAAAAATAGAGCAAGAGGAAGAACAGAGAAAGAAAATGGGAGAAATGTGCACGACTATAGCTACATGTGAAAGTCAATGAAAACAGTGAGTGAACCTTGAATTTTATCAGCAATTAGGTTTTATGTGCTTATGCCATTCTATTATTAACCATTACAAGCTATTATTTTTTTTAATACACTCAGGATGTCAGAATGTGTTTTTGTAACATAAAGTACTTTTTAACACATGTAACATTTCTCACTTTATGTTGACTACATTTGTGAAGTGTTGGAAAGAGTTAAGGTGTCTACAATATTATTTATAACAATCCGGAGCCGTTTCATGCCAACATAGGCTACAACACGATATCATTCCTATTTATTTATTTATAGTGCTAGAATATGTCAACCATGACATCAGATGACAGGATTTTTTAAAATGTATTATGATTATTATTATTTTATTTCAGCAAACGTCATTTGGGGCCAAAATTTCACAAATAGCTTATAAGCATTAAAAATAAAATACTCTATAACCTTTCACAAAGAAAATAATTTAAATAAATAATAAAACGTGGTATTACCCTGAAACACGTCATTGATTTATTTATTTTTGATATGTCAAATCGCTCGAGCTCAGTGACTCTATGCCATCATATCCCAGGAGGGGCTTCCAAAACAAAAGCAACAATGTCTCATCCGCCAAAGTCAAAAGCTGAAACATTCTCTAACTAGCTACTATCACAAAGAAAATGTCCTAAAATGATTCGAATTCACTCTCTTGAATAGTGCGCCCCTTTGTGGTGAAGTCCTACACTGCTATTAAATAAACTCTCCAGGAAATTTCGTTTCGTTTTTTGGAGCAGTCAATGCCTGAGTAGTTGGGTCGTCGTCTGTTCTGTTGCATATTCATTTTAAAAGGTCAGTAAAGTACATGCATTTTACCCATAAAGCAGTGAAAAATAAGGAGTCATTGAAGAAAAAAATATATAAAGTAAAAAAAAAAATAGGCTACTTGTTTTTGTTCATTAGGCTACTTAGAATTAATTTTCGGTCTAGATAATTGTCTTCTGTGCATCAGAAAAATATCACATCTAACGTACGGCTGAAACATGTCCTTATTGGCATATATTTCATATGAAAAAGGCGGAATTATCTGCGAATAGCCTACACGGTGCTGTTCATGTTCACTTGATTAAATGTCCATACAATTACTTCAGTCCGTTTAAAATCAATGATACACGTTCTCAGAAACCGGTCTCCTGCTTGTTGTATACTAATACTGTTAGTCATATTTTCCATGTGTTTGTAGTCAAATTAAAGCTATGGCAGCATCGTTCTCATGCAGAGAAAGGTTCAGAAACTGTTTAGTGGCAGCCAATCACCACTTCGAATTAACGCATATACAACACTTTCGTCATTTTTAGTTAAACTTTGCTTTTTAGACCGAACTAACAAAATGGCTAGAAAAAAAAAATCATTTAACAATATAAGTGCTATTGTTGTTTTTCCATATCCATATCTGTCAACATCTAAAAAAAGAAAAAAAAAAAAAAAAAAAGTGTTTTAAGGTTTGATTACCATTTCATGTAATAGTGTGAATTTGTTTTTAGTGATAACATCAGACATATTTGAGTTACTTAATCAGATTTATTAATGACTGAATTCCTTTTATCCAAAAACAAACCCAAGACATTTACAGGTTCACTCAAATTTTCTTTTTTACCAATATATTTGTGAAGCACATGGTGGTTTGTTTTGTACTATTGCACCTCAACAACCTGAAAGACATCAGCCAAGACTTGTTTGTTTTTTGCATATATTAAAACCCCACGCTCATTTTATAAAGAAAACAATACTTTATATAGAAAATCTGTAAAATTTCTCAAAAAAGAAAAAAAAAAAAAAAAGGAAAGAAAAATGTTATCAGTTTGGTTTCCATTCGTAAGATATGTCAGACAACGAACCGTCTTGAAGATTTTGAACGGAGCTCTTGAAAAAAACAAATCCCTGGGGTAATGTACCCAGATGCAAATTCCGATTCAACTTCAAGATAGCATCTATCATCACCTCTCCTGCACACAGAAGTACACACATGCACACAAAAATACCCTTCCACGCTGACTGTGACAGGCTGTGATAGTAAAAGCTGCTTTTAGTCCTGTTTCTTGCTGTGTGCAGCACTGTGAGTGTTTGGTTCTCGAGGGCTGAAGTCAGCACAGAAGCCGTTAGTTGAAAACCGAGTCTCTGAGGGTGAAGTGGATTCTCTGGAGTGTTGAGGGATTGGCTCTAGGAGACAGTGGTACTGCTCCACAAAATCAGGACAACTCTCCATAAACCGGCAAAAATCATCTGCCACCAAACATAGGTAAAACATACCAGATATAATGTATGAGACAAATGTAATTAAGTTTTATGCAAAAACCAAATAATCAGGGCCCGTATCAATAAAGAATCTTAATGCAAAGAGTAGCTCCTAGAGTCGGAATTCTGAGAAAATTCTTAGAAATGTGGGTGTTTACTTTTAAAATTGAAGAAAAAAATCCTAATAAAGAAAAAAAGTAATTCAGAAAGCATCTTAACCCTTAAAAGAGGTCTTAAGGTCAAAATTTTACGGATGAGGACTTTTAAGAGGCTTAAAAGTTTCTTTAGCAGAGGAGAAAATGGCAGAATTGTGTTGCAGACAATTACAGTGAGTTAATAAGACACTATAGATGAGATCGTGCAGGGATCATGTTTGTGACTGATCTTTTAGAGACACACTACTATCTCATTTTAAAGCCAACATTCAAACGACCACTTAAATAGACAGCAATCAGTGTAACTGGAAAGAATGGAACAATTTTTTATCATTCTAAGCCAATTTAATACCTTAGGAAATTAACAGCATGAAAAAAAAAGGATTTATATACATATATATAATGTGCGTGTGTGTGTGAGTAAACCCCATACTTAAAACTGGGGGGAAAAAACCCTCTTTTTTTCCTTCTTGGACAACCAACCAATCACAGTCTTCCCCGCCTACTGACTAAGATGAAAGCTTTTGTCTTTTCCTTACTCAGAGTTGCTCTCAGATCAGTCCCGAATCGCTCTCAAGCTAAGACTCCTACGTAAAAGTTTTTAAGCTAAATTAAGAGTTTTCTGACAGGATTCTTAGAATCTTTATGAATACGGGCCCTGGTCTCTATTCCATACATTATTTGTATATAAGAAAAAAGGGTAAAATTTCAACAAATTCCTTTAGCATGCAGTGTCCACTTTGGCAAACTTTATCATTACAAATATGTTATTAGAAGCAATTATGAAATTACATGTGAAGATGTTTTTGGGTTCTTAAAGTTCAATATAAAGTGCATTTAATAATACATATTTAAACTATAATACATTTTCATTCAATTGTAATTAACATGCATTTCAGTGTCCAAAACATTACAAATATATACTGTGAACTGAACAGTATATTATGTCTGTAAAACTAGCACTTTGAGATTTATTTAATTACATATGTGGCTCTTCTGAACAACTATAGATCAATACTATGATATGTAGAGCCAATCGGTGGATGAACGTACTAATGAATTGATTGGCTGGATGGTTGATTTAACCAATGACCAATTTCCTTTTTTTTAAATTTCCTTGTTGATATTTTGTGTTTATAATAAAGCAAGCACAACACCTAAGCAATCAGACAATCACATTTAACATGTAAATCAAAGTAAAGGGTCTTACCAAATGTGATCTTCCCTTTGTCTTGGCAATCTATGGCCCTGAAGAGATCGCAAACAACAAAATCTCCAATGCCTAGAGCCGTTTTCAAAATGATGGCCAGCTCATCTTCTACAACTGCTCCATCCTCCTGTGCTTCAAACATCTAGACACAAGGAAAAGTGTTCAAATGTTAAATGTCTCGCTTACAAATACATATTAACAACTATAATCTATTAAGCAGAACATATCATACTGCACATTTAATGTGTGAGATCTTGTCTATTTGAAACAATGAGAGATTTTAGAAAGTCAACTCACCCTAAAGGCCAGTTTAATGGTCTCCAGATATCTGAAAGGTCTACAAACCACTGACAGGGCGATGACATACTCTCTCACATCCATCTTCCCATGCTGAAAACAATTCATTCAAATGTCATCAGTCTGACAGACATCATGTAAATGCATAACTGATTACAACTGATCTGTTTGAAATGCAAGTTAATTTGTTTTCCATACAGTCACGCTCTAAAAAAGATCATTTGATAAATGTTTAACCTCCTCAAAAAGAGAGAAGATATCCTGAACTGCTTCTGTCATGGATTTATTCAGGTACTGAGCAAATCCCTCCAGATCCAGCCTGCTTCCACACATCTTAAGGGCCCTGGAGGCTTCTTCATGCAGGACTTCATCAGTGACCCCCGTCTTCAGTCTAAGAGAGGACGAAAAATCATTCATTATTAACTTTTTTATTAGTAGTATTATAAACCAAATGTGCCACTGGCGGGTGAACTGAGAAAATAGATAAAATATTTAATTGTTCCAACCTAGAAAATATCACATCCTACTACTACGTCCTTTTTCATCATTGTGTTGTCTAATGAACCGCATCGATACAATTACATATCTTTAAAAGTAGAGTACACTTGCATTTCTCACAAGTCACTTTTTGGTTTAAAAAAAAAAAAAAAAATATTTCTCTAGAAACTCAGTGAATTGTTATTTTGAGAGATGAAGGTTGTTCCATGAACTACTGTCTTAAAAGAAGAAAGCAAAATGGATCTAACCAGCACGGAGAGAAGTGGACGACCCAGAATAACAAGAGGACGAGAACATCAGGGTCTCTAGTTTGAGAAACAGACCCCTTACTGGTGCTCAGCTGGCGGCTACATTGAACTGTACACACTAAACAGCTTTTCAACACTAACCGTGGAGAGAAGACTGGGCTTTTAAGTGTTTCAAAGAAACAGTCACATCTGACACTGGCAGAAAAAAAGACAGAAAAAAAGAAAAGAAGAAAAGGGGCAGGATGGGCAAAGGAACAAAGACTGAATGGTAAAAGTTTGCAAAAAGAGTATTCTAGATGAATGAATCCAAGTTTGAAGCTTTGAGTTATAGTGGGAACAGTTTGAAGAAGCATCCTACAGGCCAATAACACCTACGGGAAGCACAGCAGAATGCATGAGATTAAACTTCAGTTGAACCTCTTAATAAACCGACTGCATATAGTCTATGTGGAGGATTCTTCTGAGTTTGAAGAAACACATTTTTTGGGAAATAAAACATTTAAAAAAGAAATTAATAGGCATTACACTCTCAGAAAAAAAGGTACAAAAGCTCTCACTGGGGCTGTACCTTTTCAAAAGGTACACTTTTGTACCCAAAGGCTGAATATTGGTACCTTACTGGAACATGAGTGTACATAAATGTACATATTAGCTCTTGAAATTGACATGTTAGCTCATGAAATTGACATATTAGCAACTAAAATATACATATTAGCACCTGAAATGTACATATTAACACATAAAATGTACATATTACCACCTAAAATGTACATATTAGCTCCTGAAATGGACATATTAGCAACTAAAATATACATATTAGCTCCTAAAATTGACATATTAGCACCTAAAATGTACATATTAGCACCTAAAATGTACATATTAGCTCCTGAAATGGACATATTTCCACCTAAAATGTACATATTAACACATAAAATGTACATATTAGTACCTAAAATGTACATATTAACACATAAAATGTACATATTAGCTCCAGAAATGTACATATTAGCACCTAAAATGGACATATTAGCTCTTGAAACTTACATATTAGCACATGAAATTGACATATTAGCAACTAAAATATACATATTAACACCTAAATGTACATATTAGGACCTAAAATGTGCATATTAGCTCTTGAAATTGACATATTAGCAAATAAAATATACATATTACCACCTAAAATGTACATATTAGGACCTAAAATATACATATTAGCTCCTGAAATTGACATATTAGCACCTAAAATGAACATATTAACACTTAAAATGTACATATTAGTACCTAAAATGTACATATTACCACCTAAAATGTACATATTAGCTCCAGAAATGTACATATTAGGACCTAAAATGTACATATTAGCACCAGAAATGGGCATATTAGCACCTAAAATGGACATTAGCACCTAAAATGTACTTATTAGCTCATGAAATGGACAAAAGTTTACCTTTTGAAAAGGTACAGCCCCAGTGACAGCTTTTGTACCTTTTTTCTGAGAGGTTACACATTCAATTTATCAAAATGGACACAGAAGACATTTATAATGTTACAAATGATTTCCATTTCAAATAAATTATAAATTTTTTTAACTTTCAGCTCAAAGAATTCAGAAAAAAATGTATCATGGTAGTAAATAAAAAAAAATATTAAGCAGCACAACTGTTTTCAAACATTGATATTGATTTATTTTTGCAAAAAGATCATCTGACACTGAGGACTGAAATGTCTGGTAAAAAATTAATCAATTTAAAAAACAAAATTTTAAATATATTATAATAGAAACAGTCATTTTTTAAAAATGTAATAGCCGCAATATTACTGTATTTATGGTCAAATAAATGCAGCCTTGGTAAGCATAAGACAATTCCTTAAAAAAAGTAAGAAGGAATCTTACCAAAATCCAACCATTTTGATAACCTAAGACTTGCCGCTCCGAATTTCACTCATCCATTCAGATTAGAAGTGGACACTAGTGCTTTAGTCACTGGGGCCGTAACCCTCCAGGTCAGGAGGACGAAACTGGTCTACTTAATCCCATTTGCTAATTTTCTCGAGTTTAATTTAACAAACGTCAGATCAATTATTCTAGAGTAGAGAAAGAAGCTTGAGCCGAGGACTTCTTTTAGCGTTGCAATTCTTCAAGGTTTACATTGGTTCATAAGAATTGACTGTGACTGTATATACCGACCATAAACCTTTGTTATTTTTTGTCAAGTATGTACAGTAGTGTAAATGTCTTTATTGTAATTGAATGCATCCAAAGTAAATAAGTGTATCAATTTCTTTAAAATAACATTTCAAAAGTGAGTGATTCCAAACTTTAAAAATAGTGTATGTCTCTGGTTTTATTTGCTTACTTCACTTATTATTATGAATGATGTAGTAGTAGTAGTAGTAGTATAACATACATTACAGGCAATTTACTCTTTTATTAACTTGCCAAAGCCAATTTTTATTCACCTTTGATGCTCAAAGAATGCTATACTTTGACCCTTATTACAGCAAGCCATGTTCGTTGATTGTGTTTCCTCATCATATTCACTAGAGGGCAGCATGTTCACTGCCAGATGATAAGCATCAGTACAAATCAGCCCACTGCTCTACCACCAGTGTAAAATCAATCATCAGGCTCAAATCCAAAGCAAACAACACCCATGTTAACTTCTCATTATGAGAGCAGTGCTGGCAGGCAAAGAGCTGTGTTTAATTTTTTTTCATCAATCAGCACAGTGCTGCTCATACTATTGAACGTAATGATCATTTATGATGTGGCTCTTCTGAACAACAATACTATTATATGTAGAGCCAATCGGTGGATGAACGTACTAATGGATTGATTGGCTGGATGTTTGATTTAACCTGAAACTGTCCATCACTGTTATAACCCACTTAACTAAAACATAAGCACTGATTCTTTCAACCTACAAATTGAAGTAGTATATTACATTTAAAAAAATAAAATTACAAAAATAAGTTTGCTGGTCTGCTAGACACACATAGAGACCACCCAAAGTGTATGTTAATTCAGAGATGATCTGGTGCACACTGCACATAAAAAAAAAGGCTAGAGCTTTTACAAGCTATAATTTGACAGACCCCCTTTAAGCAACTTCCAGGAACCACAGGAAAACCTTTGACGGACTTTTCCGCTAATTCTCGTTGAAGCCTTGTCTGATTGGTCACAGCTTAGTAACTCACCAACTCAGGACATCCTCATGATAATTACAGATGAAAAGTATGGTATCCAAGTTATGTTTACAAGATACTGGATTGCTAGCATTGCATATTATTGTTTGCTTTTAGATTCATATCTTTTATCATACATGGACAAAAATTCCTAATATAAATTCCTTAAAATTAACGTTCAGTAAAAGATGACTCATCAACAAATGTGGAAATACTCTGAATTACACTTAAAAAATACTGTTAAACTTTGAGAAATATTGTGAAGTATCATTGCAATTTAAAATAACTGTTTTCTATTGTAATATATTGATGACTCAATGGACGAATATATCCAGTGGGTCACTTGATGGAGTTTTAGGACACCATTAAGTCACCTGATGGAGTTTTTAGGACACCATTAAGTCATCTGATTGAGTTTTAGGACACCATTAAGTCACTTGATGGAGTTTTTCGGTTCCTTGCCACTGCTTTTGGCTTGCTCAGTTGGGGATATTCAAATTAATTAACCAATCAGTAATACCCTCGATTAGCTATACAAAACATGGATGTTTTTCCACTAAGAAACGGACATTGTTATTATGTTTTGATTGATACTGTGAAGCTGCTTTGATTATACCGTGAAAAGCACTATATAAAAATACTTGACTTAATGACTTGATGAAGCTGTATTTTCAGCATCATTACTCCAGTCTTCAATGTCACATGATCCTTCAGAAAACATTCTAATATGCTAATTTGGTGCACATTTCTTAGTATTTATATATATATATATATATATATATATATTTGTGGAAACCATGATACATTTTTTAAGGCGTATTTGATGAATAGAAAATAAAAAAAGAGCATAATTTATTTTAAAGTGAAATCTTTTGATCAATTTAAAGCATTCTTGCTGAATAAAAGATTAATTTCTTTAAAAAAAAAAAACAATCAAAAGACCTATGAACGGTAGTGTATGCCACCGTACACTATCCTAGACATCATGCGGTGTTCAAAATAAAAAAAAATAAAAAAAAGATCTACTCACCCCAAATTTCGTACCAGTCTGGCTAACTCCAGCAGGCAGGTTTGTCTGGGCAAACGCAAAGGGCCTTTAGCCATAGCAAGCTGGCAGTCCTCAAAGGAGTAATCGATAATGGGCAACCCAAGTGCCCTATGAAGAAAACACACAGAATGAAAACAAGTATGATTTAACGGTTTCAGGACACTGGGGCCTTTTAGAATGTTTTGGGATATAAAGGCCTGGTTTTCACAATTATATACATATATACACACACACATAAATATATACTGTATATTATATATATATATATATATATATATATATATATAATTCTAGAGTTTTTGTCAATGTTTAAAAACATTTAAATTTTGCAGATTATAAGATGGTAAATAATTAATTGAGTTGACAATACAATATGATAACCAAAAAACAAATAACAACTGCAAATCAATGTTTCGCTGCCTGCAGTCCAGTTCTCTTTTCTGTGGCTTTTGTCAGTCTGTAAAAATATACCCCAAATTTCTTGTCAAATCTACAGTGTTTGTACAGTCAATCTCAAAGCTCTTTCCCATTTTAGATGTGTTTTTCGCTACATTCATGCTGTAAACCAATGCTGCAACTTAGTCTTTTGCCACTCAGTGCGCGTAACTGTGCGTAATAGTAACGTCATGTGCATACCCTAAATAAAGTGAGAATAAAAACTTTGCCGTGATAAGTTTGTTAGGCCTTTTTAAAATCCACTCACTTGGCCATGATTCGTCTCACATTGTTGGCAAACAGGGCTGGATCCTCCTTCTCTTCTTCTGATGGGGTGTATGTAGGAAGATACTGGACAGAAAGAACAATTTTTTTATCATAAATATAATATTTTATATATATATATAATTATATATATATATATATATAAAAGTGTTCACATATATTACATATATTAGAAATGTTGAATTGCCGACTAACTGAAATAAATTTGGGAGGAAAAAGGTAAAAAAAAAAAGTGGAAGTACTAAAATTATTGACTAAAACTAAAAAAATTATTAGATATTGAAAACATAAAATTACTACAACTTAAGCTGCTAAAACTCAAAACATTATTTTTGTTAATAAATAATACTAACATAACACTGACATTTACAGCAAAATGTGAGTTCTCACCTCTATTTCTATGAAGTTATGTAGCTGACATAATGTGAGCCATAAAATCTTAAACCTGAAAAAGATAATGGTATTTAATTTGAACTCACCAATATATACACAAGCACATAAAACTTGACCATTACTCTACACCCAGATACATCTCTAAATGTGGTTTTCCCTTGTAATTTATTTTCCATAAAGCATTACCAACATTATAATACACTAAGAAGGATAAGGGAATAGCTTACCCAAAAACAAAAATGACAAATTTTTCAAAAATGATTCAGAAGAAATAAACTAAGACAGGTTTGGAGTGACATTAGGGTAAGGAAATGACAGAATTTTAATTTTTGGGTGAACTGTCCCTTTAAAGGAATTCAAGAGACTCACGCTCCAGGCCCTTGCCACGTCCATGAGATTGTATCCTGTCAAGGAAGTGAGAAGAGAAAGATGCAAATGAATGGGATTATCATCTCAAACAACAATCTCTGGCAGTCTCCACCTAAGCAAGTAACTAGCCTGCTCACACACACCCAAACGTGACCGAACCACTTGAAATTCCTCCTCTGACAGCAAAACCTTAACTAAGGGCCACGTACTTCAATTCCAGTAGCGATAAATGCTAAGAGCCAAGTTTTCCAAGGAGTCTAAATGAAACCTGATTGCTCGCATGTATTATTTATGAGAAGGAGACAAAGACTTTACAGACAGACAGACAAAAAGAGAAAGGTTTCAACAGTTAAACAAAACAAAAGGAAAAGACTAGCTTATTTGATGGGGCTGGGAAAATTAAATGTAAAGCCTTTATAACTGAAGACAAATAATCCACAGCTCCAGAGAGTAAATATGTGGATCAGTGACAATAATGACTCACCCTGTTTGGGCGTGGAACTTGAGGTTATTCTTACCATCTCATTAGGATATCGCAACAGCACAGGCTGCACAGGAACGCCAGGGATGAATGCACCTGCAGAAAGGGAGGGACAAAAGGACGGTAAACGAGTGGGAATCAGACAGATCCTGTGCTTTCGCCTCGTTTCACTCCAAGGGATGGGTGTGGCATTAAAACTATAGCCTGTCCCATTTGAAACATGAAACTTCTGTGCGACTGAGTGTGTGAACTTAAGTATCCAAATCCACTGACCTCGTCCAGTTTTAGTGTTTTTAATATTCAGATATCACTGCAAACCAACTACTTGCTTACATTCAAGCTTTGCAAGATGGTACATTTAATAATGAATTATAATAAATCATTTAGATGATTAACTGTTTTCACCAATAGACAATCATAATTGTATAAGCTGAACATTCACTCTTAAGATCTTTGCACTTAAAGGGATAGTTCACTTTGAAATTAATTTTTGATGTTTTAGCTTACCTCAAGGGCATCCAAGATTTAGGTGTCTTTGTTTCCACAGTATTTTCAATTTTGACACTTTTCGGTCAAACCCTTGTTGTCTATCAGTCATATAATGCAGGTTTATGAGGTCCACCCTCGGATACTGTTCGTTTTGTCACACAAACCTCCCGTTTCGTGTCTTAGGCCATCAATGTGTAATGAGTCATTAAATCTTGTTTAATTTGGACTTATGGGGTGGACCGAGGGTCGAAAGTGTATGACTGATAGACAACAATGGTTTGACTGAAAAATATCAAAATTGAAAATACCGTGGAAACAAAGACACCTACATCTTGGAAAACATAGACTTAATGATGAATAATGGTGTCCTACATCTTGCTCAAACATATCAAAAATTCATTTCAAAGTGAACTATCCCTTTAAAGGTGTCTTTTAATGAGAGGGGTTGCTTTTTGTCACATTTTAATTTTTATATTAGAATTTTTAATGTTTTTTTTCTAGCACTTATCAAAAAAAAGTAAAAAATGTATCTTTTGAAAAATAAAGTTCATTGTTTTAAGCAATATACATGTAGTCGTATCTAGTCCTCATTTTCTCTATTTTGAGCATCAGTCTGTGCCAGTTAAATCTCATCACTTCTGGAAAGGTTTAGAGAGATGAGAGATGCCCTTCAGCTTATAAGCAGCTTCTTATTACATGTTGTTAATAGAGACTGACCAACCCTTCACAGAGACTGAACTCACTCACCTTTGACAAATTCAACACAGCTCTTATACAGAGCAGGTTAATGCAAATGTGCAAAACACCCATCATTCATTTGCATTTTTCACCATAGAGATATTCTGTGCTGGTATTTGACTAAAGCTTGGTTTATACTTCACTCCACATGTGCCCAAGTGTGCCTGCCTACTACTGTAAATAAATGTTTTTTTGCATACAGTTGCAGCTTCTCTGTTTTTCAAAACAATAAAATGTAATGACTTTATATTTAATAGCTGTTTTTGAACAGTTTGGTAGTTTTAAACAGAGCAAAAATTAATTCATTCACACAAAGATTTGAACAGTGCTCTAGACCTGCCTAAAACCCATCGATCAATGTCCAGACATTACAACTGCAAAAGTCTACATCACATTTTGAAATAATAGCATAATGTCTAGCAATGTCCTCAAATTGATATGGTAAAGCCTATGACATTATTAACTGGTTGTGTTCACAATGACTTTAGAAGCTGAAACTTCTGAACATATACAATACACGCTTGAGGCCAATCTCAACGCAGTGGGTCATCTGGCCAATTAGAGTGGCCAATCTTTTCGGGAAAGATTCGGAAATCAATCACTCAGACTGGGAATAGAGGTGCTGCAATGTACAGTGAGTGTAAAATGTTTTGTTTTTTTCCTGAAGAAGAATTAAAAGTATGCGGACTATGATGCCTTTCGAACCAATAAAATACCAATGGAAGCCTGAAAATGGAATGCAATTTTGACATCATGTGCTTAAGAAATTGATTACCACATAGTTTATTCAAAAAGTGCACTATAAACTAAAACTCACAGCACACTGTGTTTTTGTAAACTCAGATTCTGGCCTTGTTTTTGTTTTGGAGAGCTATCTGGCTACAGACAGCCAAAGCTGATGTTGTCTGGAACACTGAGAGCTCCAGTATTAAAGGTTGTAGAGAGAAAAGTGAGATAGCCAGACAAGAGAAAATAAGCAAGGGATAGAGAGAGGAGGAGCGGGGATTAGAGGAATGGAACCGATACAATGACTAACAGAAGAGAGGGATTTGAGGAGAAAAGACCATCAGACTCCACAGCGCACACAGGAAGTGGAAGCCAAGCACCAGATCTCTCAGCGCTGTGAACCATGATGGGCTGCAGATTAGAGAGGGTACAAAGAGCTACACATATAGCTAAATATCAGCAAACTATCTTCAATAAACACTCTTATCACAAAGTCTCAAAAACAAAAACACAATCACTCATTCCAGGTTAGAAAATTGTGTTTAGTTGGCAGATATCAGAGCTGGGCACAGTGTACTACACATACCAGGCTTAAATGCGATGAGACAGGATCTATTGGTGCATGTGCCCTCCGGGAAAATCATGATCTGGAAACAGGCCACAGTCAGAGGAGAAATACCTCAGTACTGCTCTAACTCACAAAATCATGATACAAAGTGGCCCAGAAATGTGTTTGGACACTTAAACTGTACAAACGACATTAGGTTAGATGCAGAATATCAGATGTCGATGTGTGTTTGTGTGGTACCTGAGGCCATTTGCCATCAGAACAAGCTCGGCGTTTGATCTCCTCGACGGTCTTCCTTCGAGAGTCCTGATCAGAGCGTGACACAAACACAGGCCGAATGAACTTGATAAGAGCTAAAAATGGAGAAAGAGTGGAGGGTGGGGCAAATGAGAGAATAGGGGGTCACAGAGAGTGAGCAATAAAATATTATATTTCTTTTTATGTGACAAAAGGGAGACCTAAAAAGTAGGCAAGTCAAATTTTGCAAAATGCTAAGAGTATATATTGAGATTTTCTATAAACAATAATTAATAGGCCCCATGTTTTCTTAACTATCTTTTCTTCCAAAAACATTTTAAAAAATATATTTTTGACCACAAGTAGAGTAGCACCTAACATAAAGAGGGAAAATAATTATCACCACACCTCATTTACATTTTCATTTATCAGACTGCAAATGAGGAGAACAATAGAAGCACTTAACCCAAACTATTGTTGTACCAAACTGAACAAAAGAGCAACAATAACTAAGTGCTGTGATAGTCAAGCACAGTGCACATCTCAATTTATCAAATTCAAAATCTTTAAGGTGAACTAAACAAACCCAAGAGTTTAAATATTTGTCTCTTAAGGCGAGACACTACAGGTGAATGGGGTAATTTTTTTAACTAGCAGATATCACCATGAAACTTTCCCAGTTGATTACCTACATTAAGAAGAGAAAAAAACATTTTACAAGTTTTCTGTAATTTAATGTTTAAATATGCAAATGAGGCATTATCTAATTAAATATGCACCAATTTGCATATATTTAACAAAAAAAGGGGAAAAAACAAAATCTGAGTATTGGATAAAGCCAGTGTGTTCACATATTAGATGAGAAAAAAATTACAGAGGGATTTATGGATATCTACTTTTGTTATCCTGTAAGTCAGAATATACTGTCTAATGCTTTATGCACAGCTGCACTACTTCCTGAACTTAAGCCAGCTCCTTGTTTCCTGTCTGCCATTGGACAAATTGATTAATCCAGGTGTGCCTGACCTCAGTAGTCACGGCAACAATAATTAGACACACCTGAATTAATCAAGTTCGGCCAATAACGGCAGACGGGAAACAAAGAGCTGGGGCACGTTCAAGTTCAAAACAGTGCGTTGAAACCTAGTTGAACGTCATGTTTCCAGGATTTGAGATGTGTTTTCTCTCGTTTGGTGGGTGTGTCAGAACTGCAATCCAATCAGCAGCAACATGTATATAAAGCACGTGGTATTAAAGTGAACTCGCACAATGGGTTAAGGAAAATAATTTACAAATGTGTCCAATGCAGATCGCTATATGCAACAACTGAAGATTTTAGAAGATTGTCGTTTATTGTCAAAATATAGGATATCAACATGATGTAGTTTATTATATTTTTTAGCTTCATTGCAAGTGTATGACATTTGGTATAGAAATAAAAAAATGGTAAGTGCTTTTCCTAAAAATGAGAAAGAAAATAGGTTATTAAAACATTATGAAATACAAATAAAGTTAGTGGGTGAGGCTAAACAGAATGTGTTTTAGTCTGAATTAGGTAAGATGTGTGCGTTCAGTTTCCACAAATCCCTTCACTTGATTGGGATGTTCTCTTGTGTTCTGGGCGGCAAGTGCAGTTACAGGCTCCGAAAATTCTTCACAAAGAACACAGAGAATGGCCTTATCGGGCTCCATAGTTGCAACTCTTGTGTCACCAGAACGGGGTGTTCAACGCATCACCGTTTCTGTTTAAAAAACGTTGTGTAACGCTTTGTCCGGGCTGAACGCAGCCCTGGCTTAAGTTCAGGAAGTAGTGCAGCTGTGCATAAGGTCAATTGCCTTAAAAAATATTTTCGCCATTTTTTTTGTAATAAAATGTTATATAAATCAGGCTAGGAATAATACATTTTACAAATCCCTCTGTAAATGTCTTCATAATATAACTAGGTACAAGACTGGAAAGTTTGGTGTATATACTAGGTGCTACTGAAGTGGAGATTTCGGACTTGGAGTATGAGAGAAAAGTCATTTTGAGAAAACTGGCTTTAAAGATTTAGCATCAGCCAATAAGCTTGTGCATTTAGAGTTAAATCTCCCCTTTTACCTTCACGATTGGTTGCTGATAAAAAGGAAATGACCATCCGACAGCATTGTTTAGGAGAAAGAGAGCTTTCTAACTGTGTGTGTGATGACAGGGTGCAGATTGCGATTGATTTACGACAAGAATTTATGAGAAATCTACAGACGCAAACATACAAAGTGTAGTAAAATAAAGACCTAAATCTGTATTTCGGACTTATTTTTCACCACAAGTCTGAAAGAAGACATTTATTAAAGATGTTATTGAAGATAAATATCCCAAAATCTCAAAATTGACCAGTGGAAAAAAAAAACGATGTTTTTGCCTGCCGTGTCTCGCCTTATTATGTTTAAAAACTTACTGCCCCAGACTGGAATGTCTTTACTCTCTGCCTTCATCACTATTGATGCCATCGTCATGGTGACGGGGATGGCGTCAAAATAAGATGAGTGAGGGGCCATCGTGAGGATAGATGCTTCACTGGGCAGAGCCGGCCGTCCCTTTACACGGACCCAGTGAAACCCTCCGGAAAACCACATGGCTCTCATGATGGCCTTTAAGGCCAGATCTACCAGCCTGGAGAGAGAGGAACAAACAAAGGGGAAGACAGAGATAGGGTTAGTAGGATAATATCATCTGTTTCCTGACATTGTGGAGCAATTCAATTGCCTTCACATCCAACTGACTGTAGTACACCTCATTTAGCAGTCAACATGAAACTGCATTGCAAACTATTGTACTTAATTGAATTGGATAATCAATTACAAAAAAAAAAAAAAAATTGTAAAAGAGCATATTACTGTACATTATAATGCAATAATGCACAGGAACATGTATAAAGAAAGGCCTATTTTGAATTTATTTAAGATTCATGTTTTACAGTGGTTTTTGTTTTCACAGGCTAAGTTGATATTTTAACTATTGGGATGTCTTTAGAGGAGGCTGAAAATTCAGTTTTGGACTAGTTAAGCCTTAGCTTTCTACATAGACTTCAAGCTTCAAGTTTTAAACACTGCTGGCTCATGAACACACTGAAACACTCTCGTGCACAAATGCACACCCACTCAAACATGCACAGTAGCGAAATACGTAGTTGCGTGACCTGTGCCTTTCCAGTTTTGATAATTGAGCATGTCTGTTCAAACTTACACTGTTGACAAAGACAAAAAACTTTTCCTTTCCACGCCTCACAAGAACAAACTTGCCCACAATGGGATACAGAAAGACACATACAGACATACAAACAGACAGTGAGAGAATATAAAAAGCCCTGTTGGAAGCTATCAGGTGATAGTGGAATGGAGACTGTGTGAATGGAGCAGTGTGATGTGACTCCGTGAGTGAGTAGGTGTGCCACACATACGTCATACACACAATACACCTCTCTTCTTTTTAGCAGTTTCAAATTGTGAGAAAGAGCGAGCTTTCAAATATCTAAAGATATTTAGACTACTGCTTTGTTCCAAACCCTAGTAACCGGTGTTGGCAGCAAGCTTCTAACTTGAGCCAGACCGATTTATCGGCAGGCCGATAGGCATTTTCCAAACTATAGGTATCGGCAGTTATAATGGCCGATAAATGAATATTTCAAAAATAAAATAAAAACGGACGAACCACGCTTCAACCATGTCATGAGTGTTGGAGTTGTATAGTTTGTCCACCAGAGGGCACTCTACACCGTCCCCGTTGGCTACACTCGTGTATAACGCACCACACATCCTGCTGATCCAGGTTGCAGGTAGCTTACAAGGCAATGTAGGGACTAATTATTATTTTATTTATCAGAACTTTAATATATTTTGATGTTCCTCTGTTCTGTTGTGACAAGTTTCTTTTTAAAATGCATTATCATATTATTTTAGTTAAAACTCATAAATAACTACAAATAACTAATGTTAGGGAAATCTGTTAATGTTTTGTTGTGCGCTTCTGGAAAAAGATTTTTTAAAAATATCGGCCGATATATCGGAATATCGGATTTTAAAACCAACAAATATTTGTATCGGTATCGGCCTTCAAAATCCTTTATCGGTCAGGCTCTACTTCTAACCAATGGATCCTCTCAATGGAAATGAATTGAAATATTGTACATGGTGAGCAACTGCAGTAATGCTCATTCGCACACGCCACATAATGCTCACCACATGAACTGAACAGACTCACTCAGTTAATTCCAAGAGTTTGATATTATCAGCCAGCTTTTTAAGCGTCTCAACCACAATGGAACCCAATGGTACTGAATTAAAACACTGTGGATGTGCAGTGAATGCATTAAAACTCATCACAAGTTATTATCAATACAGTTAACAAAATTAAAACCCAAAACATTTTCCTTAACTAAAAAGAAAAACCAACTTACTGTTCGTGTAACTGGAAAAACCTAAAACAAAAGTATAATACATATTCAAGACTCTAGTCTAAAGCTAAAAAAAAGGCCACAAATGAATATTAGATGTTGACACATTACACAACGTGAAACCTTTACAACCTGCATCCATCAAACACAACAACGCAAACTAAAAAAAAAAAAAAACTAACAATGATAGTGTGGAAACTAATTTTAAAAAATGTATTTAAAAAAAATGTAAATCAATAATAACGCACATGAGAGATTTGAATATTGCACAATTTATTCCAAAGTTCCACCCGTAAACACACTCTTTGGAAGATCACTAGGGCATTAATATTAAATATGCACATATTACATTTTAAATGTAATTATTAAATATGTTCCTCTCAAGAACAACTAAAAGGACTGCAGTGAGAAAACAATTAAGAAATCATCTGATCTAAGCAATGTGGATATATTTGCACAAGCTCTGCAATTCAGTACTCCAATCACATTATGTTTATTCATATAGCATTTTATACAATAGATTGCTCTAAATCAAGTAGCTTTACAGTATTAAATATTAAGTGGACTTTGCCCTTTCTTTAATACAAAACTGTGAACATTTAAAGCAAGATCTAAGAATATACAGGGGTTGGACAATGAAACTGAAACTAATTTGTTATTATGGTGAGGGCCTCATTTTGCATCCAAATACAGCACCAATTGACAGATAGAAGTCCTTCACAGTGACCAGAGGGATTATGAGCCGTTCCTCTTCCAGAACAGTGTCCAGGTCACTATATGATGCTGGTGGACTCGCTCCTCCAAAACACCTCAATAATATTCAGATCTGGTGACTGTCAGACCATGGGAGATGTTCAACGTCACTTTCATCTTCATCAAACCCTTCTGTCACAAGTTGGTGCATGATCATGCTGATACACGGTTTGAGCATCAGGTGCTCATGATCCTCCAGAAGGGTTTGGTAGTCCTCGGCAGTGTCATGTTCATCAAATTCAATCAGGATTGTCATGATATTGGAGCTCAAACCATCACTGATCCACCCGTGCTTCACTCTGAAGATTGGCCGCCAGGCATATAGATGTGAAACCTCCAACATTGGCCAGTGTTTCAGTTTCATTGTCCAACCCCTGTAAATAAAACTAATATACCTAAAGAATCCTGCAAGCAATTTACTGTAATATTTTTCCTTTACTTAGACTGCACAAAAATGAGTTGTATAAACGTGAATGCAGATTCCACTGTTTTGATTAAAGTATACATTGCAGGGTAACCACCAATATATCATCTTTCTTACAGAATTGCAATACATCATCTTGTAAAACCTGTATCGTGATACATGATACAGTATCGCACAATTCTTGGTGATACACAGCCCCAGACCTGACTGCAGTTTATTGGGAAGTAAATCATGCAAGCATCTACACTCACATTTGAATATGCCAATGGTTGCTGCAGCTCATGTTGCCTCAAATCCTCTCATTGAAAATGAATGACTTTCGATTTCTTTTTTTCTGCGAATTGCAGTTTGAATGGCTCTGTTGGCCTGTTTTAGCAATGAGTCTCTCATGCAGAGGGCAGAAATGGAGAGGCAGTGTAATGTTCCCGAACTCTCAAATCTGATTAACATTTCTGATCTGTTACTCACCCCCTCCACCAGGATAGTGGTTCAACTGCATCCTCAGAACGGCCAACGGTAGCCACGAACGCAAAGGGCCAGGCCAGCAACATCATGAATGCAGCAAAGAGCAGACGGACAGGGAAAAGTGTCACAGACATCACAGCTATCTGTGAGAGAGAAGCAACGTGTTAGAGGTAACCAGAGGTTAAAATCCCAAATGTTGATCCAGAATTTGCCAGTTAAAACACTGCCGTGGAGCTGGAGAACACAGAAATCATGTATGAGGGTCATTTACAGAAAGTGATGGGAAACAAAAATATGCTGAGAGACGATACTACATTTTGCTATGCTGTGCAAAACAGACATAGAGAGACTGGCCAGGAGAATATTAACATTTAGATTACTCAGCCCTAGTTAACTGATGTGAGTAAACTCACATTCGGCTCTTCTAAGCAGAACCATTAAGATTTCAAAGAAAGGTAGTTGATGTAATGGCTACATTCAGAGACCTAGTGTTTGAAAAGCTTGAGAACAAAAGTATCAAGATTTTTGATGAGATAGGCCTAGATTCTTTGCAGTTAATGATCTAAAGTTTACTTCAAACAAAGCTTACTATAAAAAATAAAGAACCTTGGGGCTTAAATTATAAAATGCATGTATGAACAGATTTGATTAAACATTAAAGTTCCAACATTAAAGTATCAAATCAATTCTGATGACTTTGTAATACAATTGCAAATAAGTCAAACACATTGTACAAGAACAATATGATTCTGAATTTGGTCATATTCAAATGATGCCCCATATCATGTAATTCAGAATATCTAGAATATTCTATTATATCTGCATGCGTGTAATTTTTAGGAGCTAGGAGATGGTATTAAAAAAATACATTTATGATTTTAAAAGATAAAATATTGATTAAACCATTATATGAATTCATTTGATTAAATAAAAAAAAAATTCTGTTCAATCACAACACACAGAATCCTGAAATATTATGCAATACAGAATATAGAATGGGGGGGGGGTGTTACTCTTAAAATTTTAATAAATTATTAAAATTTGATACCCTAGATTTGATTGATTATACGTGTTTTTTTATTTAATTCAAATTTAAATAAACAATAAAATTCTAAGACTCAAAACTGAGAAAAAGTTATTTCATAGGACACAAATATTGTCTAATATTTCAAAATGTGTATTAGAAAAAAAACAAAGTGTGTGTACTAACATTTTATAAATAGCAAAAAGCAAACAGAAACATTTTACATTAGTATGATTCGAGACGACTGATTTCTAACATAAAATCTGATTATGCTTTTGCAATGCCAGAATTAAATGCATATGGTGAGCCATTCATGACCGCACTAACAGAACTATTAGCTCAGAGCACAAGGACATCACATGTCACGCTTCTAGGCAAATCAGGAAAACAAGATCACATAAGAAGGACATGAGAGGGAACAAGAATTGAGGAAGAGATCATTTTCAACTGATGTTAGATGCTTTTCCCATGAGAAAGGGTTTTTGAAAACAGACGTATCTGATCTGGACTTTACATGAAAGCATTGTACTGTTAACAGTTTTATCCTATAAACTATTCAATATTCCTGAATATCCTGTGTCTGATCAAACACAACTTCATGTAGTTTACCAGGCTTTTCTCAACCGTGCACTGGCTACTGATACAATACATCATCCGAGGAGCAAGATTAGGTTTGCATCAGCGTTTCTGATGACCTCTTGACCAGACATTTCATGTTCCTATCAATGGTTTACATCTAAAGACTTCAGTTCACAATGATAAGCAGAAGTTTGTGATTGAAGTTTGTAACTAAACCCCTGGTCAGAGCCTGACTCCACCCACTGGCAATATTTGAAAATGCTGAAAAAGTGGGCTGACCCCAGCGGAGATAGAGGGGACGAAATAGATGTTAAAACACTCTATCCTGATCATTTTCAATACTCCCTACAGTGGTTTTGACGACACAAGATGGTTTTTATACTGCCAAGGGCGTAGCTCGTGTGGTGAGCTGAAACCTGCGTACGTCACGAAGTGCGGAACATCCAATAGGAAAATTCAACTGCAGTAGCCACCGTTCAACCTGAAGAGGGCAGCACTAAGACGTTTTTACACCATATATTGTAGAAATAGAACAATTCATAAACAAATATCAAAAACGTTACTCGAATCAATGACTGGTATTAATAAAGATCCATACCTACAGATCATTAACTAATAAAAAGTTGGTTATGTGTTTAGTTACTATTTAAACACTTTTTTTGCTGAAATTCATGTAACATTTGGGACCCCAGAGACTCTAATGCGACTTGTCTTCTGTGAGGAAGAAATGCAAGCCGATGCAAGTTGGAGTGTTATATGTGTGCATGCATCCTATAAAGCGAGTTAATTCTTGTTAATTTACACTTAGGAGAAAGTTCATTATGTATGTAATTGTGTATATAATTGTTGATTGACAAATTAGGTCTTTGGACGTCTCAGATGTTAAGTTATTCGCTGTCAAAGTGATGCCAAAATGAATGGGAGTCAATGAAATGCTAACAGCAGGTGAAGTTCTGCTACAATGGTGGCTTCAACATCCGGCTGATGGATTATCCCCTTGGAGAAAATCAATGTAATATTTGGTACAGTGGCCTTTGTTTGCATCTGACCACATGACTTTCTCCAATGACTCCTCTGGATCATCCAAATGGTCATTGGCAAACTTAAGATGGGCCTTGACATGTGTTGGTTTAAGCAGGGAACCTTCCGTGCCATGCATGATTTCTAACCATGACGTCTTAGTGTGTTACCAACATTAACCTTGGAAATGGTGGTCCCAGCTCTTTTCAGGTCATTGACCAGCTCCTCCCGGCCTGCCTGGCACCAACAACCATGCCATGCTCAAAATGGCTTAAATCACCTTGACCTTTCTTTCCCATTCTGACATTTAGTTCAGGAGATTGTCTTAACCAGGAGCACACCCCTAAATGCATTGAAGTGAACTGCCATGTGAGTATATTTCTCAGGTTGTTTGCTTTAATTTAAAAATAATAATGCAAAATAAAAAAAGATACTTAATTTAAAAAAAAAAGCTTCAACCAACTCTTAGATCTGAGAAAACATATTGCAATTTAAGGCTAAATCAGCATGTTAAGAGAACCAATCTTGTTGAAGCTCTGAGTGGAAAAAAAAAAGATATGGACAAAAACTTTGTTGATTGCAGCTAAAAGCGAAGATTTTTTATTTTTTTTTTGGTTAGACTGTCGCAAGAACCAATGACAAAGCAGACAGGAACGAGCTCACGTTAAGACCTGGAATGGTTAATGAATATTTAATCTGCATGAGAGTATGTGCTTCCAATTTCCTAGAAAA
Organism: Pimephales promelas; assembly: GCF_016745375.1. Next base: position 10,779,448 of record NW_024121233.1, read on the forward strand.
ATCCACTGTGACACGTGACACAAAAAGCGTGAGTTCCTTTACCACTGCTCCATTTGTTGAGCCAAGAATAAGGTTATTCCTGTTTTTCTCATTCACAAACAACTAATTTGTAAAATGCACCCATATTGTTAAATTTAGCAGTTAGCTATGACACAACAGGCTAAGGTTGTCATCGTGAGATCAGAACTGGAGCGGAGCATCTCTCTGAGAGCGGTGATTAAAAGTGTATGTGCTCACGCGACGCCTCCATTAGGAGGAGATGAACTGTGTGCCTGGTTTAGTGTTTATTTATTTATCTAGAGCTGCTGTCAACTCTTGCAACCTGCCCTAACAGAAAGATTAAACTGAGCTGGAGGCTGAGGCAATGGCTCTCTTGGGAAAGGGAGGGAGCAGCAGAGACCTAGGAGGAGCTAGTGTGAAATGTATTATAGGTAACAGACTATATACTAAACCAATTATTCCCTATGGGATTAAAAAAAAAATCAAAACATACTAATTTATCAAACAGAATGAAGAGCTAAAATCATTTGCTCAGAACAAGAATTATAACCAGGTCTCGACCTTCTCCACCCCAACCCACTGTATAATGTCCCAGGAGTGAGAGGCGCAGCCCTGATCCCAGCCTATAGGGTCCTGTTAACATCCTCCCCCTCATGTCTACTCTCCATGTGCTTCAGCCTGAGGGAGGATGAGGGGGATGTGCTGGTTAAGAAGCCCATCTCCACCCTTTTTCTGCATCTGATGCTTTAGCAGCTCTGTGAAAGAGCAGGCGGACGATGCTCGTGTCTTCTTTGAGAAGGGTGAGCCTGTTCTCATCCTTTGGCGTCATATAGGAGACGTCATATGACATATGGCGCCATAATTTGGGTTTCCAAATTTGTTCACCCTCTATGTGTTTATTTGTTCTGCTGAACACAAAGGAAGATATTTGGAAGAATGTTTTAATCAAACAGATCTCAATCCACATTGACTACCATAGTATGTATTTTTTCCTACTATGGTAGTCAATGGGGATTGAGTTGAGACCTGTTTCATTAAAACATTCTTCCAAATATCTTCCTTTGCGTTCAGGAGAACAAATAAACACATAGAGGGTTGGAACAACATGAGGGATGATTTTCATTTTTGGGTGAACTAACCATTTAAACTGCCCAAAAGTTAACAATTTACTAAAAACACAAAATATCACAAACACCATAATTACTCAGAATTGGATGAATACTCTCATAATCATGCTTCAGTCTATCCATACATAGCAACAACAAATGAATACAAGTTTTCCCTTTTCAAGCCCAGCAAAGGGCAAATGCCTAACATACAAAATACACATACACAACTACAAAAAAAAAGAATAAATAATTTTTCACTGCTACTGTGCATCTAATACAAGTTGATTTTATTCCTGATCTACATATCAGGGATCTAGGTTTCCATATATTTTTTGAAAATATGTTTAATGAACAAAGAGTAATTTAGAAGAAATATGTGATGCAAAGGCTCTATTTACTAGGAAATAAATAACGCTTAGGAAGAGCTAGGAAATAAATAACGCTTTTCATGCAGGAGATATTAGAATACAAATGGAAAAAAAAAGATTCTATACGATATTCTATAGTTAGAAAAGACAATAATCATCTTAGACAGTTTTGTATGAAATTTAGATTATAAAAGATGATAAAAGATGCCTTTTTCTACATACCAGTGTGAGTTTGTTTATTTCATTCAATTTAAAGGTCTCAGGAACTGGCTCCCTAGGTAGTCTACTAGGCAGGCAGGCAAACATGACCTACTACACACACTCAGTAACAGGCTGTTCCACTAAGTGTATATAATATAAATATATTATGGTCACTCAGTATTGAAATAACGACAAACTGAAAAACCTGTATCAACAATATATGGCTCTGACAGATCCCATCTCGCGTGCAGTGACGTGAAACAGCAACTACTGAAACAATAACTTCTGCTAGACGTCCCACTCTTTCTCCAACGGATGTATTCAGTGAGGAGGAACATTTTTAAATCGTGGTTTATAGTTTACAGTTACTTTACCTTGAGTTTCTGCAGAGGAGTAAATCTCAACTCGTGTACGAAAGGATTTTTGAAGTGTGCTGAAACGCCCGAGTCTCCTCCGTCCACCGCCGTGTGTAGTTTTCTGTTAGGGATCCTCATGCTGAAAGACAGTAAACATGTATCTCTAAAAAGAATAATAAAAGGTATAGCAAACGCGTCCGCGCGGTGCTGCTCTTATATACTAAAGAACTTTTCTGATTTGCCTGGTCTTACGAGCACTTCAAGTCGATTTTAAACAACCAGCGTTCGGCTTCTCTTTTGACGCTGTCAACTCCTGTAATTTACCGAGCGAGCAGCATCATGCTCGTTTTAATTGTGCGCATGCGTGATAGACGCAAGTTCTGACATCATCCAAACACTGGATTTTTCTAACGATACGGCCTGAACGACGTGTTACTTGAACAATTACTTGGTCAATTCACCCTTGTTTTGGTCCAATGTACATTTTCCCTCCAGTTTTTTTATTGACAGTAGGGCTACAGCTTAAAATAAACAAATAAAAACAACAAAGAACTCTCTGTGCTTTTCATAACAGTTTAGTTCCAGCACTATTGCCTAGAGAATTATTTACATGCACGTGTTTAACCCGTTGGGATCTTGTAAACATAACAACTTTCCATAGTCGGCCACAGCTGAGGGATGTTGTGAATGGTGATCATTACTGCGTTCAGAGCTCGATTAAGGATTTTACATACAAATCAAAATCAGTCTACATATAACTGTTGTCCTTTCTTGTGCATCGTTTTCAAACTGGTTTCAATTCATGCTTCTCCATTGAAAGAGTTTTATATAAAATTAAACCGTTTTATTCTACGAGAATAGAAGTGCTAATGTTAGAACTTATTATATAGGCTACAATAAGAAAATAAAAAAGAAGAAACAAATCAAATAGCTTGCAGCCTGATGATTGAGGAATGTAGCATCGCCCCCTGCTGTACAAATAAATTCCTGCTCACTGGGATAATACAATCATGCTCATAAATTTAGTTTGCAGTTATGATAATAAACAAGGAAATATCAAACGATCTTTTTTTAATTTTGATTATAAATAATATTCTAGAACTGGAAAAGTCAAGCATGTTGACCGAGCTTGCCAGACCAAACCAGTTTACAAATGGCTGTGCATGATTCATTGGCAAAAGTCTGAATTTTAATTCTTTTTAATAAGCAACCTCCATAATATTCAGTGGATTTACATGCATATTTAAGGTCTGAATTGCGTTCAGGTAAAGTGAATAATTCTCGAAACCTTTTAATCTTTCCAGATGTATTTATTATAAACTTTATGATCTTTACATGCTCAAATAAATCATTCAAGACAAGTGATTCTCAAGTCTTCATTTGAGAAACAGCCAGTGGCATGAAAACACACATTGAGGTCTTAATTGATTCACCCCTGCCGCTGCTTGTGTCTGGGGTGGGATTTGCAAAAAACAAACAACCTTCCACGGCGGCGAGCGAAATAGCAGTCTTTACAGCGTCTTTTAAGAGCCGTTTTGGTCTTCATGCCAGCAGATGGTTGAACACACTGGAGCTGCTGGCATTGTCCAAGCAGAGGTGAGAGCAAAGCGGTGTGTGGCTTGCACATTGGGTTGAAGAATCTCCTAAATCGCATTGTTGCAACTGTCATGGTGGAGATACATCTCTGTGCACCTACTGCAGGTAAGGAGCAGGAAACAGCACATCTGGCAACTTGGGACATCTGCCGAGTCAAGGAACCAACAAGACAAGAGAGCAACAGAGGTGCCATGGTGTCAACACCTAGTGAAACAGAAAATACAATAACAATATTATAAATGATAATGGTTTCGACAAAAATACACAATTACTTACCTTCTGGATGACTTCCGACTTATATTATCCATTTATTTTGTAAACTATGGCAAAATGACAACGCAGTGAAAACTTACAAAAGACCGTTTAGAAAATACTGCCTGAACATAGTATTTATTTTCTTTTTAACCCATCCGCAGTATTGAGTCTGAGGACAGGTGAGAAGATTGAGAGAATAGTGAGAATGATAGATATATATTTGACAAGAGATAAAGAGAAATGAAAATGTTGAGAACATTCAAGTAAGTAAATCATCTCTGATTAATTCGGTATTTTGAAAACGAATAGCTAGATTGCAATTGCTATTCATTTTCATTGTGTCCTTTTAGTTCGTATTCAGAGCTGCATGCTACAAACCCACTGATCTATATAGAATGGCGTCATTATATAGATCTGTTTTCTAACCCCATTCCCACACATATGAATTTACTAAGAGTATTATGTAAAGGGCGTCATTACAACAAAGTTGGCATTAAAAAAAATAGACTGAGCACTAAACTTAGTGGACTGCTAACTAGGCTGTTAGGCTGAACACTCTCTTTTCAACGGCATATAAATGTGTTGATTTCAATACAATGATTACAGCCAGACATACAAACAAAAACATAAGCATTGCGTACCTGTCTGAATAAACCGATAGAAACGTGTATAAATCGATTTATTCCAAAATGCATCGATGTAAAGCTAGCACGCATCAGGCGTGCGGAAACTGTAGTATACAAGTTCCTGTGACGTAATGACTTTCAGGAAAGTCATAAAGCACGCATGCGCACAGTAGCCTGGACTCAAAATTGTGAATATAAAGGTTTTGTTGCATGTTGTTTGTTATTAAAAAATGACGAGGGGATTTTTAAAAATAAATGTACATTATATACTGTAAATTTAAATTGTTTAAATGCACAAATAAAAGAAATATACATTAATTCAGTTGTTTTCGACCAGCAGGGGCCAGCAGTGAACCATGAACAGTTTTATGCCTACAGCAAAGCAAAGGCTGCTGGGTAATAATAACAGGCAAACATGGCAGCCACCCTTCCTAAGATCTTGTCCTTCGGTAAAAACACGAAGGCTCTGCTCAATAGCATGAGGTTATCTGTAGTTCCAGCCCAGCAATACAGTTTATCGGTTTCTAATTATGGAGAAAAAGTGATTCACACAGGACAGGTGAGCCACAGTCTTTAAATGATTCAATGCACGTCTGTTTATAGTATTAGCATTTGTTGTGAGAATTGTCTCTCAGATATTGCTGTTAATGATTGTCTGTGCAGTAGTTTTTGCATTAAATGGCAACCGAATGATGAAGTGTCAGTGTTATTATGGGGCTGGAGTGATTTTGCTGCTTGTTTTTGTTGCAGCTCTATGACGAAAATGATGTGAGAAGAGCTAGATTCATCGGTAGACTAAAAGAGGTAAATATAACTATTTAAATACCCTCTTAACAATTTCCTTACTGTAAAAATCTACTCTAAAGTAAATATTGTTTTAGTTTGTTCATTCATGGATCTTTTAATCTCTTGTGCAGGTGAATGAGAACTTTGCAATCAACTTGGTTGCAGAAGAACCAGTGTCAAACGTAGAGTCAAGAGTGGTGTCCTGTGATGGAGGCGGAGGGGCTCTCGGACACCCCAAAGTTTACATCAACTTGGTAAAACCTTTTTTACAACGCTTTATGAAAGCAAATTTATTATTGTATCATGCATTAATTAATTCAACCTTTTCACAGGACAAGGAGACCAAAGTTGGCACTTGTGGATACTGTGGGCTGCAGTTTCAGCAAAAGCATCATCACTGAAGAACTGTCTTTTGTGTGTGCGGGATATACATGATTCACATTTAAAGATATCTTATTCCTTTGTCTGTAAAATAAAGTATTATAATATAACTACAGAAGCTGCAGCGTTTCATTGCCTCGTATTTACATTTTTAGTTCATTAATTTCTGGTGTATTTTGCACCTTTCCAAGCTTGCTCATGGTCGCCAAATCATGCACATGATTTATTCCAGCATTCACGGACAGAGGGCGCACATGGTCTTTGCAAAATGCTATCATCACTTAAAGGGGTAGTTCAACCAATAATGAAAATGTCATCGTTTACTCACCCTTGTGTTATTCCAAACCTTTCTTCTGTTGATCACAAAAGAAGATATTTTGAAAAATGTTGATAACCAGCGAGTTGATGGTAGCCATTGACTTCCATAGTATTTCTTTTTTTTTTTCTTACTATGCTACCATCAACCATCTGGTTGCCAACATTCTTCAAAATATCTTCGTTTGTGATAATTTTTGGGTGAACTATCCCTTTAAAAGATTTCGAATGTAAATGTCATCTCAGCACTTTCTAGTAAAATGTATTTGGGATCTTATTTTTCTATTACATGTTTTGATGTCACTACCGGGTTCAGCTTACCTCAGTGACTATTTAAAATCATATTTATTCATATGTAAGTTATTAAGTTTTGCATTTAAGTGTTTGAGTGTAATTCTATAAAAAGTTCCTTTGCAGTTTGGTTCACGGCGTTCAGACAACATATGTGCAATACCATGAATGTTATATATTCCCTAAATGGTCTGACAGGTCTCGTGCATCAAATAGCTTTCTGTCTTCTAGCACTGAAATAAGACTGGTCAGCTTCCCGTTCGCATACAAAATATTGACATTTTCCTGCTCTCTGTAGGGTAGATGGTATTCATTTTACTCTCAGCGATATTTCTGAAGCACATGGGACTGCATTAACAGGTGGGGCTTAAAGGGATAGTTCACCCAAAAATGAAAATTCTGTCATTAATTGTTCACCCTCATGTTGTTTCAAACCCGTAAGACCTTTGTTCATCTTCGGAACACAAATTAAGATATTTGTGATGAAATTCGATGGTTCAGGAGGGACTCCATTGAAAGAGTTAGGGTTAGTTCATTTACACTTTGAAGGGTAAGATAAGTTAATTTGCGCATAAGCATAACCCCTATTAGCCTTGCAATAAATATTGGGCAAACAAGGCAAACCAATTACTTTTATAGAGGTTGTTTTATAGTGCTAAGTTCAGTATTAGTATTATTGTTGTTGTTTTTAAGTTTTTCCTGTCATGATTTTAGTTAAACAATGTAGAAAAAAATGGTACAATGCTTTTTCCATTCTTTCTAGTTCAGTTCTAATTAACTTTAAATGCAAAATATCAATTAAGAGCCTTGCAATACTAAAATTGTCTAAGAAAATCTATTATTATTTGTTTCTGTCTGTTATTTGTTCCAATTTATAGAACTTACCCCAGGTAAAAAAAATAATGGGGAAACCTGTGGGAATAATTAGTTAACCGCATGAATAATTCATATTTAAAAAAAAAATCAAAAATATAAAAATAGTTATTATTTTAGATATACAATACATTGTATCTCTTTGTGTTAAAGATATGATTTTTTTAAAATATAAATTATTCATGCAGTATAAAAACATTATTGTGGCACCAAAGATAGACTACAATGAAAGGGGGCCCTTGGGTTTGCGCTAGCCCCAGGGCCCTGTGTGTTCTCAATGCAGGCCTGGCAGGACCACATGAAAAGAAGCAAAGGGCGAAAGAACGGAGCAACCTGCATCTTTAAGCATTGGTGAGCTGCGTTCCTGTCTCGTTCCTGCTAAGTTTGGAGAATGTCAAGGGGGGTATAGTCTGATAAGAAACACTAGTGCGGAACAATACATGTTTGAGGAAGATCATATATATATTTCATCAAGAGTACTCTCTGCCGGGACGGCCATGCCAAATTGGCCTTGTGGCAGTGTGGAGGAAGCCCGGTCTCTAGTGGTGCATGCAGTGGAACTGAGTTTTCCGGCTGGAGACCCCTCAGGTTGAGAGAAAGGCAGCAATGCTGCTATAATTGGGGGTAGTGACAGAAGGCAGGAGACAGCGTGATGCCAATTAACCCTCATCTGTGCTCTGTCCTGTCCAATATCTGTGATAGGTAAGGGGAAGGCTTCATTGTTAAGGGCTGTGGCTTTTTTCTTTATCAGGAGGTGTCTAAATTGCAGGTGGTTGGCTAGTTTAAACATTGCTCTGAGCAAAATCTTGGGGTGAAACTGAGCATATGAATTGTGCTGCATAGGAAAGTGCTCTCTATTATTCATGAAGCTAAAATGGAGCCAGCAGAGATACAGCAGGATGTTGGAGGATCGCAGAAAATGCTGTCTTTCATGATTTAAACTGTTCTGCAGTGCTAGCGGTGCACATGTATGACATTTCAATGTGATCACTATGTCTTTCCACTGTAATATAACTGTAATATAAATCCAAATGTCACCCTTGATACAAACCTTGCATTCTTTGATCAGATCTTTCCATTTGCATTAAGCAAAAGTTCCCTAAGTGAAACGGAAAGAAAAAATGTAGGGAAGGACTTGATTTAGTCCACCAGGATATTGATATTGTTGGATCATTGTGGTTTGCTATTGCTGTGATCACATGTGAATGACAGGTTGTCCCGCCCTGACGCTAGAAAACACATCATCACAGGAGAGAAGATAAGTCAAGTCAAGTCACCTTTATTTATATAGCGCTTTTTACAATACAGATTGTATCATGACAGCTTCACAGTGATAACATGAAAATAATACAACACAGATCAATAATATCGTTGAATATTAAATGTCCCCAACTAAGCAAGCCAAAAGCCAAGGCAACAGTGGCAAGGAACCAAAACTCCATCACGTGACAGAATGGAGAAAAAAACCTTGGGCTCAGTCAGTGGCCAGTTCTCCTGTGTGATTCAAGTAGCATTACAAGACAAATTGGATCGAAACATTAAGAGTATTTGTCCATTTCCATCTGTTTGGAATTCAAAGTAATCATGCTGGTATGGTGACGAGTTGTTGAGGATCAGTGCCAAAGGCTGTCATGTCGATGAGGCCGGCATTTAAAGGGTTAGTTCACCCAAAAATGAAAATTCTGTCAGTATTTACTCACCCTCATGTTGTTCCAAACCTCTATGTGTTTATTTGTTCTGCCGAACACAAAGTAAGATATTTGGAAGAATGTTTTAATCAAACAGATCTCATTCCCCATTGACTACCATAGTCTGTATGTATTTTTTCCAGTCAATGGGGAGTGAGATCTGTTTGATTAAAACATTCTTCCAAATATCTTCCTTTGTGTTCAGCGGAACAAATAAACACATAGAGGGTTGAAACAACATGAGGGTGAGTAAATACTGACAGAATTTTCATTTTTGGGTGAACTAACCCTTTAAGGATGACTCGGGATGGGTCCAGGCGCAGGTCCACCATAGAGGGTCCCTTACGTAAACAGAGAAACTAATATTAGCGTAGACGTCATCCTTCTTATGATGTACCAAGTACATCGGGATTTACGGGACGTGTTCACAGTTCCGGCTGATCTAAACTATGCAGCCTAATTTTAAATTAAGGAAGTCTATAGTGTGTTATGTGTATGCTAGACCAAAGAGATGTGTTTTTAGGAACACAAAAACACATCAAAAACACACAAAATGTTAGGAAGGTTGTACCAGAATGGGATACTCCACTTTTTTTTTGGAAACAGGCTCATTTTACAACTCCCTCAGAGTTAAACAGTTGAGTTTCACCGTTTTCAAATGCTTTCAGACGATTTTCTGATATTTAGAAGAATATCAGTAACCAGACAGTTTCTGGTCTCATGGAAGTCAATGAGACCAGAAACTGTCTGGTTACTGATATTCTTCTAAATAACATAAAATCGTCTGAATGGATTCGAAAACGGTAAAACTCGATTGTTTAACTCTGAGGGAGTGGTAAAATGAGCCTATTTCCAAAAAAAAGTGGAGTATCCCTTTAAGAGCTCGCTCAAGTACTGGGGAGCTAAACTATTTAGTGCTTTGTAAGTTATCAGCAAAATATTAAAATTTATACAATGTTTAATAGGCAGCCAATGCAGGGTTGACAGAACCGGGCTAATATGGTCATAGTTCCTGGTTTTGGTAAGAACTCGAGCTGCTGCGTTTTGAACTAGCTGAAGTTTGTTTATTAAGCGTGAGCAGTAGAGCATTACAATAATCAAGCCTTGATGTCATGAACGCATTGTTCTGCTTTTGTCAATGAGTGCATGGCGTAATTTAGATATATTTTTAAAATGGAAAAATGCGGTTTTATAGATACAAGTGACTTACAAATGAGAGATTGATATCAAAGAGCACACTGCTTGGCACAACAGGCTTTTAAAATATTGCAGGATTACTTTATGTAATTCATAGGGCAGTCTTTCGCCACATGAATGGATTGGCTGCTTCTTATAATTAGTCTACTCTTCCAAACCGTCATGAAGAAACTGTAGTGGTCTGTGATATGACTCCTTACTTCACCTAATTGTCTGCACTAATTCCCTTCTGCCTCATGTACTAGAGTCATGACCTTTCCTCATGAGACTGTGTCATGTTTCTCAAAGCTATCGCAGACTCCTCCAACTATTTCTTCAGGAAAGTTTGTGTGTAGGCTACTACTTATATGATGAATGAGTGCCACCATAAATGAAAGAAAAATGAATGTTTTTTTTTTCATTTAGTGATGCACATTTGTCTGTGCTGTTATTTTATCGTTCTGATGCAACATAATGTCTCTAAATGAAACAAATCTCTAACAATTTAGTTTAATTAGTGCTTCTGCATAGCTGTGACACTATCTTGTTTACAACTTGCAGTTAACACAGAAATGCTTGTGTTTTATTTGACCTCAAGTTTTGAACAAAATCTCAACACATCCCATCCTTGTAATCCAAATCATGAATAACAAAGGGGACACAATGAAGTTACAGTACATGGGAGAATCTTTGTTGAGTTAGCACTCTAAAAACCTTGGTTGGGATTCCCATATGTTGGAAGTTAGACCATGACGGTACATTAATGCAGCAAATACGAACAATTACATGTACAATTAGGAAATTATAAGGTTTTGGTTTTTTTTTCCCCTTCAAAAAATGTAATAACATCTTATGTTATCATGATACTTTGATTGGATTGAGATTGTAAAACAACTATACTAGTACAACGATTCGTTGTTAATGTCGAATGTTAACCGAAATATCGTAATATCTTTCCAACAGAACTTTAGCTATGAAAATGGGATTACATATTTCTTTAGTGCTCCAAGTTTTTTTACTGAACGCCTGGATGTCTTTATTTATTACGATATATGTAAGTTATTTATAAAGCCCAAAAAGAAAGGAATTCTCGGATGAATTCATCCTGAATAATTCAGTCTAAAATCGTTAATCCCATACAAGGTTGTGGCAGGTTTCTCCTCTGTTCTAATGAATACTTTATTATCATCATCCCAAGCTTCAAACTGGAAAGATTGAACAAATAAATAAATCAAGGGCAAGCTTCAAGCTTGCAATTAACACACAATGACCAATCAGCAAAACTTTTATGCAATTGAATGTATTTTTAAACAGAGATTTCCATGAAATATGGAAAGATGGTTTACTTTGCTTAACAAAACAACTTTGTTTTAAATACAGACAAAAAGTTTATATAAGTTTATACACTCACCGGCCACTTTATTAGGTACCCCATGCTAGTAACGGGTTGGACCCCCTTTTGCCTTCAGAACTGCCTCAATTCTTCGTGGCATAGATTCAACAAGGTGCTGGAAGCATTCCTCAGGGAGTTTGGTCCATATTGACATGATGGCATCACACAGTTGCCGCAGATTTGTCGGCTGCACATCCATGATGCGAATCTCCCGTTCCACCACATCCCAAAGATGCTCTATTGGATTGAGATCTGGTGACTGTGGAGGCCATTTGAGTACAGCGAACTCATTGTCATGTTCAAGAAACCAGTCTGAGATGATTCCAGCTTTATGACATGGCGCATTATCCTGCTGAAAGTAGCTATCAGAAGTTGGGTACATTGTGGTCATAAAGGGATGGACATGGTCAGCAACAATACTCAGGTAGGCTGTGGCGTTGCAACGATGCTCAATTGGTACCAAGGGGCCCAAAGAGTGCCAAGAAAATATTCCCCACACCATGACACCACCACCACCAGCCTGAACCGTTGATACAAGGCAGGATGGATCCATGCTTTCATGTTGTAGACGCCAAATTCTGACCCTACCATCCGAATGTCGCAGCAGAAATCGAGACTCATCAGACCAGGCAACGTTTTTCCAATCTTCTATTGTCCAATTTCGATGAGCTTGTGCAAATTGTAGCCTCAGTTTCCTGTTCTTAGCTGAAAGGAGTGGCACCCGGTGTGGTCTTCTGCTGCTGTAGCCCATCTGCCTCAAAGTTCGACGTACTGTGCGTTCAGAGATGCTCTTCTGCCCACCTTGGTTGTAACGGGTGGTTATTTGAGTCACTGTTGCCCTTCTATCAGCTCGAACCAGTCTGGCCATTCTCCTCTGACCTCTGGCATCAACAAGGCATTTCCGCCCACAGAACTGCCGCTCACTGGATGTTTTTTCTTTTTCGGACCATTCTCTGTAAACCCTAGAGATGGTTGTGCGTGAAAATCCCAGTAGATTAGCAGTTTCTGAAATACTCAGACCAGCCCTTCTGGCACCAACAATCATGCCACGTTCAAAGTCACTCAAATCACCTTTCTTCCCCATACTGATGCTCGGTTTGAACTGCAGGAGATTGTCTTGACCATGTCTACATGCCTAAATTCACTGAGTTGCCGCCATGTGATTGGCTGCTTAGAAATTAAGTGTTAACGAGCAGTTGGACAGGTGTACCTAATAAAGTGGCCGGTGAGTGTATATTTCCATTATATATATATATATATATATATATATATATATATATATATATATATATATATATATATATATATATATATATATACGTACATATTTGCCTGAAAGTGTCCATTTATAAGTCGATTTTATTTGAAAAATCAAATGGTGTGATATCAATGCCTGTGCCAATTATCGGGACCATGGGGATTTTAAATTATCAAAGATGAAAAGAGTTAGAGGCCAATCTGTCTACTTTGTTCAAATCATCCGTTACTTCACTCCTCTCACCAGGGGTTAGGATTAGACTGTCAAACACCATTTGTCTTTCTTCCATTTTAAAAAAGGTTTTAAAAAGTTAGCATCTAGTTACGCAGGGAGTCGCACATGTCTCAGGTGGCTCTAAATGGCACCAATTCCTCGTTGATGGCAAGCCATTTTAACTGTTAAATATTTTTTTCTGCTTGTTCAGTAGCAAATATTGACCATATCTTTCCACTTTCACTTGTAGATATTAATTAAATACTACTTTTGCCTTTTTATAGCCATAGATAGTGCAATTTTTTTTTTATAGCGTGTATGAGTGAAGACAGTGCGGTGTGCGCGAGCCACACGAGAAAACACCATATCCGGTAACTAGGGGCCAGATTTACACACAGCTTGCGCCAGCGCAAATCCTCTTTGCGCGTTAAAAACCTACTGTCATGATTTACTAAAGACCCAGTGAAATAATAGCGTTGAAAAAGCGTGGACAGGGTTATTTTTGCGGCTGACCTTACTGCATATGCATTTGTTGTCGCAAATTTATGGGAGGTGCTCACTCTGTGGTCTTTGTGGGTTCTATATGTTGGGGATATGTGAATGTTGGGGACACTATACTGTAAAAAAAAAAAACACCACCCTTTGGATGAGAGGTTAAACCAAGGTCCTGACTCACTGTAGTTATGGCATAAAAGAGTAGGGGTGTAAGCCCAGCGTCCTGGCTAAATTCCCTCCATTGACTCATTATAAATCATGGCATTCTAACAGTCCTCATCCATTGAATTGGGTTTATCACTCTTTATCATCTCCTCAACATATAACTAATGTATGGTGAGCGCACTGTGACTTTTATCATCATGGATGCTGCAAACTAGTGGGGGGTGATGAGAGACCACTGATATGACTGTAAAGAGCTTTGGGTATAGAACAATACATAATAAAGTGCTATACAAATGCTTCATTCATTCATGCTAATTCTTCTTTAAGAACTACACTGTAAAAAAAAATATTTTTTTAAGATTTGTAATCTTTTGTCAAATCAACTTAGATAATTTATAGTTCAGATAACATAATATTTTGAGTTTCTAGTGATTAAATGAATCACCTTCATTGTATTAACTCAATTTTTCCATTTCAATGAACTTAAAATTTTAAGGCAGCCAGGTTACTTATTTTTTTAAGTTGAACCAACTATATTTTTTTACAGTGTAACTCTGATTATTTGGTTAGGGCTACTGGTATGCAAATAGTTACCAATGTCTATTCCAGTTCCATAATCTTTAAATAGTGTTGCTTATATATCTCTATGTAGCTACTGCAAAAAATTGTTACATATTTTCATGATTTTCAAATCAATTTACATATTTTTTTTGTGATTCAGATATTAACTTTATTATTATTATTATTTCTATTAAATTAAAATTTTAAGACAACCATGTTACTTTAAGTTAATCCAACAATGTTTGTTTTTACAGTGTAGCAATTATAAAATAATGCTAATTATAGTATTAATAAGTATAATAAGTAATACATGTTAAAACAGCTTGCCATATTAGTCACTTAATGAAAAACAATGCTTCACTGACTGTGAATTTTAGAAATAGCATTGAGCTAACGGTTTAGCCCCTTGAGTATTTATATTTATCATGACTGAGTGGTTCAAACTTAAGTCCTGGTCTAAAGGTTATTGTAAGGGCTCAAATTATTAATGCATGTAAAAATCATCTTGTGTTTCCACAGGGAACAATATGTCAGTCAAACAATAAATGCAACCGAATAAAACAACTTATAGCCAACATGCGCTTGGGAGCATTTCAGCACCATGGACAGCGATTTTGTTTTCTTATTCTTTTTCATCACAAAATGACTTTTTATTACTGAGGGGTGTCAGATGACCAACTGAGACTTCAGATTGGGGGATATTGTGTACAGTGCTATTATACAGCAGTGGTTACTTTCTTTTACAGACTTTTTTTTTTTAGTGAAAAGGTGCCAATCTTCCTAAACCTACATTGCTGTGTTGGCAAATTCTAATGTATAAAGTTCAGACTTTCAGGAGGTCTCATATTACAACAGCTCACAGAATAAAACTAATAAATAAGACATTACCACAATTAGAATCTAAGCCTATGATAGTGCAAAAAAAATGCATGAAAAGAAAAAAGAAATGTGTCACAGTTGCTGAGAGGAATTAATAGGTTCTGAGTGTTCATGGTAGGTATTCTGTGAGGAAATGGCTTCGGTCCATAACTCTGAGGAGTTGCTGAAAGTTTGGTTGAAGTTGGAGTGCCTGAATAAAGGATCATGAAACACACCATCAACCCAGTTTCTCAGTGTGGCCACTGGAGACTCTTGTTTCCTCTTTATTACGTCGGAGTCTGAGTCACAGTTTGAAGAAGAGCACGACGTTCCTTTATGCATGCATGATGAGTAATCGGCTTGGTTTAATGACGTAGCAGTCTGTGCAAGAGACCAGATTTTTGGCTTGGTCTCAATAGTCTTTTGGCCCTGTTGAAGGTAGAACTTTGCCGTTTGGTGGTCTTCACTAAATTCATGGACATCTCTGGGAAGCTCGGTAACGTTTTCTTTAAAGCAGTTATCTTGAGATTCGCTGGTCTCTGAGCGAGCGCGCATGACAAAGGATGGTTTCGATTCGCACTCAGAGCCATCTGATTCCACTAGGTCAAAATCGTCCAGATCGCTTTGAAGTTGATCTTTATCATCTTTTCCTAGGTTGTCTGGAGGTATAAAACAAATATTTAAGCAGGTTTTAACTGAATATAACGTTAAATGCCAAATTCTGGGTGGTAGGTGTAGGTCTATTCTTAACTACCAAACTGTATCACTACACTGAATAGGCTATATGAACAATATTTGCTTTTCAAACCAAGAATAACATAACAAAATCTTTCAACAAACCATTGAAATCTCTTTCGGTTTTTATTGGCTCGCCCTGTGATTCGTCCATATCGTCTTGGTCGTCACACTCCTTCTCATCTGAGGTCTTGTTGCGCGGCGACCACGTCATTTTATTTTCCTTCTTGAGTCTCCGGCGCGCGTTGGCAAACCAGGTGGAAACCTGCGTAAGGGTCATCTTGGTGATGATGGCCAGCATGATCTTCTCACCCTTGGTGGGGTACGGGTTCTTTTTATGTTCCTGAAGCCATGCTTTCAGTGTGCTGGTGGTCTCTCTGGTTGCATTTTTTCTTCTTGTGCTCACATCTACAGATCCATATCTAAATAACATGACAAGTAGTCCATGTGTTTTAAAGTTGAAAATTCTGCAAAAAGGTCTTTGATGCAACCAAATTTCTCTTGAATAACAAAAAGGAGGTGATAATTCTTACCCATATCTGTCACACTGGTACTGACCAATTGGGTAGTCGTAATGGTAATATGCAGAGCTTTGGGTAACTCTTGAATGTCCAGTTGCCATCCCTTCTTTCTCACTGAGTTTACCCTAATATAAAATCAAAAATGCAAATAATCACAAAAGAGGTCAGTGAGGATCCCAAAACCTTTCTAGACAGTGCAGATAACATGCATATTTATTGTTATTGAATTGAATAAATGAAATGCATACCAGAGGATAGCATGAGGTTGAATCTGGACCGTAAGAGCTGTAGGTATCATAACTGTGACTCTTTGAACAGGAGTTTCCATAGACAGCAGTGGGGATCAGGTCATGCCGGCTGGAGGCCACAAGCCTACTTTCATATACCGGGCAGTAAAGTGAGTTTTGAGGAGAAGTTGCCACTCCAGTGTCCAGCAGAGAACCATTAGACTCATAGCAGGCGCTCAGAGCATTAGAAGACATTAAAAGCTGTCAACGAAAGGATGAACAGGCTAAAGCAGGTCCTTGAAAAATATGAAACACTTTACACAGCCTTTAGAATATTAATAAAAGAACTTAAGTTTCCAGTATATTGGTGTTAGAAAACAATACTATATTGTTCATCAAGAGATTCTTCACATCTGACTATGAAACCTTGGAAAAGGACACTTCTGCAATACATGTTTATTTATCTTCAAACATTTAGCAAAAGTGCTGGTATACGCATCATGGCCTTATGGATTTTGAATGATTGTCAATCTTTTTCCAATAATTATAATATTGAGGGCAATGTTGTTGGATAATGAATTATTTATCTTTTTGGAAAAAAAAAATTACTGTAAAACTGTAAAATTTACAGTAAATTACATGTAATAAAGATTAAAAAATAAAGGTTATTTATTGGCATGGTTCCATGAAGAATCTTAAACATTCATGGAACTTTTTAATTGCACGTTGTTTAGATTATTAACCTTATGTAATGGTTATTTCAAAAACTGTTCTTTGGAAAACCAAAAACGGTTCTTTTATGGCATCACTTCAAAACTCCCACTTTCAGATCTTCAATCTTAAAAATTAATTACATTTATGGTCTTCAAATCTATAATTGTGCCGTTTTTGGCAACAATATGCCTCCCTGCCATTTCCCATTTTCATGCGATAATTTGAAAAATCATGAAATATTAATTCAACAAAAACATTAAATTAAATCTATAGCTCAAATGAAAAGGTTCTCTGATTTTCCCTTATTTTTTATTTTATTAATGCATTATAAAGGCAAAGTTAAAATATCTGCGAGAGAGACAAACCCAACACAGAGACATTGGCAGGTGTAACCTTTCAACACTCATAAAAATAAGTCAAAAGTATTTTTAAAAAGTAGCTAATTAAATGTACACACTAAATGTTTAAAGGTAAGCATTCTCATCAATGTCCCCTAACTTAAGGATCACACGAATACCTATTTAATTAATTGGGAGCATTCACAATTAATCATAATATTAACATCCCGCACGTATGACACATTTGGCACACTAAAGTGAGGTGTGGAAGTGTTCAAAAAAAAGTTACCTGTGGTGCTGCAGGATATGAATAGCCAAACTGTGTAAATGACATGATGAGTGTCCAGCACAGAGAAAGCTGCAGTCCCGCTGCGGGTCATCAGTTCATCGCGAAAATCGTCCATTAACTGCAGGTAAACGTCCCTTTCTGGTTTCTATTTGTCTTTCATCCAAACAACAATAAAAATAGCAGAAAATGCAGTCTGACACGGTTTCAATGTGGTACAGCCGTAACGCCGAAGTTGAAAAAAATCATAACAAATGTTGGCTCAGTTGCAGGTTGTTTTAAACACCGGTGACGCTGACGTCACGGGATCAGATTTAAAGGTCCAGACAACAAACGCGAATCACGAAAAAAGTTGTTGTTCACATAGCGGAACACTTTATAGCCGCTGTATAACTTGAGAGTCAAACGATGCGCTTGTGTCCCCGTGAGGAGCCCGCGGGGTCTCGCTCACATTAATGAGGACGTGTTCAGTTTCCCTGCCCGCCAGCAGCCAATCACACATCTGACTCAGTGCACAGACAGCTCGATTGCACATGATTGATGACCACCCAGGAACGATTACCATAATTGCCTTTCTATGTAGTTATCAAACACCTTTTGTAGCATTAAATAACATTGGATTTGTTGAAAAAAATAATCTCTGAATTATAAAACCTACATACAAAAAAATTACAGTCTAAGATCGATATCTATCAAAATACTAGGGCCTTAGTTGCTATTGCTGTGAAAAATATGCATTAGGTCAACAAAAACAGACTGGTAATTATTTTAAATTATGAGAGAAAACATAATTTAAAAAAACTTGACTTTCACTACAAGAGAGTTAGATGTGTGTGTCACCTTAATTAAAATAACGTTCTCTCCAAAGTCCCTGAAAGAAAACACACAAATTTAAATGGTGGAAATACATGGAAAGTAGGCTAATCTATAAAACTGCCATTAAAATGAAATGTCTTTATATAAGGCTAGGTTTATCTTCTTCAAAGCATTGTTACTTAAAAGTGACTTCTATTCTTCAAAACATGTTTTGTAACCTTAAAAACTATTATTAATATGACTAAATCAACCTAACAACATTATAAATATTTTTTTACGGGTCAGATCCTATAGAAATGGTTTCTACTGGTGAAGATCTGTCCTGAGGGATGAATAGTCTCTTTCTGTGAAGATCTTTTTCACTTAAGCCGACTCTTTTAAAACCCAAAAGTGACACTGTGCAGTTGCCGCACAGTCACATTTCGGTCCCATATATATATTTTTGGATATCAATCAATCCTTTATCACATACAGTACCTTAAATGTGTCTCTCAGCCACCTCTGTACTCTTCTTCATTGTGGCTAAGAGGTTTGGCTTGGCAGAGTTCATTTAATATGTATAATGCATGAGGGCACTTCAGTGCATTTACTTAACACTTTGTTCCTGAGGTCCAGAAGTCTTTTCATTAGAGATTGAAACAGCGATAGACATCCCCCGTTTGAAAGCACTGAAACCCCCTAATTCAGTGTTCAGACTTTTTTTTTTCTTCTTCTTCTGTTTTTTGTTTTTTTTTTCACAGCAAATGTAACACAATTGATTTCAATGTTGAGCTACCGCACCTGTGTAAAGAAGCTAGAATATCTTATTTGTTTATGCATGCGTGAAACGGTTTATTTATGTTATGGTTATGGCACAACAACTATTTTTTTTTATCTTTCTTTATCTTATGCTAAAAAAAAGGCTTAAAACTAGTTAGGGGTTTAGCATCATTAACAAGGCTCAGCACAACCTATTTTCCTAGTGAGACAAAAAAGTAAAAAAAAAAAAAAAAGAAGAGAGTAAATAAAAAGAAATTGCAGAAAAAAAAACCTTTGTTTTTGTGGTGCATATGAGCGTGATGTGCAGAAGACTCGTAGAAGGACAAACCAATTTATCAGTATGTAAGTAAATAAATGTATAAAGCATTTCCCCAGCCCGCGAACAAAAAGAAAACAACAAATAAACCATTATAGCCAATAGCAGCATTTGGAGAATTTATTTAAATTTGAAGGGATAGCATCACTTAGAGTAATTTCGTCATTATAGTAAATATCAGCATAACAAAGCTTTTATGTATAATGCATTATTTATGTCTTTGTAATGCATCATGTATAGTCTCATGAATAATTGTAAAACTTATCTAATGATTGAACACACCTTTAAAAAGTATAATGCATTAAAAAATATGACAAACACCTATTTCAGATTTTACAAATAATGCATTTAAAATTTGGTTACAATTATTAATGAAAAGATATAATGCATTATAACATACCTTTACAAAGACTTTAAGTAAATCGATGAGCCTAGCATTCATCTCCAAGTATATCTTTTAGTTGTAAAATTGGTAATTAATTATCATAAACCATATACAAAATAAATTACAGAAATATTACTAAGAAATTATTATTGAAATTATTACAGAAATTATTATTTAGAATGTATTATTTATTCAAGAAATATTACACTTTTAAGAATAAAGGTTCCTAAATGGAGGTTTTACATAGAAGAAACATTTCAGAGAGCAACTTTTTAAAATAATCATTTTCTGGTTATCCGTGGAGTCATATGCCAAAAAAAAAAAAATGCTATACTTATACAAAAATGATCTTTAAACATAGCTGAGATATTTACCTCAGGTATATACTATCAACTTTAAGAAAATCATCATGTTCCACAAGCAAAAGTGTTAATACACGAGCTGAGTGAAGCCGAGTGAATTGACAAAACAAAACAATAAATGGAAAACCCGGGATGTAGAATCCATATCCATGTGCTCTTTAAGTGTAGGGATAGTTTAACTCATAAAAACATATCCAGCCAAGGCACTAGACTAGAGTGTTTATGGAAAATTATAAAATGCTTTTATTCAATCATGGCTTAGGCATGTTGAATTGACAAAACATGTTTGTATCTCTCAGATGCCCCCGTCTAATGTAGATCAAAATGAAACTGGCAGACTGTGGGACGTCCAAGCTTTTCAGCTGTTTAAATGGAGCTCCTGGATGGACAGCTGCTTGATAGAGTTACATCATAATCTACTGAAATGTTTGTCTCAATGATTGAGGCCGTGGAAGATGAATGTGTGGAAACGGGTGTGTTTACATAGATGAAGAGACCATCATTCACTGTTACAGGCAAATACAAATTGCCAGTCCTTTGACTGACAGGTTTTTTTGTTGGACTGGAGAAGCAGCACATGAGCAAAAGCTGCATTTCCATTCCAAACTCCAAACACAGACACCAGTGCTTGTTCAATATATGAGCATTCTTTTCATGAAACAAATTAAATGTCATTCATGTGAGTGAACACTCTTTCTTCAGTCTCCAGGGATGGTGACAGTGGGGCTCTGCTGTCTGAAACCGACTTACCTTCAAAACAAGAACGGTATGAATCTCCACACGATTGACCTGAAACCTCCGGCCACTTCCATCTTTCAATTTTTATAACACTTAGCAGTGTCCAAAACCTTCCCTCTCAATCTCTATCCTGCTTGCTCTTGTAGGTTTTGTTTTTTTTGGTCCGGATGGTCCAGGTGGGACCTGCTGCATGCTCTCAGGCAGACTATTGGTTCATCCAGGCAGAAAATGGAGAGTTGGGGGGGAGGACGGGACAGGAAATGGAATGGGAGTTGACTCTCTTCTCACACACTTTAGCCCTGAAGAGCTGCACCTTGGGGACCACTGTCAAGTGATCTCTGACACTTCATTCCCTCTCTACACAAGAACCCTCTCTGACAGACACAAGCAGGGAAGAACTCAACGGAGTCTAAGCACAGTTCAGCACAGAAACAGTGCTTGAAGAGAAAACCTGATAGAGCTTGGTGAGATCAACCTGCATTCCTAAAATTATTAGTTAAGTTCAATATATTAAAGGGTTAGTTCACCCAAAAATGAAAATTAAGTCATTAATTACTCACCCCCATGATGTACCAACCCTGTCTTCGGAACACAAATGAAGATATTTTTGATTAAATTTGCAACATGACATCATGACTTTTGCGTTAACATACACGCCACTTGACTCGACTTATCTCTACGCATTTTGAGCTATCCGCGTGTATGCGGGTATGTCAACGCCATTAACGTCCAAGTAATTCCACGTGTCTGTACACGCCGTCAAATGTCCGAGCGAAACGAAGCAAAATGTAGATCTACATCTGGGGAGCGATCTTTTTTTTCCTAGGATGGTAAGGGAACAGTCATAAATGCCATTAACCCCAGTGACGGTTAGGTTTAGGGACGGGGTTGAGGTAAGTCATATATTTATATATACAGTAATAACGTTAAGTCAACGGCGTTCATAAACACGCTGAAAAGCGATTATGCGTCTTGATAGCACACCAAAAATGGAAATACGAATTGGCGTGTCATACACACGCTACTTCATGAGATCAGTCTGAAATTTGAGAGGTGGATCACTGCTACATAGGCTGCCTAAGGGATCGAAACTTGATGACCCAGAAAGTCATTGAAGAAAATGTTTAAATATTCCATGCGACAACAGTGGCTCAAGTATAAGTTTATCAAGCAGACTTTATTCGACTACTCCTTTTATTCCTTCTGGGCCTGATACGAGAGTTCAAGAGACTTCCACGACGCATGCGCATTCTTATTCTCGCAATTCTCGCGCATGCAGTCCCGGTGACCAGTGAAAGTGCAGTTCTGACTCTCTGCCCATTCATTTAGATAGGAGCCCGGTCTTGTTAGTCTGAAATTAGCTGCCAGGAGGCGTTGCCAAGATGGCGGCCGAGTGGCATGACTTTCCTAAAAGGACTTTGTTCATTCTGAATTGGTCATGATTCTAAAGCCACGTTGCACGTTGATCCCAGGAAATTGCCAGAGCGCTTTTTGTGTGAACGCAAACAACCGGGTTGGGACCTAGTAACGTCATGTGTCTTTCCAGGATCTCTACGGGTTGTGTGAACTTGTGTGTGTGTGTTTTCAATGGGAGCGCCGCGTTTTTTAAATGCCATGAGCGTACCGAGGCGCTGAGCTTTTTTTTTCACGCTGAAGCGCCGAGCGCCCAGTGTTTTTACTGGTCGCTGGGAGTTGAAAAATGTTCAACTTTGGATAAAACGCAGCGCTCATCACTGTCACTTTTTACCCAGCCGTCCAATCACAGTGGAGGAGGGGCGGGACTACCACACCGACCAACTGTCACAACATTCGAACTGCTGCGGATATTCTGTATCATAGCAATGAAACGTCTCAACGGAAAAAACGCTTCCTCAGCAGCGTCTTCAGCAGAGCGTCTAGCGTTTCCAGCCGGCTAAAAACGCTTTGGTGGACACACGGCCTAAGTATTCTATTATAATAAAAAACTAAGTATTCCTCGTTTTTGCATGTTGCTTACTCATTACAGAATAGCCAACCTAGTAAGAGAAATAGAAATGGACTTACCAGCACTGCGTCTTCTCCACCGTGAGCAGAGGACTTTGTTGGAATACCTGGGGTGGATGCTCCTGCACAGCGAATCCTCAATAACCATCTGCGAGGCAAAGTCTGCTCCTACCTCAGGCCTAGTGATAGATCCTCCCAGCTGAGTCATCCCAGAGTTGAAGTGCCAGTCGTCCAGTCCATCCCAGAGCCAGAAGCAGACCACTGCCTTATAGAGTCCCCACCCTCGAATCAACGCCTTCTCCACCGGCCCTGTCCATCTATCTGGATGCTCCATTCTCCTGGTGATCTTCCTCCTCCCTTGTTCTTACCCAACTTTCTGGTCCCATCTTCTCTGCTGGTTATGTCCAGTCCACTGGATCCTTCGGCTCCATTGGTGTCGTGCAACTCCTCGGCTTTGCCCACGCCGCTAACTCCTTGAGGCTCTTAGGCTCCTTCTCTGGCTTTCCGACCACCAGATTGGCATGAGGTTGAGGTCCATGTCTCCATCTTGACCTGTTAGCTCGTCAACGTCACCTTAGCTCTGCCTTCCCTTGTCTCCGCCGTAGACCATCAGCCCTGGGACTCGATCCTCTGGGCTTCCTCGTCCCCCTGGCTCAACATCTGTTAGTCATCGCTCTGCCTCCACCACAGATTTTAGGGTCTCTGGCTGCGCATCGACCTTCCAGCCTTTCCTTCCCTCTGGCTTCCCCGTCGTCCTCACTCCCTCCAGTGTTGCCCTGGTCTGCCGAACCCCAATCTTCGCCTTGGGCCCGCAAGCCAGCAGCTCCACCTTAGGCTTCCAGGCCATGGATGTTGCTGCTCCGCAGGTTTCTCCATGCACCCTGGTTCAGTCTGTACCCAGGTTCTGCCTGTAAAAACTGTTAAAAAAAAAAAACACTTAGTTTAGAAAAATATATATCTTGAACCACCAGATAAGTGCACCTACAACTTGTGACTTTACACTTCTGCCTTTAATGATGTTTACTACCAGATACTTAAAATCCCTTTGAGTGTCTGGATGGGTGCTCATTCACCCAAAACTCCACCCTGGTGTCTCTCTCCACCGACTCCTCATCATCCCTGTCCATCACCTTTTTGGCGACCTCCTCCAAAGCCACAGTTACGGCGCGAGGACGTGTATGTATGTTGTTTTTAAAAATCCTTTTAATTTAAGATTTTAAGCATAGGCCTACATTATAATTGTGCATTAAACCCAAGGAAGCATACTTCTTTATCACAAGAAGTGCTTATACTATTTATAGAAAATTTTAAATGAACTTGGAATCATGTTGTTTCCACTACAGGAAGTTTAATGCGGAGCATGCAAAAGCTCAAAACGGCAAAAGTATGGAAAAAGCTTTTAGTCTTCTCTAGAGGGGGTCTGGAGACGGTTATGCTCGCACACATGTAGGGACTGTAGACTATTTTCTAGTGGATTACATTTAGAAGGGGAGTGGTGAGGATGTGGTATATGTGCTTTACTGAAGCCTAATATATTGTATTTAACACTATAGTCCATGATATTCTTTGAAAGTACACTCTTAAAAACAGTGTGGAGAACATTTTTTTCCACAATAAATAACTTTTTGTGAAATGGAAGTTTCCATGGACATTAAACGTTCTTCATGGAATGTCAATATAGATGCTAATAAACAAACTTTATTTTAAAGAGTGTAAATACTACATAGGACCAAGGAGCAGGACCGGAGCACAGAACGTTTTAATTATTTTTATTAGTAGAATGAATAACGTTTCGACGCCCATGCGTCTTCTTCAGAGTCACTCCATCAACTAGGTTGAAGCGCAAGTGACCCCTTTCTACTATATTATATGTTAATCACTCAGTACTATGGCATTACTCATACGTTTTCACATATTCCATAGGTATTACCATAAAGTTAAAGGTCTCCGAAAAGTCAACAAATCTTCATTACTCATTTACTGTTTAAAAAGAGCATTAAATTCACCGATCGTGTGATCTGAAGCGGAATCGACCACGTGAATTGGCAGTGCACTCAAGTGCACTCAACAGAGGTCTGCTACATGTCTAGCTCTATATATTTTCCAATGCCTGAATATACATCACTGTTGCTTAGTTTCATTATGAGTTCAGTGTCAAGGCGATGCTCACTAAATGCTGAAGACCAGCACAGCAGTGTCAAACCCGATGGTGAAACCATATGAGGAGTGAACGTCTGAGCGAAGTTACAAACACAATCTCGACAGCTGTGTGGAGTTCCAGAGGAACGGCTGTGGGAAGTGTATGTGCGTCTGCTTGGCTTGTTTTCCAGGCCAGTGCCACAGAGAGAGCGAGAGCTCTTTAAAGTATGCATTTCCCCATCCCACTGAGAGCAGCGTATTCCTCCCCATCACTTCCACTTCATTACTCCCTCACCAGCCATGTATTATTCACCCACAGTCAATCCATCCTCCACTGGGACCAATGTTAGCTGAAAAACGTTTTAGCCTCTTTTACTATCTAAAGTCTGCCCTCGCTCTATCTTGCTCTCTGTTCCTCTCTTTCTCTCTCACCTCTATTTCTTTATCTTTTGGCCAGTCATAAAACCCTATAATAACAGTTTCTTGTTAGGTTCAAAATAGATGTGATAAAAACTAAAGTAAAGTTTGGTTTATGGTTTAGGATACAGTGTTGGTTGGTAAAGGGTTAACTTCTGATTCTTTGTCTCAATCACATTATTTTAATATGGTGATATATATAGTTTCACTTTATGTCAATATGTACAGTGTAGTTACATAGAAGTATGAGTAATATTAATTAACATCACATACTATAATAGGATTAGGGTTTGGTTTAGGGTTAGTTGCTTGTAATTATGCAAAATTTACTTTTATAGTCAGCCCATTCTCATCCCAAGACATCATCTGACTGACGCTTTTGACCATACGTCAACATAAAACCTGATGAGTTAGTTTAACTCTAACTGTTTGAGGAAACCGATTGCCTTAAATCGTTTAAGTTTATTAACACAAACAATTTAAGCATTAAAAAATATTTGATTTGTTTCCAAGTAACTCAATAGCTTATTGTTAAGATAACTTGGGTAAATAAAGTTAATAGTACTAATTAGTTGCTATAACTTAAATCTATGAAGTACACTGTAAACCCTGAATAAGTTGGCAGAACTCAAATCACTTTTAATAGTATAAACTTAGTTAGCTTTAAAAGCTAATCTGCTGACATAGTAAATGTTAACATATTAGAAACAGTATGTTATAAGCACTTACAAGTACAGAGGCACTTGCTCTATGAGCGTAATAATATAAAGGGATAATTTGCTCTCAAATCAAGCTGAATGCACCACTTGTCACTATGATGGTAACTATCCTAAAGCAACATTAACAGAAATTCTTCTAAATTAGCATAACAGAACATTAATAATCAAAACTAAATCACACTTAACATTAATCTTACAAAAAAAAAACATATGGCACTTAATTTTAGCAATTACACTCTCTTTCGAGTGCCATCGGCAAAGCATGCTGGGAAATAGATATCCCAGCTGTTTCAGTAAAACTTAAGTTCGTCTAAATTAAAATAAATAAGTTCATAAAACTCAAAACAATGAAACAGTTCACTTTACTTAAAATATATCAGTCCTGTGAACTTGAAAGGAAAAAAAAGTGCTAAATACTCATAAAAATTAATTTGACTCAACTAATTCGTTGAATTTAAGTTTGTCCTACTCAAACCAATTAATTATTTTGACCGTTAGGGTTTACAGTAACGTCGGTTAGATGACGCTATCTAATCCTAACCCTACCCCAAAGGGTACCCTAAAGCGTCGGATGTTGGCGTATGGTCAAAAGCGTCAGTTAGATGACATCTTGGGATGAGAACTGTTGTTATAGTTGGTACAGCATGGGTAACAAAGACACTGTAAAATTAAGTGTTACATTAACAATGTTTTCCTGTCAGAACAAACATTAAACCTCTGATTTACAAAGCTACCACACACTGATTTACTTATAAAAAAAAATCACTCAGAAATTGGCCATAACAGAGAATTAAACATGGCATTTTGAAGTAGAAAAACAGAAATAGCATTACTCCAATAGTCTTCATACATTTTTGTACTTTGTACACTATAATATTTAAGTAGTTAAAAAGTGTGAAAGCTATTGTAAAATATTTTATGATTAAATGAATCATATTTTCAAAAAAATTATATCACACAAATGTGTGCTTGGAGTTGGGTTGATTTAAAATATGAATCTGTGCCAGAACCATGTTGGTTGTGCCAGCCATCTATGTGTTGGAGTTGGCTGGCACAGTAAAACAAATCTCATGAATTAACATAATTTGTGATGTTAAATAGCCTATATCTGTTTTGTTTTTTTAACCAATGATCTTTAGGCACCAATCTGAATTTCAGTCCACTAAAGATATTAAACAAACACATGAAAACTGTGCCAATCAGCCTCAGTGGAAACATCTTAAAGATGATAATACATAAAAACAACCAAAATGCAGTCAAAACACCCATACGTGGAGTTTCAGCTGGAAAGGATAATATATGACACGCTGAATTCAAGCGCCACCGTCTGGACAGTTTGAGTATGAGTGCAAAATTTTGGAGATGATAGTCCACACTATGACATGTGATTATGTGTATGTTAAATAGGCTATTCAATTAAACATATTTTTATCCAATGTGCATCCTTATATTAGTAGAAAAGACGTGATAGAGAACATAACAATCTTAATGCGAAGAACACAAAATAATATATGGACTTTCAGTTGTACAGTACAGCACTGTTTTCTGTAGTTATAGTGTGCTCTAGTGCACATGCAATCTGATTAGACCAAAATAAGCGCTTTGTGTGTGTGTGTGTGTGTGTTACCATGTGTATAATGGAGAAAACATGCAATTTAATGACATCTTCATTCAGTGAGAGTAACACAACCTACGTCTAAGAGCAGCCACACTGAAGAACCATGGCGTATGATCAATAGACAGCAGACATTTAATAGACTACATATATTCTACTGTAATCAGCATTTGAGCTGCATACTTTTTCTCCCTCTCTCTCAAACACACACACACACACACACACAAATAAATAAAATGGCATAAACAACCTTTTTATTAAGGGGCCGTATTTCTGTATATTTTGAAGGGTAATTTTATACCTTTAAGGTGCCACATATTTCTTGTCTTTATCACACATGTTATCCATTTATATAACTAGTTCAACAGAATCAGTAATTCATTCATCATCGAATTAAAATGCTCTTGGCAGTTACCAAATCGATATCAGATACAAAAGTAGTTGAAAAGATATCATAAGACAATTTGACAGATTTTATTTTGTTTTATAAAAGCAAAGTAATTTTATTTTCAGTAAAACCCACTTAATATTAGCTTCACATTTAAACATTTTACAGCGAATACAAATATCCGTATGAGATGTAAAAAAAAAGCTTGAATTTTTAAGTACAGTCAACTTGGATGTTTAAGTCATTTCAACTTAAATTAATTTACACTGACTTTTTTTGAATGAGGTCACTGTAAAAAATATTTTCAAGATTTGTTATCACAACATATGTTCTTTTGTCAAATCAACTTATACTAATAATTTATTTAGTTGAGATAACTTATTATTTTGAGTTTCTGATGGTTAAATTAATCTCCTTCATTGTATTAACTCACTTTTTCCAGTTCAATCAACTTAAAATTTTAAGGCAACCAGGTTACTTACTTTTTTAAGTTAAACCATCAATGTTTTTTACAGTACAAGCAAGATGAAAATTGTTTGTGTTACTTATTTTTTTACTCACAAAAAAGTTATTTTGATTAGTTAAAGCAATGTAAAAACAAAACAAAAATGCAATGTAATTTTTTACAGTGTATAACAACTATCGATGGGTCTAGAACAGACTGTTGTGAACTATATTAAATGTTACATATCTGTAAAAAAATATTGTGGGTTAAACTTAAAAAAAGTAAGTAACCTGGTTGCCTTAAAATTTTAAGTTGATTGAACTGGAAAAAGTGAGTTAATACAATGAAGGAGATTGATTTAATCATCAGAAACTCAAAATAATAAGTTATCAGAACTAAATGATTTAAGTTGATTTGACAAAAGAAAAAAATGTTGTGATAACAGATCTTGAAAATATTTTTTTAAAGTGTACCAGAGGAATGCATTACAGGGCTTTCATGAATAAATCTACCACTTTAGATGTTTTGACCTGCAGCCCTGCTTAATTTCTGACCGTGTTTTTAATTTCAGCATAATCACACATAATATTCAGCATACATATTGAATCAACTTCCTGAGCACATTTAAGCAGTGTAATTCTACAGATGAGACACATAAGACCCCCCAGACACAGACCACCAAAGTCTAGACATCCGTCCCACACACACTCAATGTTTCAACCTCCATTTGGTCATCTTTCTCCTCACTGATGGGGTATCCCATGACACTAACGATTCTCAAATGATTTGGTCAACTAGCAGACAGCTTGTCAGCACACCATTTGATCCCAGCATTGCTTTTAGACCGCCCGGTTATACATCTGTTAGCTTGTGATAAGAAAATGGCCCGTAACCTTGCAGCAGCAGCGCAGGTTGTTGATAACTGAAGCGTTCTGCAGTGCCTTTTCTCTTTTAACGCAGTACTGAGTCATTGATGGGTGGATAAATTACCTGGTGTTTGCCTATTGACCTCCCTCAGAGACAGACAGCAGTCAATACCGCTCCATTTCTCTCTTTTCCCAAGAGGGTCACTATATGATTCCAGGCGAGCGTTCCTCAGAGAATGAGCTGATATCTAGCATTCTTTATCAATTGCGGCCTTTCGCAAAAAAAGAGTCAGGCGAAAGAGAAACAAGACACCCGCCAACTGTTTATATGACCAGTGGCTTGGCAAGTCACAAGCTGGCCGGGGTTAATATGGCCCATTTGACTCAATTACATAAAGCACTGACTGGGGAAAGGGATGAAAGGATGATCAAATTACACTCTTTCATGAGCTTCCTAGGCAGCATTTTAAGGCATCATACGCGCTCTCGAAGCAAAGCCTAGTTCAGGAGGTAGAATAAGATTCCTGCTTTTGGTCAAATTCTAAGGCAGAGTAAAGTATGAAAAAGATCAATTTTGATTTAAAATCAACTTTTTTATCCAATTATATTTATGTATGCTGTGTCATTTTTAGCTTAGCATTTGAGTATTTAGCCAACTATGAAATCCATTGTGTCAATGTGACAGAGATGCTGTCTAGAGCGTACTAAATAAGTTGCTTAAAAAAAAAAGTGGTGACATTTAGTTGTTACCTGGTCTAAACCGTAAAATTACTGTTGTTGGTATAAAATAATGTAGGAAAAAGAACACTAACCATATAAAGCACAATATTGACATTCATCACATAACCTGACATTTTGAAGTCCCTTGTAAAAAGTTGTACACTTTAGCATCTGCGATCTGTGACAAGCATACCTTAGTACTAATTATGGAAATAACTTAATAAACTTCATAAAAATGTTATATTATATGCAGTTTCCTGAACTTTGGAGTGTTTTTTGACCCAATTAAGATATATCTTGTTAACATCTTTATATAATTTCTTAATTAAGTGTACCCTACACTGTTAGACCTTACCAGGTTTTTACAGTAAAATACTGGCAACACTGTTGCCAGTAATTTACTGTAAAAATGCACTAAAACTCAAGTTAACTAAAAAATACAACTTATTAGTTTTAGTGCATTTTTACAGTAAATTACTGGCAACAGTGTTGCCAGTATTTTACTGTAAAAAACCTGGTAAGGTCTAACAGTGTATTTACAAGCATTACAATACTTTGTAATTTCTGTTCAATTCTATTCTATTCTAAGTACACTTTATTTCATTTATACTATATTATTTGCAAGTATAGTTATATAGTTATATATATATATATATAATTTTAAGATTTGAAGTGTACTACAAGCACACGTCAATAAAATTGAAATGAATGGAACTTTCAATTAAGCATGATTCACCAATCTGGTCTCATAAGAAGTCATATGCATGCAAGATGCATAGCAAAATTGTGATAAAAAATAAAGTATCTTTTGTACAGGCGAAGTCTTTTGACATACCATATAATTTCACACACTGTAGGAAAAAAAAATCCTGTAAAAAAAACAACGGTAAACTACTGGTTGCCAGCATCATATCGTTACTATACGGTGTGTTGCTGTTTTTTTAATACAAATTAAAGTTGTATACAATATGGTATTTAGCTGTTAATTTCAAAAAGAGTAACATCGTATTTTTACGGTATTTTCCCGTTTTTTTACAGGATTACTTTTACAGTGATACAAATGACTAGTTGTCATAAAACTCTGCTGGTGAAAATGCTCCCTTAAGCTTGTTTGGGCAGTAGAAAACAAGGAAGCTCAACAGGTTTTGGGAACATGCATCACATGCACAAAAAGTATCTCACGTAATAAAAAGCCTAAAAGGAGATCATTTGATTTGTAAGGATAACGAATACACACAACACATGCTGTCACACATATAACAATAATCATAGCCTTTGTGGTCAGTGATCTTTTTGACGGCTTCACGCAGATGGTCATATCGACAGCCGTCAGATAATTCCCACCCTCTCTTTGTAATGAGCAGAATAATGGCTGGTTTAAACACCGAACCAAAACAGATGAGTGCCGTTTACATTAAAGCACAATCCCATTAGTCTCCCTTAATAAATGATCTATTCCTGTATGGTTAGGGCGGCTCGGGTGCGCCCATCTTCTGCTGATAGGGGCAGAGCTTAATGAAATGGTCTTTTGTGCGCTTGGTTGAACTCATTTGATTTTTTTTTCTCCCAGCAGACTTCCTGTATCCTGTGATAAGTCCTCAAACCACTGAAGCCTATAATGACTCCATTACCGAGACCCCCGCCAGACTGTGTGTGTGTGAGAGAGAGAGAGAGACTGAGAGAGAAAATATAATGTGCATGTGTGTGTATCTCATTATCAAGTGTAATCATTTTGCAGTCAAGCTGGTAATGAGGTGTAATATTGGCCGACATGATAACATATACACACAAACACCTCCCACACTTTAAATTCACACCAAAACATATATTTAAAAATACACAGACTTGCATTGAACCACACACACACACACTACTAGGTAAAAGCCAAGTAATTATGCTAAGGGGAATTTCTACAGTGGAAGACACAGAAGGTCAATTGGTGGTTAATTTTCTTTTTGCCTCCCGAAGCATGAAACATGCATATGCAAACACTTACTCCTAAACACACACACACACACATGGATTCATCCAAGTCAAGTCCTCTCTAGCATTGACTTGTCACTACCAACCTTGTTTCGTGCAATTGCAATTACCAAACGGTGAGGAGTTTCTGCAGCCTCGGGGAAAAATCCATACTGCATTTCAGATGCATCAAACTGGAGGTACATTAATCTTTAACACTTTATGTCCAACAGACATTTATTTTCTTCCACTTAATTCCCACATTAATGACTTAAACATCTAATGATAAACATGACAATGAGTACGTACCAACGTTTCTCCCCCCAGGGGCCGCTAGAGATTTCATGAGGCTCAGTGGAAAATGCTAAAAGACTTTACAAAATGCAGTTGTTGTTTTTTTAAGATAAAACTGCTTTGTAATGATATTTATTGTTAAAAGAGCTGTGCAAGTAAATTCGAATTCAATTAAAAATGTTAGTACAATCTACATCATGCATTACTAATGGGTAAAACAAAAAAAGGTTACAAACTTAAAGTTAATATTTAAAAGCCTGGTGTAAATTTTTATTTCCCGCTTCTTGTAAATAGTTACTTTGCACTCTAAACAATGCTGGGTTGTTTGAACCCAAATTTAGGTAAAATATGGACAAACCCAAATATTGGGTTAAAAAAATGTAACTTCAAATTTGAATTCAACTTTCACTTTCAACTGTCATTTTTTGAATCGCATTTTAACCCAACATTTGGGTTTGTCCATATTTGACCCAAATTTGGGTTTAATCAACCTAGCATTTTTTAGAGTGTATACACCCATACCAATTTCGGGTCAAATATGGACAAACCCAGCCATTGGGTTACATTTTACAATTATATTTTAACCCAATGGCTGGGTTTGTCCATATTTTACCCAAAATTGGGTTAAAACAACCCAGCATATTTTAGAGTGTGAAACTTTAGAAAGAGGATCATCATTTTGGTGACTTTATAATCAAAAATTCCTGGTTAAACACATGTATTTTTTTTATGTATTTATGGCTATAAAAAATAATATTACATAAATAAAGGTGTGTGTTTATTTGTATTTTTGAAACAGTTTGAAACATGGCTACACTCTAAAAAATGCTGGGTTGTTTTAACCCAACTTTGGGTCAAATATGGACAAACCCAAATGTTGGGTTAAAAATGTAATTAAAAAATTTAACCCAATGGCTGGGTTTGTCCATATATTTGACCCAAAGTTGGGTTAAAACTACCCAGCAATTTTTAGATAGATTTTAGGGACTGAATGATCCAATTTATAATTTGCAATTAATCCACATTACAATATT
This sequence comes from Pimephales promelas, assembly GCF_016745375.1. Next base: position 10,813,191 of record NW_024121233.1, read on the forward strand.
ACTCTCAAATAGTTAGGCCTGCTAATGCTTCTACAGTAAAACCATTTCGGAGCAATATCCTTTACTCTGCCAGGAACACTTCAGTGGTGTCTGTAGGGGAGAGCACTGCATCACTCTAAAAAATGCTGGATTGTTTTAACCCAATTTTGGGTCAAATATGGACAAACCCAGCCATTGGGTTACATTTTTTAATCCAATGTTTGAATTTGTCCATATTTGACCCAAAATTGGGTTAAAACAACCCATCATTTATTAGAGTGTGCGGAAAGATCTTCAGGTTCGGCACCAGTAAAAGACTCAACATTCCCAGAGAAACCCTAGATGCAGAAACTCAAGCACATGCCGCAAACACAGGGGACGAGGATTAGGATCTCACCGGCCTTGTTAGCATTGAATGTAAATCTTTTGTTTGTTGTTTTTTTTTTTTTTTTTTTACTTTCTTTGCCACCTACTCCGTGTGTCACAGCCAAGATGGATGGATCGTGCAAGCAAACCAACAACTGAAGTCATATATGAAAAGTGCTTGGTGGAACTCAGCAGGACTGTCTACACTGATTTATAAGGGGAGGAGTAATAAACGCTCGGTTAAATAGCCCAGCCAAACAACAGACTCCACAGAGCCTCCATCTCAAGCATGACACTTAGCTGAAAGTAACAAGGCTCATATTGGGGTAATTGTATCATCCTTCTGTGAGGCCAGGGCCATGTTTTGGGGTCATAAATCAACTACCGGCCTCTTTTTGACATCGCTATCAAGGGGATCCTCTGTACTCTAAATAAGTCAACGCAGTCATTATCTTCAATGGGGACAATGTGTTGTCTTGGTTTACAATGGTGAAATGTAAAAGAATGACTAAAGTTGGGCTTTTCAATCCAGAGCATCACTCAGCCTTTCAGCCTTATTTTAGATATCCTGATAAGTGATTATTAATTCTTTATCATTCATTTCAACAATAAAATGGAATAAGCCTACATAACAAAAAGATAGTGAGTAGTAATGCTTATCATTTCAGCTTACAATGCATAAATAAACGAATAAACAAACAAATAAAAATTCATTCCACACTGGGTTTAACTTAAAAAATTAAGTAACCTGGTTGCCTTAAAATTTTAAGTTGATTGAACTGGAAAAAATGAGTTAAAACAATCATCAGAAGAGACTGATTTAATCCTCAGAAACTCAAAATAATAAGTTATCTGAACTAAATAAATTATTTAAGTTGATTTGACAAAAGAAAAAATGTTGTGATAACAAATCTTGAAAAAAAAATTTGTTACAGTGCATGCAGCAATAAAATGTTATAGACCTATACATAAATAAATAAATATTAATGTTAAATGTTAATAATATAGTCATACAAGTAAATCAATAAATTTATATAACTGCTTAATTATTTTATAAACAAACGAATACTAATGCATAAAATGGAATACATAAATAAACATTAATGCATAATCAATCATTTCAGGTATGTTAGACCTACAAATAAGTAGTAAGTAAATAAATAAATATCATTAATATCAGTAATAAAATGTTGTAGGCATATAAATAAATAAATAAAGAAAGCAAGGAAGTGATAAATATAAATAAATGAGTAAAGAAATAATAAATGTATATTAATTATTCATTTTTTCAGCAATACAATTTATAGGCCTAATTTGGTTATACTATATTGCTCAACATTTTATTTGACAGGGTCTTTGTATTTACCATAATAATAGTAATAATAATAATAATAACAACAACAACAACAACAACAACAGTAAATTATGCAGAATTACATGCAACTAACCCTTAACCAATCCCAATCCTACCCTAATAGTAAGTACAGTATGGCGTGTAACCCTTTATGTTAAGGTGTCTTTGTTACAGTGTTATTATACATTTAATTGGTGATTAATATTAATGAACAACATATACTTACTATAAGGTTTGGTTAATGGTTAGTTGCATGTAATTATGCATAATTTACTGTTGTTACTAATATACAGTATGTAACATTAGTAACAAATACACTGTAAAATTAAGTGTTGCCTCAATTATACAAATAAATAAGTACATAAAATGATAGTTTTTTTATCCTTTATTTAACCAGAGATTAAAAATCTCTTTGCAAAGGAGACCTGTCCAAGATAAACAGCAAAATCATTACATACGTACAAAGACAGACAAATGAAAGCCAATTATGCACTTACAATGAAATCTCACTAACTAGTCCAACTCAAAGCATCTCATTCTCAACTTAAAAACACTAAGTTTTAAGTTGTTCTGCAGGTTACTAAATTACTATTTAGTTATTTCAAGTTGTTTCTCTGACAAAAGGAAATACAATATATTGTGTTCCTCCATGACAGAAAGAAAAAAGAAATCTCTGACGGCATGGACAACACCAATGAGTTTGGATTTGACCAGTTCTGCAAAGAGTAACTGCCTGACTTTCTCATTTGAAAAGTTCTTTTTTGCCTTTTAGACTAACATCCTTTTCACCTTTCTCAAACAAGCAATGCAGTCTTGAGTCGAATCACAGCTAAAGACAACAAGCTCTCGGCCGGAGGAGTCAATTCAGCCCGGTCACTTCAGCTCCTCGGCAGAGCTCAGGAGAGCAGAAATAAAGAGCCTCCGCAGGGTCACAGATTCAAAGGGGGTTTCTCCTTAAGACTCATGGGTAAAAAATCTCCTAAGCCTATTTAGTTTTCAAACACCGCTGTCTCCCCCTCAGTCTCACAGCGGGGCTGTGGTATCCAAACATGTCTTCATTTACTCACTGTGTGTTAGTGTGTTCGCAGAACTCCCCGTCGAAAAGAACCTCCCAAATACGCTATTATTATCGCTTCGTCAACTCTCATTCAGCGTTTTCCTGACCTCTCACCTCGGGCTATGGCAACAGTGAGAAAAATGTCCGTCTTGATTGACAGGACTGAGAAAAGCCGGCCCCTCCCCTCTCCTCCAATAGGCATTTCAAACACTTTGGGGAACAATGAAGGCTTGGGTGTAATGGATCAATGAGGGGATGATGACTGTCAAAAGAGCACATACTCCTCACACAAACCTGATTATCTCAGCGTGACGGAGGCCGGGGGGAAGTGGGCCCCCCGCCGGGCACCTCCAATTGGGCTATCGTGGAACACGAGGACCAGGCTGTCAGGCCTTGCCCTCTCCCATCCAGCAGGGGCCTTTACCAAACCTATTCATACGAGCGGGGGCGACTCTCCGTCCGCCGCCGCGGCTCAGTTAAGTTGGGGGATGGAGGACGCCGCCATTGAAAAGCTCTGGATGCCTCGACGACCGAAACTTCCTTAAATGCGTCGGAGGACACCCCCGCGGCCGAAAGCCCCGAAATCTCCCCTTTATGTGTCTACTGGAGAATGTGAAGGAAGGGATCTGGGACAGAAAAGAGCAACAGGAGAGCCCCATCTCAGATAAAGCCCCCGCTAATCTGCTTTCATTTGGGCTTTGGGAGCAGCAGTAGATGTTTGTCCTCATTGCACCTCTGTTTCCAGGGCAGACATACAGTATTAGAGGCCTGCAGATTAGTCATGGGGATGAATGCATGTAGATTGGATGTTTAGGCTGCTTTTCACATACTTTCAAAGGGTGAGATCTGTTATCACAAAATCCTAATCTCAAGACACGGGCTGTGACACAATAAGGAGAAGATAATGTGTATGTGTGCGTGTGTGATCTTCTCGGTGGTGGCGAACGGGAAAGACCATCTCAGTGCCGATTAAAATGAAGAGGTTTACACAATAGCGTTCGATTGACTTCCCCCTCTAAATTGCTATTGATAATTAATATTCTGTAAAAATTTACTCACACTCGTGTTGTTGTTACTGTTGATTTTCTCTGTTCCACGGATGAGCGTCATAAAGCAAAATGTCAAAGCTGCTAATTTTCAAAACAATTGAAGTAATCGAGTCATACGAGTTCTGAAGTCTTGGAATTAGCTCACTTTTTTGATCATTTTTGGAGTTTGACAGCTCCTGGTCGCCATCCATTTTCATTCTTAAAAATATCTTGTTGTGTAAAAAAAAATAAAGGAAGCCTAGTTTAGTTTAGAATGTCATAACTAGTGGGTGTTTAAGGGATAGTTCACTTTGAAATGAATTTTTGATATGTTTTAGCTTACCTTAAGGGCATCCAAGAAGTTTCCGCAGTAGTTTCAATTTTTATATTTTTAGGTCAAACCGTTATAATGGAGGTCTATGGGGTCCACCTCAAAGATCATGCACAGAGAAGTCCAAATTAAACATCATTTAATGACTCATAAATGTAAGTACACATTGATGGCCTAAGACATGAAACGAGCGGTTTGTGTGAGAAAACGAACAGTATTTATATAGATTTTACCTCTTGTAACCACAGTCACATCCAACTGATGTGAGGGCGCGGGCGCTTTGTTGCTGAGGTAAAAACGATATAAATACTGTTAGTTTTCTCACACAAACCACTTGTTTTGTGTCTTAGGCCATTAAATCATATTTAATTTGGACTTCTCTGTGCATGCTCTTTGAGGTGGACCCCATAGACCTCCATTATATGACTGATAGACTCGAACGGTTTGACCTAAAAATTTCAAAATTGAAAATACTGTGGAAACAAAGACACCTACATCTTGGATGCCCTTGAGGTAAGCTAAAACATACCAAAAATTAATTTAAAAGTGAACTATCCCTTTAACAAAGACAATGGCTATGTCATTTTAAACGTAACATGCTTTTTTATGCTAAAGGGAAAGTTCACACAAAAATGAAAAATCTGTCGTCATTTACTGACCCTCATGTCATTCCAAACCTATATGATTGAAAGACAAAAGAAGTAGGGCTGTCAAACGATTAATCGCGATTAATCGCACAAACTTTTATTTTGGATGCGATTAATCGTTTGACAGCCCTAAAAAGAAGATATTTTGAAAAATGTTTAAATATTTTTGTCCATTCAATGTCAATGTCAACCACAACATTCTTCCAAATATGTTTTCGCAGAAGAAAGTTAGTTTGGAATAACATAAGTTTGACAGCATTTTTGAGTGAACTATCCCTTGAAAACACTTTTCTCCCTCTTTTATATACTGAATTGGTAAGCCATTCGTGTTGGATTGTTAATATCCAATAACATTACAAACAATTCAATGCTATTGCATTAGATGTAAAACATTGACCCACATGGGACAGGCAAACATAACTTCTTCAACGACTTTGAAGCAACTGGTGCCAAGGTGAAGTCAGTCCTCCTTAAGTTTTCACAGTTGTCAAACAAAGCAACCACAAGCATTAACATGTTCAACTGACCAAAAAGAAAGAGAACACATCTGTACTAAATAGCCAATTACATTCTATCGCTTTATAATGACACTTTAAAACCAGACCATCGCCACCTTTGTCAAGGATGAATCTAAACCTGTTCACTTTGGCCGGACTACACAGCGTTTTCAAAGCAGTACCAGTATCTTCTCTGCTCTGTGTTCTCTATGTGCTTGTGTAGAGCTCACCTCTGGGGCTGGCAGCCCGAGGCTATGCTGCATGCACCGATTATTTCACCATAATTAAGAGTCCGGGATCTTCAGGGACGCCTCCGTCTTGCTGCGCTAGCAACCTCAGCCTTCATTCTGTAACATTACATGAGTATCATCTCTATTGTGATTTCATTCGACCTTCTTCAAACGCATTCAACAGCCTGGAGGTGCAGTAAAAGACACTACCTCATAGATTCAGTCATCTTAGAGAGAAAAAGGAAAAACAACAGGTTTTGGCTGGTTCCATCTGCTTAGATCTTTGGGCTGTACTGACCTGCGGTCTGATTGACAGCTGGGTTGATTCCATATGGACGCACTTTGAGACGAGGATTGACTGATTTTGTCCTAGCATGGGAAAAGAGTGTGTGTCACAGTAGCTTTGACTGGCAGCTGGCTGTTCTGAGTGGATACAGTACAAGTTTCCTTTGCAGGGGGTTGAGCAGACACAAGATTGGCCGAATCATCAATTATAGGAATGATTGACAGGTGACGGCCTCCGAAGTGTGTGCACTCAGCTCCAGATGTAGTGGCTCCCAGCAAGAGAAATTAGTTGTGGAGTAATCAATCAGTGGCACTGGCAGCTTTACATGTAAAACACAATTCAGGCATTAAATTGTTATTATTAATGTACAATATAATGTACTGCATATTTGAACTAATTACATTCTATTTAGCCAACCATGAAGATATAAAGAACACTCTGTGTTTTATGTTCGATATACTTCATTATTGATTCTTGTTTTAGATTAGATTAATACACTATGGACATCTTTCATTGGGTTTCAATGAATCCAATCATTTTCAGCTACACTTCATTTCTAAATTCTGTCTTCATTACAATAATTAAGCACCAGACCTCCACCGTGTGGTTACAGTCTGAAAGCTTTTCTGTTGACATCTCACTCAGATCACACCCTCTACACTCATAACAATTTCTAAAACCTTAAATTACATTAGCTTTGGAATTTCGGTCCATATCCATAATGACAATGTATGTAAATACACGCTTAGAAAACCCACGCCTTAAACAGCACAGTCCAAGTCTTTTTAAATAACTGTCAAATCAGTTCGTTCCACAGTGAAAAAAACAAAACATCTAATGTAACTGGTTTTATCCAGGTAAAAAATTTAATATCGCTGAATCAACCAAAATACATTAAGTTATACCAACAAAACTCATTTAATTGGAATAAATCAGGTGGTATAAATCACTCTTTAAGGTAACAATGGCATGTTTCCAACTTTTTATAGTAAATATGGATTCATTTAATTCACCAAACTTTTTCTAACATTCAAAATATAGCTAAACTGAGTGAAAGTTCGCGTTTTTAATTATATGGGTAAAATTCTCTAAGCCACATTTAGTTAAACACTATGCATTCCCTCAGTTGAAAGATAGAGGGCAGCCTTGTGACAAGAACAGTCAGGTAGTAAGCAATCTATCAAACTGCCTAGTATCGACAAACATAAAATATGCAAACGCTAGCCTGTGATTAAATAAAATGTATGCCAATAAACAATTTATAAATGCATATCTGTAGATTAGCAATCACTGTCTTAGAACAATTAACCACAGCAAAGCATGATATCAGATAGCTTCTGTAGCCTATTTATTTTTGAAACATTGGTGACTAATGTATCTTTACTTATCTCTGTAGCGCGTAAAATTTCAGCAACGTCTCAATCTAAAAAATAAAAATCTCAAATATAAAAAAATATATATATCTAATTCAAACACACACACATGTGATGGACACCATGCAGTGGCTGCCATTTAAGCGGTGTAAATAATTGAGGAATAGCATTTGCCATCATCCCCCACATGAGATGTGTCTATAAAAGAGCATCAGATCTTTCCTTTGAGAGGAGGAGTCTGATGTCGTAACACACTGAGCTCTCCTCACTAGCTAATCGATGGAGAAGTCAATGACTGCACCTTTTCAAGCTGTTTACAATATGGACACCTTTTAAATAGCTTACATCCTGAGTGTAAAATGAGTATGCAGTACCATGAAAAACTGCGAATGACATTATTAAATTATTGACAGATTAGTTATTAGCTATTTAGATAATAGAATAGATGTAGCCAATGAAATGTTATTTAAAAAATAAAACGCGTCATTTAAAAGTTTATTAATCGTTTCTTGAACTCTTTTTTTGAGTTTAAGGTGTAAAAAGTTAAATAAACAGCTTGAAAAGAGTTAAAACTCCCCGACTTGTTTTCGCCGCGAGTTAATTAAAACTTCATGTCAGTCGAGTCCATTTCAACATATCACACCTTGCAGCTTTTCCTGGCAATACGTCATGTTAGCTTAACCTTTCCAAGACACCCTGCAGCTAAGCTAGCAGTTGAAACAAAACAGAATTAGGTTACATATGTCTAACAGAGACGTGTGGGCAAACCGATACAGCAGACGCCGCCGGATTAGGGCCTGTTTTCATTTAATCAGGTTTGCAATAAAGCTCTGAATTTTCTGATTTTGTCACGAACAAACGAGCCTTGTACAGATGTTTGTCCAGGAAAGCTCCTCACCTGCCTGCGTGAAATAACTTCCCTTCCCATGATCCTCTTTGTCGAATCTCAATCCTGTACTCTTACCACAACAAATTGCTGATAGTCACAATACACAATAAATAAATAAATACATTTGTTGTAAATCAATATGTTGAGGCATTTTCCTGACAAGTCTGCCCCTTATGAAAAGGAAACAATTGAGTGAATAGGTACGTCAGAGGTGTGGGTCTTTGGGAGGCTCAGAGTAAACTGGTTTTGGAATTGAATATGCGTGAAAACTTCAGAGAGCTTTTCCCCGCCTGTAATATGGTGACAGAGAATAGCGAAAGCTTATTTTAGTTTGTGTGAAAGCCAATAATATATATATATATATATATATATATATATATATATATATATATATATATATATATATATATATATATATAATAAGCTGTTTTCCTCTTAGTGACAAAAAAAAAAGTCCCTACAAGGACATTTTGTCCCTTTAATAGAGTTTTGGGGGGCCACACACACACACACACACACACACACACACAGTTAGTTTAGATGATTCCCTTGTGTCATGCTGGGAGGAGTGAGGATCTCTCGAGTGAGACAAAATTTTGGATGAGTAAAACACTGGTAAAGTTTAGTGATTGTCTCTTTAAAACAAAAGCTCATTTTGTGAACAGGTGACAGTGTCTCCCATCTGTGAGAACTGTCAAGGGGTTTAAATGTGCTACAAAAAAAGGTATTTAATTATTTTTCATTCAGTTAATTACATTTCTTGTTCTAAAGTGTCATATCAAAAGCACAGAATTTAAAGTCAACATGAGATGAGTTGGATATTAAACTGGAAAATGTGATTAGACCATTTGTCTTATGTGTTTAGTCAAACATTTAACTTTCTGAAGATAAATCAAGGTTTATGGAGACAGTTTTGGTTACCATTGACTTCCATATGAAAAACAACAAGAAGAAATTAAGTCATGCAGGTTTGGAACAACATGAGAAGAAGTAAATGTAAACTATGCCTTTGAAGATAGTATTTGTAGTCCTAATTTGTTTTGCATAGAGCCAATTTTGATTTCACATTTTTTTTTTAATGAAACAATTGAATCTATTGAAAAATGCTTTATAATGTATTAGCTATTATATTCATCATTTAAGTTGATTCCTGTGGACAGGAGAGCAGAAGATGTGTGCTAAATGTCATCACCTATGGCTGTTGCTCCCTCTGGACCACCTTGTCAAGCAGTCAAGACTCCTTCCTGATGTCTTTACAGAGCCGACGGGATCGGCACACACTTTATCAACCAGTCATCAATCTTTCATCGGCCTCTTATCTATAATTAATGCCTTTACACAGCGGTCGGTTGTGGGGTCCATACAGGTGTGTGTGTGTGTGTGTGTGTGTGCTGAAGTATAACAAACAACCAGGTTATGTGGCCAAATGTGTCAATATCGATGTTCACAGAGTGACTCCAGCAGACCCGCACACGTTCCTGACTTCTGCAGGAGGAATAAATCCAGACAATTTCCCAGAATACATTACACAGGAAATAAGAGGAGACCTCTGCTCTCTCTCGGACTTCAGATGTCTTTGTGCCTCTAATGGAGGAGCTTTCCTCTGATATGATTGAAGACAGAAGAGCTCTCCTGGCGCTCCTCTCCCCCACCCCCCAGGCCAGAATCTCAAAGGGAAGGAATAGATTATCCCCCTCGCTGAACCCCACCAAGTCAGACAGACAGTGCAGGACATTATCATGTCAAAATATGGCATCACTTAATTTCCATGGCAACCTCATGTCAGTAGATCTCTGAGCTGCATGGCAGAATTTCAACATCCTTTTGGCATTAAACATTGAGCCAATTTCATTACACATTATTGAAAACATTTTAAAGCTGTGAAATGAATGAAATATATGTTAGGAATTGATGCAAGTAAAAAAAAAACACCAAATTTGGTACCATAACAAATAAAATTAAGTAGACCCAACAAGTTTTCAAGGCATTTATAATTTGGGACGTACAACTCAGACAACCAGGAATAGTTGACCCAAAAGTCATTGATCATTCACTCACCCTCAAGTTATTCCAAACCTGTATGAGTTTCTTTCTTCTGCTGAACACAAAAGAAGATATTTTGAAGAACATAGGTAACCGAACAGTTATACACCCCATTAACTTGGTGGAAATCACTTTGTCAACTGCTCTGTTACCAACATTCTCCAAAATATCTTCTTTTGTGTTCAGCAGAAAAAAAAAGAAAGAAATTCATATATGTTTGGAACAATTTGAGGCTCAGGAAACAAATTTAGGTTCTGGGAACGTTAGTTTTTGGTTCCCATAACGTTCCTAGAACTTTCCCTTAAGGTTAAGGGAACGTTCCCGGAACATTCTCCTTACGTTATAAAAATGGAACCTAACAATAACCTACATGGAACGTTCCTATAACGTTCTTGTTTGGTTCCCAAAAACATAACTGGAAGTGTTTGCTGGGGGGGGTAAGTAAATGATGACAAAATTTGGGGTGAACTATCCTTTTAAGTTACATCTATAGATTTTATTAATGTACGCCAACTGACTGTACACAACACACCAGCATTCCTCGAGTCATCTTTTCCCGATTCACCGTTTACAGTGGTGGTTTTCAGAGGTCACGTTTGTTATAGTTGGTAATCACTGTAGAGTGGTGCTGAGGCTGCTTTGGTCCCAGTGGGGTCAGGCCAGAGTGATTGACACAGGGATGTGTATTATTTTCACATGAGTGGATTTGCAGTGGAGGGATGGGTTGAGGAATAATGCATTAGAGCACTCTAATCTGGTTAGGCTAATCTCAGTCCCCACTGCTGAGCTCTGAGAGAGAAAGAGAGAGAGAGAGAGAAAGGGGAATGCTGGGGGAGATGCTTAGGAGCGCTCAGGAAAGGGAATGTCAGATTGAGAACCGCAGGTTGAATATGAATCTGAACCAACGGCGCGGATGATCCGTTCTTAAGGACTGACTGTAAATGTGTGAGACTGTGTGTTTACGGCTGAATAAAAGAACAACGAAACTGAAAGACTTATGAAGTGAACGTCTCCTATACTGACTGAACATTGTTCATTTTGGAACTATTGAGTGACAACAGTATAAAATTGTAAAGTTGAAAGAGGAAGGTCTCAAAAGGTCTTATTTGTACACAAGCATAAAAGGATGACCTTTAAGTCTTGATTTTGTTTTAGGGGTTTACTAGAATATGTTTTCAAGCTTGAATGTTAAAAAAAAAAACACTATTTTTTCACCTATTTTTCATTATCTCTCCACAGTCTGGCTCAAACATCAAGTCTAGGTCTCAAGATCAGGAGTTACAAGATCAAGGGGTGAGGCCATAAACAGAGGGGGTGTTTTTGACAGCATTACCTGATTTGCCCGAGTCACAGTAATGGTAGGGTTTAGAGGTTGGGTCGGGTCGGGTGACGGGCATCATTTTCATTGAATGATTACAAACCCACCAGTTTGAAAACACCCACAAACATAGAAACGCCCACTTTTGTTCGGCAGAGACCCCATACTCTCGAACATAATGTTCTGGAACACTCGGGAAAATACATTTTAACCACTCTAAGATTGTCGAATTTTGGAAGGTCAAATAATTTTTGGAAATAAGTCTCATTGGCATAGCGACAACACTGTCTTCTCTACTGCAGATCAAGGCCTTGTCCCTTTTTCTGCCTATTCCGTGGGTGGAGATTATTTAGATGAGGAATATTATGACTTCATAAAGCCCTGAAAAAAATCATCTTGTAGTCCAAACAAGCTGTTTTTGTAGTTTTTGGGAAAGGGAATTATGTTAAATAAAATATCTCCCTTTGGAGTGGACTTTGGGCTTTTGGAACGTTGCAGATTTTTATATGCTCAAACAGCAACATTACACACTAACTAAAAAGTTGAAAAGGTGGAAACGCATTATATGACCCTTAAACTAACACTATCACAATGAGCAATACAGCATTTATTAATGCTTGTTAATAAAATGTTCATGTAGGTTCACACTGAATTACCTAAAGTTAAAAGATACAATTTCCTTAATGTATTATATTAAATCCCAATACAAGTACCTTTTAAGAATAACATTAACTAAGATTAATGAATGCGGTAGAAGTTTTTTTCATTGTTAAAAACTAATGTTAACTGAACCCTTATTGTAAAGTGTTACTGAAGGAAATACATGTTGCTTTAAGAAAATTAAGCCTATTTTTACCCATATTTTGAACCATTAAGACTGTTTGCTGCATCTTACTTTTTCTATTATAGATTAAGCACCCCCACCCTCTTCACTATAATGCATGAAATCAAAAAATAATACAAATAAAATAAATTGCTTAAAAAATATATAATAATATATAATACTCTATAAAATGATGGTCATATTTTTATGAAATTAACGCATTAGCTATGGTCTGTGCTTTATACCCTAGATTTAAACTAAATTAAAACTGTCGCTATGGGAATTTGCACTGAAACGGAGTCTTTCCCTGCCTGCTAGGATGAATAAGACTGATCATTGCCTTTCCGCAGACAAATACCGCAAAATGGAGTTCATATCTGCATCCATATTTACTATACAGATATGGAAATGAATATCAGGGTAGACAGATTGAAAGGAGTTTGACTTGGAAATGAGAGTGAGATTTTTCATTACCGTCACAGAGAACCTCATGTGGGTCCGACTCCATCATTTGAATGTGATTGGTTATGCACTGAGGGGAAAAAGCACATTAGGTATGGGGCTTTTCTCTTATTTTTATTTCTTTTTTAACTCCTGAGGCCTGAACCTTGAGTTTTTGACAAAGAGGGAAGCTAATACACACATGCACACATAAAAATAATCACATGTGGCAATGTTGTGTCTGTGAAGTCAGTCCTTACTCTAAATACAACATTTGCAAATACCTATTTTAAGTCAAGCTATTTCCTTCCTGTGTTTTAACACTTCAAAAGGCAAATACATATATTACCCTGGATAGATAAAAATTGCTCTACCGAATGGTTTGAGCTCCTGGTTAATAGTATACACGAACATTTCATGTGTTGATTCGTCTGGCCATGGTTAGTTTGTCACAGCCTTTTAATTTGATACAAGAGCCAATTAAAATTGGCCCAGAGACATGAAGGTCAAATGGTAACCAGCAGGGTCGTTGCCATGGAAATTATGAACAGCTGCTCTTCCATAATGCAAAATGAAACCCGACGTAATTGCTGGGGATGGAAAATCTTATCCGATTATCAAAGTCAAATTGATTTGAGCCTGACACAACTGGATGTTACACACCTTATATCAGTCCACAACTTGATAAAAGGGTCAGACACAAAATTAAACCCAACACTGTTAAATGCTATTACATAAAAAATCAATTTACCTGATAATAAATCTCGAGTGCAACGTCTGGGTGTCACATTCTGAAAGCTGACAAAGACAGTTATAGGCGAATGCAAGGTTGGCAGAACTAGTAACGGGACATATAGGCATCAGGCACAGTGTTGATATGCCACACCACACTCTTTAGCATCTGTGTCCGCTAATGAGCTGATTTCTGTACTGTTTTATCTAATCTCCCAGGATAGGCCATTAGCATCTCTAAAGAGAGAGAGAGAGAGAGAGAGACAACTCTAGCTATATAAAACGCAATAGCGCGCTATTGATGGCCACAGCCAATAGCAGGGTAGCGCGAGCACTCTCCCGGCTAAAAGACCGCGCTAATAGGTCCCTTACGGCAGCGGGACGGCAACAAGGCGGAAAAGGAGGCGAGAGGTTAATTTGGTCCTGCCCAGGTGAACCAACCAGTCAACCCTCGCAGATTTCTCTTCCCCCTCCTCTACTCAAAACACTTAATGATTATTAGCATGCTTCAAATGCTTAAGTAGCGCTGGGAGTATCTCTCATACTCTCGCGCACCCCCAAACCCACCCCTCCCCTCTCTGGCGCGCTGGAGCGCGAGGGGAAATCATTATGCTAATGAGCCTGCCGTCGCTGTTTTTATTTCCTATAATCACCCTCATCTCCGTGGCGATCTTCAGGGACGAGCGGTGGTACACACACACAATCGTTCCGGGCTTTATAAATATTTCCCCTTTTTCTCGCCACATTTGTATTTTTTTTCAAAGGAAGAACAAAGGCGCCTGTGCGTTTATAAGGGGCCCTGTGTCTGCGCGGGAGAGAGTTAGGAGTGGGGAAATGAATCGAATGCCACCGAATAACTCGCTGTTAGCTTTGCCTGTGTCGTCTGGATGTGATTTTTTGAAGTCGCACATTTAACAATAACACACAAGCGTTCAAATAGACTCAGATGGTGTATCTTCAACCACTTTTTTTATTTGGACTAATTACAGGAGGTACATATTTCCGAAATGGCAAATTCAGGTGAACCTGGAATCTTGTCAGCGGGATTAGCATAGTCTGCATGACGTGCGCTTTTAAGGGTGTTAAAGTCAACATGAAACGGCACTTCAGTAGGCTAGTCTTTTTTTTTTCCCCTAATGTGACGAGTGAAATGGCTAAATTTAAGGCGGGGCTTGATTTTGTCCATTGGTGATTGGAGGCTTTGTGGTTTGCTATTGCTGTTATGTCATGTGAGTCACAGGGTCCACCCAAGAGAAGAAATATCATAGCAAGATAGAGGGGAGGTTATTTTGATTAAAGATTATGAGGGCACATGATTTTTTTTTTAAATAATGATGTGCGCCGATAAATCATTACTGCAATATTCCATGAAAAAAATAATAAATTGTCAATTTTGACTTTAAGATGCTCCATATACCATTGATGAGCAAATTTTCCGAGGCAAACGCCATTCGTTTAAATAGGAATCCTGCGCGTGATCCCCACCAGAAAGCTGATTGTTTTAAAAACACTCACACATCGCAGAAACCTCACTAATTTAACCGTACCTTCAGCATGCTACGTTATCTTTATTAAAAAAGATTGGGTTGTTTTAGTCCAGCTGCTAAATGCGCTGAGCTCTTAACCGGCTCTTGGGGTAATTCAGACCCCTCTAGAGCTACACTAATGAGGGGATAATAGCCCCTGTGAAATGTAAATAAAACTCAAATCCCCTCACAGAGAGAGAGGAGGGGCCAGATGGAGCGACTCTGAAGGCTGAGAAGCATTCTCTCTCTCTTTCCCCATTCAGTTCATCCTTCAATCACATGCATCACATCTTCTCACTCCATTATCAGCCTGCTAAAATTTTTAGCGACCGAGGGAAATTGTATGCATTTTGTTTACCCGCAACTTATTTCACACACTTTTCCCTCAGGACGGCAGGGGGAATCTGGTACCTCTAAAGACGCTGTTGATAAACAGACGCTACAGGGAAGACCCAATCCCTTCAATTGATTTTTTTAAACACATTATTCATACATCCGGACTGGCTCAAGGGTGAGATAGGCTGACAGAGGCATTTGAAGTGAGCTGAATTGATAGGAGCGGGGGACCCGCAGTAATGTATTATGCATTATAGACAATGATCAGCCATTACAAATCACCTAAGGGCAGGCAATAGATTGAGTTCTCTGGAATATCTGATAAAGCGCTGCTTTGAGGAGAACAAACACACACTGAATGGATTTACCATCATTCAGAGCTTTAGCCCAAGCTCAGAATGCATTGCTACCCGCAGGGCAAAAAAATGCTGCTGCCTTCCTCCCTTAAAAATAAACAGTATAAGCAACTTGTATGGGTCTCTCAGTCAAGGTCTTACTTTGCAATGGAGCTGCTGCTGCTGACAGGGGGCCTTTTAGTTTCAGTATGAAGCACAAAAAACAAAAGCTTGCGCACAGCTTTGACTGGTGGATGTTTTAGTAAACTGATTGCCACTGAAGTGCAGCACTCCTAGGGGGAATATAAAACAGGAAATCACAATTCCTAAAGTGAACGGCAGAAATGCCAATTCATCAAATGATACATTAGTAATTTAGCGAGCTTACAGGCTCTCGCTAAGCCACAGGCTCAGTATAAATCCTTCAGAGCATTCGTTCCGACAGAGATGGAGGCGTTTCCACATCATTAGCGGCGGGGCAGAAAGCCGAGAGCCCCGTCGAGTGCTCCTCTCACACACGGTTTTCCACTGGGCACAGATGGGGAAACATTCCCCTCATCCGAGCCACGAGCAACCTGTTTGTTTCCAGGTGGAATTCTTCCTCGGAGACTATCCGCATAGCACAGCCGTTTACCTTTCTGTTCAGGCGTAACGCCGCAGACCGTGCCAAGACTGCTTATCTAGACTACTGTGATGTGCAGTAACACTTATTTTTAATGCTTGCCTACGCACGTGTATGCACGGTCTATAAAAATATAGCACTTTTTGTTAGTGGACGTGTTTATTTTGCTCGCAGAGGAAAAAGATATTAAAAAGAGCTTTAAGAAACAGGAAATGCTGCAAGCATGCTGGCAGTGTGTAGCATGCAAAAAAATAAAAACAAATAAAAGTAGAAGTAAAGTAGCTTTAAAATAAATGAACAGATATGCCCAGAATGAGTAATGCCCACCAGTTAAACAATACAATTGTTTTCAGCTGTGTGATCATTATTACTTGCTCTCTGCCGAGCCAATTTACTATTAGGAGCAGAGGTAGCCTTGGGGCTCTGAACAAGATACTCAAGTAAAATCAAATAAGAAACCTTATACCATGAACTATGAATCATATTTTATGTGTGTGCAAGAAACAGAGGACATGCAGTGATTCCAAAAAACAGAAAATATTCAGGAGCACAGAAATATTTTACAAGAGCTTATTTTGTCCTGTATTGATTTGTTCAAAATATTTTAAACACGCAATTCATGCATACTGTACAGTTCAAAATACCTTTTGTGATTACTTATATATTAAGTAAAAAATACAACTGCCCTGATATTAAAAGTGAAGAAAATATTTTGTAAAAAATCAATAGAAATTTTGATTTTTTTTTTAGACGAAAAAAATGCTTATTAAAGGGATAGTTCACTTTGATATTTATTTTTGATATGTTTCAGCTTACCTCAGGGGCATCCCAGTGTTTGTTTCCACAGTATTTTCAATTTTGATATTTTTCGGTCAAACCGTTGTTGTCTTTTAGTCATATAATGGAGGTTTATGGCGTCCACCCTCGGTTCACCTCAAAGAGCATGCACAGAGAAGTCCAAAAGGTAAAACGAAATAAATACTGTTCGTTTTCTCACACAAACTGCTCGTTTTGTGTCTTAGGCCATCAATGTGTACTTACATTTATGAGTCATTAAATCATGTTTAATTTGGACTTCTCTGTGCATGCTCTTTGAGGTGGACCCCATATACCTCCATTATATGACTGACAGACATGAACGGTTTGACCTAAAAATATCAAAATTGAAAATACTGTGGAAACAAAGTCACCTACATCTGGGATGCCCTTGAGGTAAGCTAAAACATAACAAATATTTATTTCAAAGTGAACTATCCCTTTAATTTTTGAAAATATGGTGCATCCAACAATGCAGAAACAGTAATTATACTGTACAAAATTTGACCTTTTGACAAGGTGATGTTAGTTCAGGCCGTAAAATATCATCAAAATGTAATGAGGAGTATGATAAAGAGTCATTATATTTGATGAAGTTTATAAACCTTTGAAAATAATGATTTAGATGTGTGCAATGTATTCAAAGTGTAAGGAAAATAAGTTTAGAGAAAGAGTGCGGCATTAAAAAAAAAAAAAAAAAACAGCACGTGTTTTAAACTAAATTGTTTTTGTCTGTATCATGGACTACACCACAACCATCTCGCATAATGACCACAAACAAAAAAAATATTCTGTCATATACTGATGCGGAACCCCACAGGTTGTGTGTTTCTTAAACCGAGACCCCAAACTGAATGTGTGCAGATTACCATGGCTTCCTTTATAATAACCACCCTGATTCAGCAAACCTATGAGTCAAGCATAGACTAAACGGCTGAAACGTTTGCTTATAGCCGTGTAATCATTACTTCTGTGATTCTACATCCCATCCATTGTGAACGGGGTGGAGTAAAGGACGCTAGTTACAATTCTCAAAATTAAAGGCGAAACATTCTCCTTCTAATCTACGGAAAACATAGAATTAACCGAGAACATTTTGATCATAAGTTTGCGAGGGGGGAAGAAGCCGTCCGTGATGTATGACCTCAAAGCCGGTGGATAATAATGACTAAAACTTTGCAGACAGCCAAAATATTGTAAGTACATCAAACAGTAATTTCGCAGAGGTTCATCTCAGACAAAGACTAGGGAAATGCCAAACTAGGCGATCGTTCTGTGTCAAACGCAAACAAAAAAGAACAAGCCAGCCACTGAGGCCGAGACGTGCCATTCAGTCGTATTAAGGGATCACCTCTTTTCTTTCTTTTATCTAATAGTAGGGATTTCGAGGAGCCTAAGACATTGTCTTGGGTAGAGGTTAGCAGACTGGCAGGCACCCACAGTACAGTAGCTGTGTCTTTAAGGAGACATATGAAGAATGCAGAGAGAGAGAGTGCTTTGAAACACACCCTGTCATCGTGCTATGAATGCAGAGTGTTTAGATAGGAACACACCGCCCTGTTTGACTGCGCAGTGGATGATTGGAAATACGAGGTTAAAAATGCTCCCATTTGATATTCGGAGCAGCTAAGATTACCAGGGATATGTGCTGTCAAAAAGACAAAATGGCCCCCAAAAAGTTGCAGCTTTTCTACATTAGCTTTGCTTGTTGTATGCTATATGGAGCCTAATGAAATCCGTGCCTCAAAGCAGATGATCAGCGTCATGCAAGTGTAATTTCTACTTATCCTTCACAATGCAACCGGCCGAGCCCGAGATGCTCTGCACTCATTAGCTAAAAAGTATAAGAACTTTAAAAAGTTATCAAAGAATCATAAATACGACTTTATTCTAAATGAGGCTTCATTTACAGCACTCTTTGTGTTTACTTCATAATTGTTTCCCAATGGATTTTGGCTTAATGAGTTGTTTGTGCACGTTATGCTATAAATACATGCTTAAAACATAATAATCCACACTAAATAATCATAAAATGCTCTGCGTTTGCTGCTAATTTAGACCAAAAACTAGGCTTGCACTAAAAGACATTAACAAAAACAACAAATAAAACTGAATAAATGTGCTAGCAAGATATACAAATAAAAAGAGAATAATATTATAGACAAAATAAAATATTTATACACGCAGGGACAGTGGTCACTGGGATAAACCGCATTCTCATCTCATCTTTATTTTCCCATCTTATGAATATTTTAATGTTAAAATACTACCAGGTGAAAGAGGATTTTTTTGCACAGTTTTCCTGAATGTCATGGAGCAGAATGATACTTACACACCACACAGGAGAAACACAATTTAGTTTTAGTTGTAGTTTAGTTTATCTGATCTGAATGCCATTAAAAATGGAAGGATTTTTAGTTTTCTAGTGAAGGTGATATTTATCTAGCAATCAGTGATGTTCACTATGCATTGTGAACCAGGATTGTTTTCACAAAAATTAAACAAATTGATTGAGCAACTAAACCAATTAATGAGTATCAATGCAATTTAACTGGACCCTCTTAAAATAAGGTGGTCAATAGGAAAACCACCACAAAATGACCTTTGACCTCAAGCCTATTAATTCATATAGATGCAAATTTTAGCTTTTTGGTTTGTCATCCTTTAATTTTCAAATAAAATTGACATGTAAATGAAATTAATCTTTTTACATCCTAAAAAAATCTGTAAAATAATAATAATAGAGGCCCAAACGGAAAGATTAGAGCAAGAATTAAAGGAGTTATTCAGATATGGGCTGCTAGTGCTGAGCACACACACACACACACACACACACACGGGACATTCCATAGACAGGTAATGGCTTTTATACTGTAAAAACTTTATATTTTATCCCCCTCACACTAAACTTACCCCTAACCACATAAAACTTTCTGCATATATAGATACATACATACATACATATATATATATATATATAACATTTATTTTTATAACAGATTTACAAATGAGGATGTATCTAAAGAGAGGTGTTGTTTTTTAGATTTTGTCAGATTTCGGTCACTTCTGGGTAAAATTTGTCCCTAAAATATAGTTAAGTAGGCACACACACACACACACAGGTGGCATTGTTTGTTTTAAAAACAATTTCTTCTTCTCACTGTACACTTTGATTTTTCTCCCTTTCCCCAGATGTCTCTTCATTGGCAGATCACTATACCCTACAAACACATCTCTCTTAACACAGTACCTCAAAATATTCACACAATCTGTCTAGACAGTCAAACGCTTGAGATGACATCATTCCATTCCCGCTCACCGAGTGTGTGTTGATATGATGGTCGGTGAGTGTATTTATTCTGCTCTACTCACTCAATCCCCTCATGGCTCATTAGTGTGTGTGTGTTGTAGGAAAGGACACTGACGTGACGATGGGGGTCAGAAACACATGGACAGGGTAACGAGTGCCTCTCCAGGAACCTGCTCCACAAAGCTAACTGCTCTTTAATTAGCCACACACACACACACGCACACTATGGGCTGTGTGTATCTGAGAAAGTCTAAATAATGTGATTTACCCACCTGAAGCATTTTCTTGATAAACTACTAGGCTTTTCCCACTGTTTTTCTATAGTTGAAACACAACTACATTTCAAAGGCACTTCTTAAAGTGAATGATGCTAGTCTGAATTCATTTCGAACAGTAGAACCGTTCTCATCTGGAAATTCGGCTTTGTGTCATGTGCCATTTACTGGCAGATGTAAACTACATCTGTTCGTTCCTGTCCTACGTCCATCCTGCTAGAGCATTCAGAGCCGAGAGAGAGAGATTGAGGAATGTTTGGGTTTGCATGGCCGATCTGACCAGAATAATTCATCATCCGGGTGTACATTACACTCAGCAGTGAACAGAGCCAGTGCACAGTACAGGATATAATGACTTTATCTAATAGAGATGGTACACGTAGAAAAGTGATTGAAACTCTCAATTAAAATTCACATCATTTTACACCAAGAAACAGGATTTTTAATAGATAAAAATAGATATTAACCCTTTGATGCACTGGGAAATCTTAATTGACTTTTTACATCAAAACAAGAATATAATCATGCATTTCTTTCCACTTCAACGGAAGATGGTAGCAGATATATTGAGGATCTTTCATCAGTCATATTTAACTTATCTTTAAATAAATAAACACTTTACCTAAGTCCTTAATCGGATAATCCCTTGAGTATCTTATTTTCATTTGCTTAAATAAATGTGTATTATGAATTTAATATGGATGTACTACACTCTTAGAAGAAAAAGTTATATATAGAACCAGCGCTATGTATTTTGAACCCTTAAAATGTTCTATACAGAATCCTTTTTAAGGGTTCAATAAGGGTTCTATATGGAACCTTTTGGGTTCATTCATTATCATTTGTTTTGTCCTTTCCGGATTAAAAATGTCATATTATTGACAACCATCAAAACCCTAAAATGTATTTATTAATGCATGTGAATGATCACAAAATTCAAGAAAATGTATATATCGCTTTATGTAGTTAATATCACATGAAGAGTCCCATTTCAGTTTTTCTCCTCCAAAAATCAGCATGATTATAATGTGATATTAAGTTACTACAACAGTTTAATAAACAACAAGAATGATTTAATCAGAAACTCAAAATTATATGTTATCTGAACTAAATAAATTATTTTAAGTTGATTTGACAAGAGAAAAAAATGTTGTGATTACTAATCCTGAACAGATTTTTTAATGTTAATACACTGTAAAAAATATTTTTTTCAAGATTTGTTATCACGACATTTTTTCTTTTGTCAAATCAACTTAAATAATTTATTTAGGTCAGATAACATATAATTTTGAGCTTCTGATGATTAAATTAATCCCCTTCATTGTATTAACTCACTTTTTCCAGTTCAATCAACTTAAAATTTTAAGGCAACCAGGTGACTTGCTTTTTAAGTTAAGCCAACAATATTTTTTACATTTCATTTGTTTCTTACTGATTAAATTGAGAGAAAATTAATTTAAAACAATAAGACTGTTACAATGACATTGAAACTGGTTAAGTCAAGACCTAATGCCGAAAAAAGTGTTCCTCTGGGCTTAAGCGCATTGATGGCGTCTATCGTCAAACCTAATCTGTCTAAATGCTATCAAACAGCTCAGCTTTTCAGACTCTACAACTTCACTGCAACAAGCACCATTTCAAATGATCCTGCTGGAGTCAAAAAGCATTAGCATCATTATTTTAGAATTAGCAGGATCTGATCGTTCAGGATCCTTAAAAAGGGGTTTATGCTAACTCTGAACTGCATCGACTTTAAAACACATTCTCTCTTAAGCAGCTTTCATAAATATTTGACCTCGACGTGATTAGGTCTTATAATACCCCAGCCTCTCTCTGCCAGGCCAACCTGAGGCCTGAATGAGCCTCTTGTACGACGTGTTTGTGTGGATCTCTGCGGGCCACAGGGTTAATAAGCTAGTGATGATGGCAGCCAAGCACTGTTGACCTCCGGCAATATCATTATTATGCTGGGTTGAACCTGAGAAGAGGAAGGTCTCAATCAATCGAAATATTATTACGCCTCCTACCTGTCCACCGGCATTTGAAAAAAAGCATCCGGTACTGAGTGAGCACACTGGCATGTGTCAAGAGTAACTGGATCGGATTTTGCCGTCTTTTACAGCAAAACAGATAAAGCCGAATGTTTGAGCTGGATTAGCGCTAAAGGCCGTGACTAGATGAAGGCTGTTGATTGGTTGCCAGCACTATGCAAACAGTGAAGTCTGTAATAAGACGTTCCTGTGCTGTGGGATAGTGCCGCTAAAATGAAAAACTTCAAAGTGTTATAGCCTCATATATGGCAACTCCAATAATATTTTAACCACATTTTCCACAGATTACACCTAATAAAGATTCATTATTTCAGGAGAGTAAACTTCTTTACCCTAAAAATATTTTAAAAATGCAAGAAGCATTGATTTGTGCTAGCCACACACATCCACTCACACACTTTTTTTGGAAATAGGCTTATTTTTACAACTCCTCCAGAGTTAAACAGTTGGGTTTTACCATTTACGAATGTATTCAGACGATTTTCACATATTTAGAAGAATATCAGTAAACAGACAGTTTCTGGTCTCATTGACTTCCATAGTATATTTTTTTTCCTACAATGGAAGTCAATGATACCAGAAATGGTCTGGTTACTGATATTCTTCTAAATATCAGGAAATCGGACGAATGGATTAGAAAACGGTAAAACTCAACTGTTTAACTCTGGGGGAGTGGTAAAATGAGCCTATTTCCAAGAAAAAAGTGGAGTATCCCTTTAACTGCAGACGTTACGCATAGTTTGAGACATTGTAGAGATCTCGGAGGAACCTAAGATTAATATTTGCGTTGCCTATGGGGCTATGTCAGCCATTAAACAGATTAATACAATAGCAGAGCACCACCAAGGTGAACTTGCGTTTACCTATACATGACCCTAAAGTGGTTAAACCCATTCCGCCCATCCACCAATCAAACTATGGCTGAAACATTTACAGATTGGTCACTTCCCACTCACATTAAGCCTAAAGTTTAACCACTCCAGAAGAATAGGTGCATTGCTTTTGTTCTCACTGCAACCAGGGTCCTATTCAGTTAATAATATGTAAAAGGCCTGACCCTTTCATGCCTTCCTCCTCTGCCCTGAATCCCGGCCCTGAAACGACGCCAAAGCCATTGTCCTCCCAATTACTGATGATAATTGCCATGTAATGAAGTTAAGCATTTGTGGGATTTACAAGCTAACATTGACTATATGTTTCTGTTCCTCTAGCCCTCTCTCTTTCTCACCCTATATCATTCTGAATGAGCTCCACCCATTCTCTCCAACACAAAAGCAACAGACAATATGCAGCCGGTTGTTAATGTCTTCAGTGTTTTTTAACTTCCCAGCCCTCTTTTATTTTTGCTGCATTTTCTTTCCCCACCTCTAAAAGCATCGCGGCCTCCATCTTTCTCAGGTTTGGGAGTTAAGTCTGAATGGACGGCCTTTTTTCAGCCACCCAATAAGTTGTTAAACGCTCCCGCCGTTTAATGGTGTCTAATGATTACCTCTTACACAGCCGGGACAATACGGACAAGCACAGAATTGCCCAGGGGGGGGGGTTTGAATTCGCCTGTGCTTGCCAGCAAATCTCATAGCAACAGGTTGAATGAGAGGTGAGTTTGAAGCAAATTGAGAGGACGCGGCCTGAAAGAAAGCTTTTGCTTTCTCACACATCGCTCTGTGATGGAGTGCCAAGTCACACACGATCCTACTGTACCCCAGCAACCTCTGACCCCAAGCCAAGCTCCCGGTGACCCCAACACAGTAGCTGAGCGAAACCTTTTGACCTCTCTGCGGAGCGCTCAGCGTCTCGACAAACAGCACCATGCAGACTGGACAAAGAGAATAAACTGAATAGACTGCAAATGGACAGATCTACACAAATGACAGGTCAACAATGTGTCCGCGAGCTTTGATCTATTCACTCTAGCCGTGTGAGAAGAGAGACCAAATAAAGAATCAGCGACAGATGAATAACTATCTCTTAAAGGCATTAAGGCTATTATGGTGCCTTTCCTTTTTAAAAACGCAGTGAATTACATTTCCATTAGATTTTCTGATATTTTAATTAGTTCTTCAAGAAAGGATCTGCATGTCTATTTTTTTTTTATTCAATGTAATCTGCATATTAAACTCGGTTTTTACATTTTTTGAAGAATATGTGAGTGAGGTTTGCCTCCATGATGCTAGTATGTTCTGAGCAGTTGCCAGGGCGTTGCTATGCAGATGTTTGCAGAGTGTTGTTGTTTTTGGTTGACGTGACGGGGTTAGGGAGTTCTTGGTGGTTGCTAGGGTGTTCTGTGTGTTTACTATTTCATTGATATGGTCTACTAAGTGATTTCTCTCTCATTCCTTAAAGCCCGCACCTGCTATTGATTGCTAGGATTTTACAAATGATTTCTACAGTGTTTGGGGTGGTTCTAAGGGAGAGTTTAGGGTGTTCTTAATGGTTGCTTGAGTTGTTTATGGTTTGGGTGGTTGCTAAGGGGTTGTTGGTGGTGCTAAGGTTTATAAGTGTGTCATGTGTGGATTAAAGAGGGTTGACAAGGTGTTTGGAGTGATTTCTATCAGGTTGCTAAGAGCTCACCCCTGACATTGGTTGCTAGGGGGGTTTGAATGGTCCCAATGGAATTTTTAGGATGTTCTGAGTGGTTGTCAGGTGTTTTTAGATTGTTCTTGGTAGTTGCTAAGGGCTTTTAGAGTGGTCTGGTGTTATATGGAGTTATTAGGGAGTTCTGAGTGTTGCTAAGGCGTTTTAGGTGGTTCTCTGTGTTTGCATGGAAGTTGTTAGGGTGTTTTTTGTGGTTGCTAAGGGGTTTTGGCTGTTCAGGTAGTTGGTAGGGAGTTGTTGGGGTGTTCTGTGTGGTTGCTAAGAGGTTTTGGCTGCTCTGGTAGTTGGTAGAGAGATGCTTGGGTGTTTTAGTGGTTTCTAGATTGTTGCTTTGAGCCCACCTAATATATTCTTGTCTAGATATATACACTCTTAGAAGAAATGGTTCTATTTAGAACCAGAAATGGTTCCATCCCCCGCTTCATACATGGAACTCCAAAATGGTTCTACTGTATATAGAACCATTTTTTTTTTTGGTAAAAGGTTCTATTGGCCAAGTATGGAACCCCAGGGTTCTATATAGAACCCAGAGGAACCCTTTTTTAAGAGTGTATAGAACCTTTTAGGGGTTCCAAATACGTAGCGCTGATAGAACCTTTTAAGGTTCTATATAGAACCTTTTCTTCTAAGAGTGTATGGTCCCTTTTTCAATGTGAGTTTTTTTTTAAAATCATAAGTCAGATTGCTTAGAAATGCACAAATCACAAAACAGGCTGTGTCACTGTATAAAGGGGTCCTATTGTGCCCTTACAAAGTTTTGATTTTGTTTTGCTGTGTACTAGAATATGCTTTTATGCTTGATTGTTAAAAATAATAATAATGATAATAATTTTCACATATATTTTACATTATTACAGCACCTCTTCCTCACCTTAATTAACCTTAATTAACACTAATTAACACCTAACCACCTAACCTAACCTTAATTAACACTAACCTTACACTAACTAAAGTTGAAAAAATGCTAACACTAACCCTAACGTGAGATAGTATGACTGTGAAAAATATAACCCATAGCCTCACATACTGCGGCACTAGATCATGAGTGGATGAAGTGGATTAGGAGGTGCTGTTGTAGCGGTGGGAGAGAAAAGGAGGTGATAATGCGCTGAACTTCAGACAGACCTGCTGAGCTCTTCCCTCTAGAAGCCCTGAGGGCAGTAAATGCGGTAGACCCTCCGCTCACTGACACAAATGTGTGTTTGCACAGTTTAAACACAGCCTCATTCAATTCCTCAGAGACAGACTCTCTACACACTGCCAAAAAGCCAACGGCAGCAATTAGATAGAGCTGTTTTACGAGGTGCCAGAGAGAGAGAGAGAGAGAGAGAGAGAGAGAGAGAGAGAGAGAGAGAGCTGTGTGGTTAGACATTGGGAAAAGAATAAGAATAAGAGGAGGAAAAAAACAAGCAGGAATAGAAATGGACTGTTGAAATCAAACGAATGGTTAGTCAAATTTGAGACAGCAGTGAGCGGGTGGGATATTGGTGCATGTTGAGTAAAGAGAAGACCTAAATATATATATAAATATATGAAGAGTTCAGATGCAAAAGCCTCTAAATGCCATTTGAAATTTTCTTCTTTAATGATGATTTTTATCAAACTTGTATATTTAAGTTCAGTAATTTCACTTAAATAACAATTGATAGGTAATTATCATTGCCATTTAAGTGAAATTACTGAACTTAAATATACAAGTTTGATAAAAATCATCATTAAAGAAGAAAATTTCAAATGGCATTTAGAGGCTTTTGCATCTGAACTCTTCATATTATATATATATATATATATATATATATATATATATATATATATATATACTGTTTAGTATACAGTACACATATAAAGACTTATATATATTGCTATTTGTATTGGTTTATTGTTATAAATAATCCATTTTAGTCTTTTCCCAACACAAAGCAATTGCTCGGTTTTAAACGAAAGAGTAAAATGCGCATGGACTACTTTGAACATCACATTTTGAAGCATCCTTACAATCAGAAAAAGGTCTCACTCACTTGACTTGGTCTACAGTTTCTTAAATTAGATCGAGAGAGGAAAGAAGACGACAGAGAAAGAGTGAGATGAGACTCCCTCCTTCGTTAGCACTTCCACACCAGCTGGGCACCACACAGGGCACTTTACTAGGACAGATGGCAGCGTCACCCACACTGCTGCCACATTCCAACCTGGGCTGGCAGAAACGATGCCAGCCAACCAGGCGGAAATCATTAACCATGGAGGGAAGGGAGACTGTCCTACTCTGAGCAGGGCTGGGCAGAGTAAGGAGAGAGGGAGAGCGGGTGCCCCTTAAAGTGACCTACGCTGAGACAATCTGTCATGACTTAAGTAATTATCCAGATTTATATATATGTGTGTGCAAGGAGAGATGGGGCGGGGGGACAGAGAGGGATAGAGCTGTCATTATTCAAGAGAATAGTATCACTATGAGACAAAGCTGAAACTTCCCCACACATCTTTGGTTTTGTAGATTTGGAGAGTAAAAGATCAGCTCTTCCCTTCAACATTTGCACTCCTGCTTCATTTCTCTGCTACGTTTCATCCCTGTCTTTTTCTGGATTGTAAATGTATGACTGGCAGTTTACTTCATTAGGAAGATAAGCACCGGTCTAAGACTTTTTCGTACAAACTTAATTTTTTAGGTGACCCATGTCAGTCATGTGAGGGAAAAAAAGCTCTGGTTATTTGGTTATCGCAGAGGGGTTGCCATTAACCAAATATTTGCTAAAACAATAACTAACATAAGCCTTCTTAATTAAGCTTCATTACACTGCCCTTACAAGTTAATCTCAATGTGTGTGTGTTTACTTAGCAATAGAAAGGATGAAAATGTATCTCTAAAAATGTTAAATATGTACAAACGTTTGCTTAGGGGGAATCTGGAGATGGCCACAGTTGGAAAATTGAAAAATACATAAAGCAAGATTTATATAAAAACAATATAAGGTTCAATGATATGACGCTTTTTTATCAGATTTCATATAAATACATTAAAAATGCAATTAATACTCTTCTATGATGTTTTTTTTTTTAATTTCTGAAAAAGTAATAAATGTCAAATTTTTGTACCTGTAAAATTCTTCAACATTTTTGAAAAATGTCATGTAGTGAGACGTCCCACAATTTTACTAATGATATTAATATTTAATTATATTTGTAAATAATCATAAAATACTTTTTACTTTAAAAAAATGCTTTAGAACTTAAAGTAAAAGGGTTAACTGTAAAAAAAAAAAAAATTTAAGATTTGTTATCACATTTTGTGAAATCAACTTAAATAATTTATTTAGTTCAGATAACTTATTATTTTAAGTTTCAAGTCTCCTTCATTGTATTAACTCACTTTTTCCAGGTCAATCAACTTACAATTTTTAGGCAACCATGTTACTTAATTTTTTAAGTTAAACCAACAATATTTTTTAGACATTTTTCTTTATCATAGACACTTTGCTATTGACATGCAAGTCTGTGGTATGTCCTGATTTAGATAGCGAAAGCAAGGTAAACATGTACATATGTCAGGAACGGAAGTTCCCGTCTCAGTCTGGCACTGTTGTGTTGTGTGTTTACTGACACTGGTCTGTCCCTGATTAGTTAAGAGCCAGAAAACAGCCCAGCAAACACCCGGCAACTTACACCAGGCTGAGAAAAGTGTACTAGAGCAGCAACTGGGACTATTTAGGGAAGCAAGTGATAAAGCAAACAACACGAGGGCTATCAAAAGTTAATAGCATCATTAACTAGGAAAAGAAATCACAGACTTGCTAATTGGTTTCTGTATTTGTGGTTCACAAGAGTTTTTCATTCCAGTCCCTGCTAGAATTTAATGAGGAGAGCAGGGTGCTTTGGTGGTTTGGATGATGCTAAAAATGTTCAGTCCAAAATATATCTCCTTTATCCAAACAGTCCAGTGTAACACTTTACAATGAGCTCCCATTGGTTAAAATTAGTTCAATGAGCAATACATTTGTAGAATTTATTAATCTTTGTTAACGTTAGATAATAAAAATATAACTGGTTATTGTTTGTGTCTCAGGTCCATTAACTAATATTAACAGATGTGACTTTTTGCTAAATGTTGAAATAAACATAAACTAAGATTTTTCATTGTTAACTAATGTAGTTGATTAATATGAAAAAATGGAACCTTATTGTAAAGTGTTACCCTGACCAGTTTAATCAACTGGGATTTTTAAATATTTCTTCAGCGGAATATGTTGAACGATATTATATACTCAGTTGGATTCTGTTTAAACTTAAATAATTGATATCCCATGATTAATAAATGCAGCAATATGACATGAGTTTGTCACGGTCTGAAATGAATGATATATTCTCTTTTAACATAAGCCACATTTAAATCTATAATTAGGCCACTGAGTACTTAATGACAGTCTGGCGTCTGTACAGTGATCATCACCTCCCTTCGGAGAAGCCCGAGTCGCCCGCCTCTTGAACCCTTGCAAAATCTCATGACAACATTGTCTCTGTTCTGACCGAATATACTGCACACACGCACACACACGCCACATATTGTTCTTGTAATTACAAACCCTTCGGTATGGGTGGGATACGGATTTTGACACCAGGGCTGAAATTTCCTCAGGTTGAGGCTGGAGATCATCTCAGGAAGTTTTGAATATTTTCAGACAGGAAGTAGAAACATATGGGCCACACTCCAGGTAATGCCGACATTCTTGAGAATATTATGGCCTCCACACACACACACACAACCATGCCACGTTCCTTAGATGAAAAGGCTAAAGCTCCTCCTAAAATACTCGATCTGCTCCTGCCTGACATATGTTTGTCTTTCTACCAGCACCTCTAATTTGATACAGTCCTGGACGCTGTGTGTATCTTAGGGAAATCCTGGTATGCAGCATTGCATTAGGGGCCGGAGGAGCTCTCATAACCTCACGGTGACTTTCAGAGTTCATCAGATGAGATGCCAGATGTAGGTGTCTGATATGTCCAATCTGATTACCTGACTACCAACAAAAAGTTTCCCCGCATAGTCCGTTTAATGCTAAAGGCTGTATAGGCTTTTATAGGATTTAGCTATTCTCTCTGTCCCATTGCTCCAGCAGTTTGCCGTCTTTAATCTAATAATACTCAAGGCTATGAGCTGTAAGGTAACTATGGAGATCACTTAAGCTTACCGTCTTTAGGCTTTCTCTTGCAGTTTGGGTAACTAATACCTGATTAAATCCCGGTGCAGACAATAGGCTTGGTGGTGTCGATTGATGTAGCCTGTGCTCCATGGGGGTTGGTGAGTGGATGAAGGCCTGCTCTGTAAAGGATACCCTCTTTATCCCACCCCATGAGGGGCGCTTAGTCCTGGGGGAGCGAGCCGGTCCCCGAGGTTCGGCGAACCAAAACACGCTCGCACACGGACCGGATTTTAGCAATGAATGTAACAGACTGTTCCTTTGGGTAGGTCCATTTGGCAGATGGCAAGAAAAATCACACAATCAATAGAATTAATGCAATTCATTGAAATAAACAGATTTTATTTAGCATAAACCAAATCTGGGAATAGAGAATCCAATTAAAGAGAAATTAACGGTTCACCCCTCATGCAAGTCGTTCCAAACTTGAATTATTTTGATCTGTAGGACACTAAAGAAGATATTAAGAGAAATTTCTCAAGGTGAGTCCCAATTTAAGTGCTTATGCGCTGTGCCATTTTGTAGTATGAGTAGTGTACACACATGGATGGTGCACTTCAGTAGCCCTCAATCGGGTCAAGGGGAATATACGACCCCAATCGACTTTTACTTAATAAAAAAAAGGTTCCCTTCATCTCAGTGGAATAAGATTTAGTGACTTTTCATACATTATCTATCTATATAAACACTATATTTACACTTCTGGTCTTCGGGGTCAATATGACCCAACATTGAAATGAATGGGAAATGTGAAAAAAAACTAAATATATTTTCTTTATGTGTCAAAAAATAAATAAATAAATAAATCCAGCATAAATCTGAAAATTTTACAAAGAAATCTATAGCATAAATGCAATGTATCATAAAAAATAATATTTCATATGCTAATGCTAAAGCTAATGGTGTAGTTGAGGAATTGTGTGGTATATGGATACAAAAGTACTTTATATCTCCAAAAACACAGCATTAATGAATAGATGAGAATGATTTTTTGTACAATTACTCAATCAATTGTTGGGGTCGTGTAGACCCCGAAGCCCAGAATTGTAAACAGGAAACGAAGACCATTTGAAAGTTAATGTTGGACCGTTAAGAAGAGAGGAAATGACTGTCATATTCTGTTGGATCTCAAAATAACCTCATAAAATTCATACAGTAGAAGGTTGAGTACATAGTGCATGGTATAAGTGCATATAGTTTGTCATTTTGGATAAAACTTTAGTCAATTGGGTCTATTTTGGACCCCAATGACTTTCAAGAAAACTTGAAACATTCTATAATGACTGTTGCTTGAATGAAAAGATGATAATGATAGTTCCAAAACAATGACATCACAGCTATCAGATGCATTTGCATGTAAGCTTATCCTAGGCATGTCGCTGAATGGACCAAATCAACAAGGCCCCACTTCAGGGTACCTTTTCCAACCATCCCACCACCTAGCCAACAACCTCTCCTGCCCCCTTATCTATTGTGCTAACCCCAAGAACCCCCTCTGAGCATCAATGACCACAACAAAGCAGCGGGCAGAGCTTTAAGCTTCTAAGATCAGCAACCTAGTGAGCCTGAAAGCAATGCTAATTGCTAATAGTGCATGCTAAGCATTAAACTGACTAGCACTGAAACAAAGGAATAAATAAACTGTGAAACGGATTCAAATGCAGGCCTTCTGAGATGGGCCTGCTTGAAAGCTTTTTTGTTGCCCTCGCGAAAGTGGGCGGAGGGGCTTGACGATGTAGTCAGCAATCGTGTAAAACATCTGTTGAATCCAGAAACTCTGTTGGAAATGATGGAGCCGAGTTTAACAGCAAACAGCGTGGATTAGAAGTGGTTAATTGGTGAGCCGATGAAACCGACCAAGCCACGCTTAGGTCTGGACAATGATCTACTGTATCAGGCCTCAAGCGGTTGACCTTTCCTGGGATGAGTTCGCGTTATCAGAGGATCGCTGACGTTTAAATGACACCTATTGACTCTCTTAAGAACCGATTACATACAAACTTTAACCCACCCGCTAATTGATAATGAGGAGGCATTAACTGAAGCATTTTCCCTCAGGCTGTGGACCATGGCTCAGAAGAATTTAATCAAACACATAACCATTATCAAATCCTAATAAAGACCTTACTGCCGCAGTGTGATTTAAACTATAGATTGGGTCAGTTGATAGAAACATGATGCTAATGTTGTTTTATTAAAAGCACATTTAAAAATACATTCATACTATACCTCTTAAGCATGTTTTCTCAAAAGATGTTGATTACGCTTAATTAAAGTGACGTTTTGCTTACTCAAATAAGTACTAATATTAAAATTAACATCTAATATTAATTAACTACAAGTAGAAATACAGTTATGGATTGGTTCAGTTAATTGTAATTGTGCCTAATTTGCTGTTAGTAGTATTGTAAGTATAAGTATAGTAATTTGTAACTGTCATCTTATATATATATATATATATATATATATGTTCATTCTACCAAATCATGAGGTGCAAACAACATATATATATATATATATATGCTTTTGTACAATAATCAGTTTGGTACTGAGGGTCAATATTCATTCTGGGTCCTGAAGCAAAACCAAGTGAAAACCACTTGTTTAAACTAACAGCTCATTTTCCTTAAATGTTATGTCAATTAAATCTCTCAGGACCGCTATCATTACTCTAAAAGAGAATCATTATCTAAAAGGGTCATCAGTGTTAAAATCTCTCAATCTCTGCTCTTTTCTTTTGTCATTTTTTTGTCCTTCTTCCTTAAGTAGGGAAATGAAGCTGTGATGGCATCAAACTGCTGTTCATCAATGGATCCTACACTCATTATCACGGAGTCTTTGTCACTTACAAAAGCTCAACTGCACAGTCATCTGGTCATCTCTTAATACACACTCCAGGGGTAATTGGCTCATTGGTGCAGGACAATGTGTGCAGAGGTATCAGGAAATCCTGAAAGGTTAAGACAATTTGATATTGTACTGATTTCCAGGGAGTTTTATCTTATTGTTTTGGGGACTAATTAGGTTTATTTTTAGTGTGATTTCCATATTTTATCTTAGAAAATTATTTCCTTACTTAAAAAAAGGTAAGTAACCTGGTTGCCTTCAAATTTCATAGAATAAATTTTTGGTTTAATATAAAAGGGTTGGTTTGGGAAAAAAAATTAATCATATGATTAATCGTATAACATATTTTTTTACAGTGATGCAATAGGGGTGAAGGTTCTCCAGAATTGTTAAAATGTATTACATTCTCTGGATTTATTTGAGATTTCATTTGTTTTAACAATAATTGATGAGTTTTTGAATTGCGTGACATTTACATGTATTTATTTATGCTTTCATCCAAAGCAACTGATGGATAAAACAAGCAATTCATACTCCTCTTCTATTCACTGTAAAAAAATATTGTTGATTTAACTTAAAAAATTAAGTAACCTGGTTGCCTTAAAATTTTAAGTTGATTGAACTGAAAAAAGTGAGTTAATACAATGAAGGCAATTGATTTAATCATCAGAAACTCAAAATAATAAGTTATCTGAACTAAATAAATTATTTAAGTTGATTTGACAAAAGAAAAAATGTTGTGATAACAAATCTTGAAAATATATATATATATTTTACAGTGTGGAATTGGATTTTGCGATACTGATACTTTCTAGTTCAAAATGGCCTGGTTTGGTTAAAAATAAATTTCTCCCATCAACAAGTGTTAGTTGAGTTACTAGATCTTGAGTTACCTTCTTCACTAGATCATTCAAATCAACAGATTCATTTTCTGAATATCAATTGAGCAAATTCGTCAAGATGGTATTTATTAGTTTATAAAGTTATGTTTAGTCTGGTTGTAAAAGATAAGTATTACAGAAAATGTGGTCTACGAAATTTGTCATCTCTCTCTCTCTCTCTCTCTCTCTCTCTCTCTCTCTCTCTCTCCGGGAGGAAAGGAAATGTTGGCACACACTTCCTCCTGTACTGTCAACACACACGCACACACACACACACACCTCATTCTTATGCCAATTTCTGACATACACATTCACACAAATGGGAGTAATTAATCTCCTCTTCATTAGGATTATCTTTTTTTTTTCTTGAGGGATTTAAAAATGTCTGGATATTATAACACAATAAAGCGCTTCAACAAACCAAGGACAACAGATATGATGGCATTCATCGTATATGCAGTGAAAACAAAACCCTTGATCTATTGCAGTAAAATCCCTTGCAGTCAGATTCACAGTGCAGTGACACACACACACACACAGAGAGAGAGTAAATGGCCATTAATGCATTCAGTTTAATGGCTCATTACAGAGGGAGGCAATGTTTAGCCAACAGTGTTAGAAAGGTCAGCGACTGAGGGGGGAGGTTAGAGAGGTGAGGAGATTCACCAGATGAGGGTAGCTGGGTGAGGAAGGGGGGATAACCAGGACCCATGGGAACTGGAGTTCTGCCCTCTGTTAATGGACTGCAAAATGAGCCCCAGTCCCCCGTGTCATCAAATCAGATACAGAGGCAGATGGAGATGGAGTGAAAGATGACAATCAGGGTCAGAGCCTTCATATTAAAACCGTGCTGTTTTAACGTTCACAGTTGGAGGCGGAGGCACAGGATGAGTTCGCTTCACTCACATGTATGCAATAGGATTATAAAAAAAAGCTAACGTGCTCACAGGAAAAAATTAAAAACACCAGCTTCAAAGATGCTTTGATTCTGTGTCAGCAGAAAACTGATCAAGGTAAAGCAGTCCTGGCGTTCAGTTTAGATCTGATTCACCACCTAAAGTAATTTTCTCCTTCTCTGGCGTTTCATGAAATTCACTCTTCAGAACATCTACGTACACGAAGAGTCGACTCATTTTGATCTTCTTTGTGGCTTGTAAACTGTGACTAACCCTCAATTATTATCCCAGTGCAAGTAAAGGCAGGAGTAGCAAATAAAAAAAATAGCAAATATTTCGCAGTCTTATCACAACCGCGTTAAAGTCGGTGTGAAATGGAAGTTGCGACGGGCTTTATTTCCGTATATTCTTGAGAGAAACAGCTTATTGAATGAGCTAAAAGATGTGGGGCAGAACTTAATGTTCTCTATTAGTTATTAATTTGATCATTAAAAGTGGGCATTGTATGGAGTTGGACCCACTTTATATTTAGTGTCTTTTGACTGGTTTCCCAGACAAAGCTCAAACTAGTCCAGACTAAAATGCGTGTTAGAGCTGTTTTAACTGAAAGAAACTTGCAACATATCTTAAAATGTCAGTGCCGTTGTTTTGAGATGCAAGATGCTATAGCCAGTAATGTTTTTTTCTAAGGCATGTTTATGAAATCTACCTAATTGAACTATAAGGTCTAAGCCTTGCTTATTCTAGCCTTGTCTGTGAAACCGGGCCTTTACTAATCGCATTAAAATGAATCATTTGATATAATGCAATGTAGCATACAGTGTAGCATACATTACATCTGTTGTTAATATCTAGGCTTATTACACATTTAATTTGTTGACACTACTTTTAAACCAATGCTTAAACCTATCCGTACAGCAAACTCCTAACCTTATCTCAATATAGCAGTAATACAACATGAACACAATAAGCTATAAAAAACACTCTTTTTCTTGTGAAAGTTCATATAAGAGCACCTGAAGTGGGATCAAAATGTATAGCATACATACATTTACAATATTCTTACCTGTGTCATGAACTACAATACATGCTTAAAATAAAAGGTGTAACTAAATGTGGTTGGTGCAATCTCAGGGGAAAAAAATGGCACAAACGCTATGGGATGGTTCCCTTTAAAAAGGTTTTTTTTTTTTTGAGAGAGTGTGTAAATAAATGTGAAGTCTGCCCTTAATGATAGACTGATAATCTTAGTATTAACGTGTTTGGATGCACCTGAGAACGTCACTGGCATGTGATTCCATTGCCATTTTAAAACGTAAAACTACTTACTGCCAAATGGAGGACTAACTGCTGTAATTAAATCATTAAATCTCACTCTCCGCTTCGCAGGACACGAAGAGAATCGCCTAACCAGCTCGCCAAACTCATTTGCTACTCGAGCATGAAATTATGACTTTTTGGATAAATAATTACAAAGCTAACATCTGATAGCAAGGTGCACCCAGGGGGAGGATTAGCGCAGACAGGGGTGTTAGCCCTCATTACCAGCAGTGGATGAGAGGAGGAGAGAGAAAATATACTGGGATGGAGAGATAGGCTGTGATTTTAATTGCAGGCTTCTCTGGTTGGCTCCTTATCACAACCTCTCAGAGGGATCAAATGGCTCCTCTGAATGGAGCATTTCATTAACCTGTCACCTTATCACGGGACAACCTGTGTGATGCTAATGTGCAAATTACCATAAACGGGATCGTTTGTTTCCCTGTTGGACATTACTGAGACCCTCTCTGGCACGCCGTGTGAACGTGTGTGTGTGTGTGTGTGTGTGTGTGTGTGTGTGTGTTCGCGCGCGCGCGCGCGCTGTGAGAGGGAGGGGAGTGATGAAGATGATTCTCTCCGCTCCATCAAATCACTATTACGCTCTTATTACTTACTTCAAAATTCCACACCAGACGTAAAAGCCACTTCTATACAAACTCAAACTCCTGAGCAGAATGCGCGAGTGCAAAATGCGTTAAACATTAAATATTGACTGGACGTGCTATATGGTATTGCACGATCATTGAATGGTCAAATGCATTTAATCATGGATGGATAGAGACAAACTTTAATAAACACACGCTTAGTACACAAACCCTGGAAAACGTGTTAATTTAATAACTGGCATTTGCTTTACTAAATCCAGTCAGTTTCTAAAATAGGCTGCTGGAGAAAACAATAGTATTACGATATGGGAAATTTGTAATATTTGCACTATAGATATGTCACAATGGAAGGTTTCATGATGACTAAAAGTTATAGCCTCTCCATAGTTCTAGGAATATGGCACTTTTACCAAAAACATCACTTTTAATAAAGCAATGTCAACAACAATAACACTTTTTTTAACAACAATTTTTATAAAAGCCTACACTCTATACGTTTATAAAATTACATATTTCATTTTAACAATTCTCTTTTTAAAATATTATGTAAGACAACTTGTAGAACTTTTGAATTTATAACAATTTCACAGATTAGTTTTTTCAACATTTATTGTTTTGAATATCAGTTTAAAATTAGTTTTAAACGTCAAAAACGATACATATGTTCAGCAACACTGATTTGATTTTAATATTGTTTTAAATTGTATTTTCTTATTGTATTTTTTTTTAAGATTTCTATATTTGTTGTCATATTCAACACCTTTACGCAAACAAGACGTATGTAGGCTAACTAAAGTACTTCGTTTACACTGCCACACAGACACCCACTAACACACACTGCAGCCTACTTATCGCGTGGCCTCGGATAGGAGGGGCCTCGCGCTTAAGTAGCATGCCAATCAAGCCGTCAACTTCAAATTGTGAGAGGTCCAGAGGGTAGACGCATCACTAGACGTTCCTCCTGACGAGACCGCGCTTCTGCACCAAGCGAGAGTTATTGCTGTGATTGAAAGTGGATTCCCCTTCTCTTCTGTAAATCTCCGTCAGAGTTCCTCGGGAGTTGGACATGTCGTTCCCCCAGCTGGGTTACCCACCGTTCCTAAACGCTTCCCAAGAGGTGTACGGAGCTGAGCGCACGGGTGTCATGCCGCCCTCTCCACGCGAGGGAAGCGCGGAGAACAGCGCAAATCCCGCGACTGCAGCGGCTGCTATCACGCCAATGCTCGGCATGTACGCGAATCCGTGGACCGTGCAAAACTATAGCGCCTTTTTACCTTACAACAGTGCCGAGCTGGCCTTGCTGTCTCAGATGGTAAGATACTTTTATACTTTAAAAAAAAAAGTATTTTAAGGTTCATTCCTGCGGATAAATATTTGTACAATGTTTTTGAATTGATGACTCTGTCAGGGCTAAATCTTAACGCTTCGAAAAGATAAAAAGGACATCTTTACCAAATGTTCAGAGTTACATGAAGTCCATATGTTTTTTTAAAAAATATCTACAAATGTCTGGTTAAAAATAACTAATTATAATTATGTTGTAAATGTTTTACTCGCGCAAAATAATACAATTTTAGATAGAATCACGAGTCAGTTATTGCGTCAACTTATCGCTCAACTAATTTACTCTAAAAAACTTTTTTGAAAACAATTAATATATTGAAATTATAGTTCTTCGTAAATTACATTTGTTTTTACTTGTTTGTTTTAAAGTGAACTGCAGCAAAGAAGTTTGTTGCCATGCTTTTCTCAATTGAAATAGTTAACTAATTCTCTTTTTCCTCAATTAAAAGAAAACAAATAATTAGGCTTTTACACACCTTACTTGATTTCCTTATGCATATTTCTGATGGTTTCAAAAACTTTTACTGATAGTTAATTTTGGCAATCCACAGGGGTCGCAGTATGAGTTGAAGGATAACCACGGGGCTCACCCACCAGGATTTGCAGTCCACACAGCGCCCGGTTTCTACCCATACGGCCAGTACCAGTACGGTGACCCGGCCCGGGCCAAGAGCGCTACCAGAGAGACCACCAGCACGCTGAAAGCATGGCTTCAGGAACATAAAAAGAACCCGTACCCCACCAAGGGTGAGAAGATCATGCTGGCCATCATCACCAAGATGACCCTTACGCAGGTTTCCACCTGGTTTGCCAACGCGCGCCGGAGACTCAAGAAGGAAAATAAAGTGACCTGGGGTCGCAGTGCCGAGGACAGAGACGGACGGATTTTCGACAGCGACAATGACGACGACGCGGACAAAAATGACGACGAGGAAGAAATCGATCTGGAGACCATCGATATTGACAAGTCTGAGGAGCCCAGGGAAGATCAGAATCAGGAAACCTCGGATAATCAGCCTGAGAGAGAAACCGTGGAAGCACCGCGGATATTATCCTCACCAGCACTTAAAATGGACAGCCCTTTGTCGAGTAGTACTAAAGAACAGAGTGTGGTCAAAAGCGTTGGTGAGGTGTCTCCTGGTGGACCAGTGTGTCAGAGGCCTGGAAACAGCAAACCCAAAATCTGGTCTTTGGCGGAGACGGCGACAAGTCCCGATAACACGCAGAAACTCAATTTACCCTCGACGCCCGCAGGCCTCAGGGCCTCACCCTCGACCCATCCTGCTTTCCTCTCCACTAACGGAATTTATACATGCCAGATTGGGAAACTACACAACTGGGCGAGCGCAGCTTTCCTCAGCGCAAATTCTCTGATGGGTGTGCGCTCACTTTTAAGTCAAAACAGTAACTTTCCAAACCACAGCCCCGTTACGAACCCCGAGAAGAAGCCCTCGTCTGCCTCTGGGTCTCCATGTCTAGACAGCGACAACTCATCCGACAGTTTCAGTCTCAAACATAATGGTTAGTATTCAATACGCGAAGTAATGTTCGAGATCAACAACAGTTTATGCAAGTTTGTTTCAAAGAGCACGGTTTTTCATTTTTTTTTTTTATCCTTTGAATTTTATTTAGATCAAGAAAACGTTCAGAGAATTGAATCTCCAACACTTGCGTCCAGATCACCGTTTCCAGTCATCCACGACAGGTAATGCACAAATCGTTGTTGTTTTTTCAAGGTTTTGATCATGATTAGCTTTAATAATTAAAATACAGTTTCACTTCACACACAAGTCAAGATCACCTCATCATTATTTAATGCATTCAAATAATTAGACTTTCACTTTCATTTACATTTAAATAGCATATGAAACTTTGATTCACACATTTTTATTAATAATCCTCAATACTGTGGCTTGTTGGCATAGCAAGTTATTTAAACGAAGAAAACCGGTCATTTGCATCGATATCGATATGACTCTACTGATGCTGTCATTTGTTGAAGTACATTTTGACTAATTTCTGCCCTTTCTCTACTCATACAGGTCTCATCATGAAACATCACAACGCGCTCTGAAGACTATTTCATGAACACAGAACTTATCAGAAACCTCTAAATTATTTAAGGAAAAACTAAAATGTGACAATAACAGCATATAGCATCATCAGATAGACCAAAATAATTTTTGTATTTCTTAATACGCTCCCATTCTGCAATATCATTTTTGTATTGTCATTTAATATCATTTCAGCATGTTTGAGTTTACCGTGTAGCTCGGTCGCATTTCTTTTACAGAGTTAATAAGAGTTACTTGTCAGAAAAAATTGTGAAAATGATCTATTTTTGTGTAATAAAGAAAATGAGATGAATTGTGTTACTGAAATCCATAATCACAAGTTAATTAATTGTGACTGAATTAAGTAACGTCATTTTGAGCAGTTTCGTTATGTGATTTTTCTAATTGTAAGGGAATCAAATAGCCTACATGTTATAAAAATGTAAAATTATATTAATGTAAGATGAAATTATATTTTTATTAACTTTGATAATCCGACATATGAACGTTTCCACATAGGCTATTAAATAATTTTATCCTAATAAGCTGTTGATTTTCAAAAAAAGAGTCAGTTGCTAACAATCATTATGATTTTACCGACATTTAAAAGAATAAATAAATAAATAAATAAGCCAGTAAAAAAAGTTTTTTTTTTTATATGTACATCAACTTGGATTGTGTAGTCATTTCAACTTAAATTACAATAAACTGACTTTATAAATAGGGTTGAAACTTGTAAACAAAAAAAGTAAACAATTTCTTAACTTATTTAGAATTTATTAATGACTAAATGTACAATTATTCTAATATTATATATTAACATGTATTCTAAGTTACCGCTTTGAAATGGGCAATGGCGACATCTATTGGCAACTTTTTCAAATGTATGTTTGGAATGCGACATTAGCCTATTTAAATTCAAAAGAATTGAATAGGCTACTATGTGAATTAAGAAATTATTTAAAAAGACAATAGAATAGATCATTGCAACTGACATCATTCGTTTCTCCTGTGACCCATACAACTGTAAGAAATCAACGAATATGACCTATAGAAAGTTAAAGTAGCCTGGTCTCAA
Organism: Pimephales promelas; assembly: GCF_016745375.1. Next base: position 10,854,668 of record NW_024121233.1, read on the forward strand.
AGCTTTGTTAAAAAATAAGGTGAGGGGCATACTTTTGAGCTGAGATTCAAACAAATAGTTATTATAGCGCAGTTTCAACGGGAAAGGCGAAAGCCCTCCTTAGACAACCCCAACAGCTGACTGAAATATGGAGACAGAGGAATATGGATCGCAGCTGTTCAAATGCCAGCGCATGTGTTACTCGGAGGAGAGTGGGGTGTGCATGGAGATTATGTCAATGATAGTATAATATAAAGCCTATGGAGACCGACCGATCTACTTGAACTATTGGTGACAGGAAAGGGGGCCATTCACTCAAAAGTGTGTTATAGGCATATATTTTTAATTGTGTAATACAAAATCATAAAATAATTGTGAACCAACAAGTAGCAGAATTCTAACTGCTGATAAAAGACAACTCGGCGAAATATGATTCATTTCGAGGGAAGCGCTTAAGGCAAATATTACATTTATTACAGGTCATAGATTAACATATCATATCCTACATAATACAGGCTCCAATAATGTTCTGTTAAGCATTATAGCCGTATGTTTGTTAATGTTATTTATGAAGCTGCTTATTATAAATTGTTACCAAGCGTGAAAAACAGGGACCTCTCACGGGACCTCTGAAGCGACGACCTCCGCAAACCTTCAGAGAAAATAAACCGCCACCCAGGCCAACAAAGGTTTATGTGAAGACGTGAATTAATTTTCAGTGTTTGGAAGTGTGTTTATATTCTGTTTGCTCTGTCGCAGATGCTGCAGTAAAGAAAGTGTTTTAGAGAGAGGGGAACTGGGGGAGTTAGTGACAGAGGCACATCTGGATCGGGTCACATTCTTAGTGTGTGACAAATAGACTGATTTATGGATGTCCTAATCAAACACATGATCCCAAATCAGTAAAGAGACATTCTGAAAGTTTTTCGTGATACAAGACGTCAGCAAAACCACACTCACGAAACCGCGGTGCAGCGAGAAGTTCGTAAACCACATCATTTTCTTTTTGTTGTTGTTGTTGACCGAGGGTTCAAACCCAAAAGGTCAGACTGGGGCCAACCGTGCACTTGGAAAGTGAGTGATGTGGGAAATAAACCAAATCCATTAAATCACTGGCTGTTGTTTGAAAATTATTCATCTTTTTTATACTTGATATGAAAATGAATCACTCCAAGTGTAAATAAAAGATAAAAAAAAAATAATAATAAATAAAAATACCTGACAAAGCAAGTACATCAACTGTCAAAAAAATCGTAATCTATGACTTATTTTGTTTTTGGATCTCATAAGGTTCCAAACTGTTTTTTAGGAAGTTAAAAATGTGCTGCCTTAACTTTTTTTTAAGTACAATCAACTTAAAATTAAATTAAAACGTAAATTATTCAACTGACTGTAAAATAATTAGTTGAATCTAACTTATAAAAAAAAAAACAATGACTCCTTACTGGTACTTTGATAAGTTATTGCAATGTAAAAACATTTGCTGTCATAACTTATAGATCACATAAGTTTTTAGTGTTCTTCCTGTCTTTAATGGAAACAGCAATATATGATTTTCTAATTAACAATGGAATAAAATGTTATTGGCGGAACTTAAAAATTATTTTTAATGACTATAAGATAGCATAATGCAATTGATTACAAAACATACTTGAATATCTATGTATAATGTTTTATAAAAAAAGGCAAAAGGACTTTATTTATTTATTTATTTTATTGCACATTTGTCAAGGGCTATTGTTGAGTTTCCCGGTATGTGATTTATTTTCGTTTCCTGATATAAATAATGATAACACTTTACAATAAGGTTTATTTAACGATGAACATCTTAGTTGTTGTTTTTTTATTATTAATCATAGTTAATGTCATAATGTCTCAGCATTTAATACATTTTTAAGATCAAAGGGTTAACCTTATCAGTAAATGGACTGTGCAGTTTAAATAACAAGCATTAACATTAATAAAGGTTAATTAATGCTGTTAGTTCATGTTGCATAATGTTAAGAAATGAGACCTTACCAATATATTTGTCATTGAATTTTCTGGCAACAAAAATAGACTAAAACGATTAATTATTAAAACGAACAGATATCACGTTAAATGAACAGAAATATTCCACACACTAAATATAACAAAGACAAAATAATAGACTTATTTAAAAATAATTCAGGCTACATAACAGATATATAGATTAAAGTAAAAGTATAATAACGCACTAGGAATCTTCAGTGAAATGGGTCTTCAAACAGCAAGCCCTGCATATTACGGTCCTTTTATGAGGCATTTTTGCATTTCATGCAAGACTGCCACACAGAATATTACTATCTTTGGGTCCACCTGGTCAGGTGATGTGTCAATCAAAGCAATGATGCTAGAGAAGATGTCAGTCATGTTAAGGCATTTCTGTGCTATGCTAATGCTAATGGTGCTAGTCCTGCCTGGGCCTTTGTGGCCCACCCGTGATAAGACATAAAATGGCTGCCAGTTTGAAAGACTAGGTCTAGGCTTCATGAAATGAATATATTAAACCAAGAAGGTGTGAAGGACGAAGAGATGGAGGAAGGTACAAAAAAAATGAATAACTGAATAAAATAAGCAGAAAGCGAGGTGGGGAGAGCGTTCAAATGTTTAAAAGAGGGATAGGTTTCTCTCATGAAAAAAACATGAGACATCAGACTTTGCATTTGGAATTAGTTTCAAAAATAGAAAACGGTTCAAGGTAACGATTGCACTATAACTACAGGTCTAACCTGAGGTTACCCTGACCGACCAAAGCTCTGCAGGACTATCTGGTGCAATCAGTTTCCCAAAGCATAAAGAGGATTAATATCCAAGTGTAAGAGAAGAGTGTCCAAGCCCCATCACCACATGTGCTGTTATCTGTAATCCTGTTAAATAAACGTCATACCAACCCAAACAGTCTGGGCAGATGCACTGCAAAGTGAGACTGAGATCTTACAGTCCTTCACCTAGAGCTCTGTGAAGGAGACATGCTCTTCTGAAAGACTGACAAACTAATACCCAAACTCTCTCTTTCACACACACACACACAATATGCACCGCTCATACACACACAGTCATTTTTGCACTTTTGTTACAGTACACTTCTGCAAGACCTGTATAAACTTGTGAGAGAAGTCAAAATGTGAGATAATAAGTCACAATTAACTTTATTTTTTTATTCCACGGTGGAAACAAGCTTCCATAAGAACCAGAAAAGCACATCTGGTTAACAGGAATAGTTTATTATGCATCAAAAAAATGTTGTCATTTCCTCACACTCACATAGCTACAGTACATAACTGCATGACTTACTTTCTTGTGAAACATAAAAGATGATACTTTCAAAAATGTTTTCAATGTCTCCAAAAATGACAGGACTTTCGTTTTTGGGTGAACTGTCCCTTTAATATTGTGAAAACTGCTTCATAGAGAACTATATTATTATGTCTCCAGATTTTTTTTTTCTATACAATGGAAGTATATGTTTTGGACCCCATTGGCTTTCAATGAAGGGCCAAATGGGGGGGGGGGTAAATGACAGGCCTTTCTTTTTTGGGTGAACTGTCCCTTTAATATTGTGAAAACTCTGCTTCATAGAAAAGTATGTTTTTAGTTTATCATGTCTCCAGTTTTTTTTTTTTTTAATACTCTCTATACAATTGAAGTAAATGTTTTGGACCCCATTGGTTTTCAATGAATGGACAAATGGGGGTGGGAGAGTAAATGACAGGACTCTCGTTTTTGGAGGAACTGTCCCTTTAATATTGTGAAAACTGCTTCATATTATTAGGATATCATGTCTTTTTTTTTCTATACTCACTATACAATGGAAGTAAATGTTTTGGACCCCATTGGTTTTCAATGAATGGACAAATGGGGGTGGGAGAGTAAATGACAGGACTCTCGTTTTTGGAGGAACTGTCCCTTTAATATTGTGAAAACTGCTTCATATTATTAGGATATCATGTCTCCAGTTTTTTTTTCTATACTCACTATACAATGGAAGTAAATGTTTTGGACCCCATTGGTTTTCAATGAATGGACAAATGGGGTTGGGAGAGTAAATGACAGGACTTTCGTTTTTGGGTGAACTGTCCCTTTAATATTGTGAAAACTGCTTCATAGAGAAGAAAATTATTAGTATATCATGTCTCCAGTTTTTTTTTTTTTTTTTATACTCTCTATACAATGGAAGTAAATGTTTTGGACCCCATTGGTTTTCAATGAATGGACAAATAGGGGTTGGGAGAGTAAATGACAGGACTCTCGTTTTTGGAGGAACTGTCCCTTTAATATTGTGAAACTCTGCTTCATGGAGAAGTATATTATTAGGATATCATGTCTCTAGTTTTTTTTTTTCTATACTCTCTATACAATGGAAGTAAATGTTTTGGACCCCATTGGTTTTCAATGAATGGACAAATGGGGGTGGGAGAGTAAATAACAGGACTTTCGTTTTTGGGTGAACTGTCCCTTTAATATTGTGAAAACTCTGCTTCATGGAGAAGTATATTATTCATAGCTGACACTTAGAAATAATTTTGGCAGACACCCATAAAATGAGTCCATATGACAACAATTTTAATCACATCAGAATGATTTCAATAAAGCTAGAAGGCTTTGGAGGTCACATAAGCTGTACACAATGCATACTAATGCCATTTGAGTAAAGTCAGACACAAACCACACATGGTCTTTACTGACCACAATTATGAAGAAAATCAAGAGGAGCCAACATAATGCATGACACACTGTCAGGCTTTTGAAATGATCTTGACTCGAAGCAAAAGATCACAACTTACAATAAAGCTGCTGTCATGAGCAATACCTCATTGAATTCAACTATTTCACAGAATGGCAGCAGCTGCTCATGCTTTTTACATTCATTCTGAAAAAAAAGCTTAGCCATAGATGCCTTTTTTTGTTGTCTATTTTGTTTGATTCCTTGATTAATTACAACAACTTACAACCCTTTTACAAGATGCATCAGAATTCTATTGTACTGTCAGATTGTATTCTATGGGTTGAACATATGGTGTCTTATTTTTTATTATTTAGACTGCTTTTTTGAGTTGATCTCATTTGAGTTGATGTTTTTATTTGTATTATCTTTGTTGACTAGTTGGGTAGATGAGACGTAAAATGCACTCCCCGACCCCTTTAAATAAGCTCTGAGCATTCGGTTATGTTCAGGCAAGTCTTAAAATAATAAACAATTCTGTTATGCAAGTGAAATCCCTGCCGACCCTGATCCATCATACTACAATACTATCATATTGCCTCTGTTTTACACTCAGAGGTAAAGTTATCAGAGACAAAAGTGAGGACAGTAAATCAAAATATGGATTTCCTCCTTAGATCTGTATCTGAGACCCATTTATTTTCGTGATGTTATTCATGAAAAGAGAAAGTTCTCACAATAAATAACATTCTTAGTTTATCACAGCAAAGAATGCAAATGAATTTCTGCCCAGGGTGTCTCTGTGCTCTTTGGTTTCTTGGGATAATTAAGCTCAAAAACAAAATACTCCAAGGCACTCAAATTGTGTAGAAAAAAGTTTAAAAGCCTCTGATCATGGCTTTTGTCAATAAAATTGGTGACCTACGCCTTGAGGCTAATGCCTTCGTCAGGGTGTTTGTAACAAACAGTCACATGTACATTTTAAGTAGTAGTTAATTAATCAAATAATAAACAACTGGTCACATGTAAAGTAACCCGAAGGGAGCAAAGTTCGAAGGATGGAATATTATCTTACAAAATTATTATTATGTAAGATGTATTAAATTCTTTGAACTTTGCTGTTTGCTATTTGATTAATTAACTGCTACTTAAAATTTACCCGTGACTCTCTTTGTTATTAAAATTATTTGGCTTTTTTATTTTTTTTTCTACTCAATTCGAGTGCCTTGGATTATTATTTTGTTTTTGAACATTCTTAGTTCATTCTGCACTGTAGAAAATGTGATGATCAAAAAGTTATGACCACTTATGTTTTTACATCGCTTTAACTCATCGAAAATAAGTTTTCAACTTTATAAGTTATACAAGATTCAGCACATTTGTTTAATTCACTTTAAATATAACTTAAGTTAAGATGACTTAGGTGTGTTCAAAGATGATCAAAGGTGTGTTTAGAAAAAATATAGGTGGGAAACCCCAAATTATGAGATATATAGGCTACCGCAAATCATAAAAAGTCAAAATGTTTTTATGAAGTCTATATGAAGTCAAAATTATAAGACAAAAATCTAAATAGGAATAATAAGTAGTATTTATGGGATAAAAAAAACTATTCAAAGGTGAATTATTATTAATAATTATTATACACTATTGAAAATATGTGATAAGTCAGAAATATAACAGACAAAACGGATAAAGCATTTTAGCATTTTAGCACTACAGGCAGTGAAAAGGTTTTTATGTAAAAAAAATGGTTTAACTTTCAACCCTTGTTTGGTTCAAATATGGAAAACCGAGCATTTTTTAGAGTGTATAAATAACCCATTGAGGTAATTGTGATGGACACATCTAAAATGGCTGATATTCTGATGAAAAACAAACATTATAAAATATTGTAAAATATAAATATTTTAAAATATCTTTTGCATTACACATTCAGCAGTCAAATAAAGTGACTAAATTCAGCATGCTGTTGTTGATTCTATCAGCGGTGATTCATAGCACACAAATGGCATTTCGTGAGAATGACCCAAGTGAACATCTATCACACGCTTCACACGCTTGCAAACAATTGCAATGGCATTTCATCTGAACACTTAAAGATCCATCAAGTGTACAGTGCATTGTATTTGTTGAAAGCATTGTTCAGTTTAACTTCAGATGTAGGAAATGTTTTCTTCTGTCAAACACAAAAAACGCCTCCCAACCAATAGCTGCTGAACAATCACTGTACCTTAAAGCATCTCTTGTATAACAAATTATTATGGTGATATTATAAGTTTGCTGAAATATATACATTATTTTATCTATAGTACCTACCTTCATTCTAACATATCACTATCTTTTGCTGCCACCTGGTGAGCTAAGCAGGAATAGTTTTTTTTTTCTCTGAAAAGATTTCTTGGATGTAAAATGAAAAGTTTTTGGTTCCACTATATTTTAATATTTTGAATCATGCTAATTCCCTGAGAACACCCCTCATCGGCAAACCATTGAACAAGTCTCTAAGGTTTTTAATACATTTTTCGATGCTATAATATAAATAGCACACATGTTATACAGACAATTAGGCCTGGTACACAGACAGGCTTAGATTAAATCGGTTAGCCTAATAATTAATGGTATTAGATGATTAGTCCATTGCATTTAATAGATTATACTTTCGATAAAACATTAACGAGCTGTTAAATTTCATTGGGTAGACCACCAGAGGGCATAGCTAAGTGAAATAGCTAAGTTGAGAACCTAATATAAAAACTGTCACCTCGTGATCTTAAAGACGTGTCTTTCTATAAATACCTTGTTTCACGTCATCACTTCCTCTTTCGTCTAGAAGTGTAGAGCATGCAGTGCTGTGAAGTGCAGCTATAGTTCCATCGGCTGTATCCCTGCAGAACCTACAGTAGAGACATTTGCAATCTTAGACATTCTCAAAACAATAATTTTCAATTTTCAACACTGACAGCTTCTTCACCATATCTACCATCAAGTGACAGTGATGCTAATATTTGATTGCATTCGGCACTTGCTCTGCAGTAAATCACGGAGCCAATTCATTTCTGATGATCCTTCCTATTATTTTGTTTTCTGACTGCAGTAACTATATATCTATCAGACAAGTTGAACTGAACATAATCATTCATCAAAGATTCAATTATTGAATAATCTTCTGATTTATTTTAGAAATATACTTTTAATTGGATATACTGATAGAACTTGTTTTGAGATATTGTATCTATTGATGCTAAAACTAATCAATTCAATTCATTTATACAACAATGGAGCCTGGTAAAGTCTGGGAAGAAGGGAAAAGTCTGTAAAAGTCCTTGAAAAATCCATGATTTTTCTACAGTGAATGTTAAATTAGCCAGAATACAGCTGATATATTCATAGATTCTAGAATTATAAATATTTTATGGTTACTGAATTTAATTGTGTTCGCACTATAAATCCAGACAAATACACACTATGTATTAAAAATAAATAAAACATATGTTGTGGAGACCAAAGAGATACCTTTTAACAAGGATTAAAAAACATAGTAGTGACGGATACGTTCATCTTCAGTTACAAATATAGGCATATTTGATATGCAATGACCCTGTCTGAGCTGAAGAGGGCAACAAATACTTAACTATAATTCTCACAGAACACAGGGAAATCCTATCTAGCTAGAGCTAAAGTAAGTGTAACACATTGCAACACACTTCAATAACAAACACTAAAACAGGTATTCAGTCTTTTATAAAAAATCTAAATTCAGTGGAAGTGGAAGCACAATTTTTACATCATGAGAACATGTTGTTCTGACCTAGAAGTTCTAGAAGCTATCCTCAATTAGCTTTTTCCAGCAATTAGCAATTTACCTCCATCACCAAACCTGTTTACGTTACCTCAGCGTGTCTTTATTTGCAAGAGGTGTGTGGAGAAATGACAACATGAACAATACTTATACACTTGGGAATTAGCTGAGATATTCAACTTTAAGAATGTTTTTATTATTATTATTATTTTATTTACTGTAGAGTAACTTCTTATTTGTGTAAATATCAGATACATTTTCCATTTCTTGAGATGTTAAGGTTGTTCCGTTCACGGCCGCAAGATTATTTACAGACGGAAGAAATCCATATGCAACATTTGGTATTTCTTATTATGACAACTTTCGAAATATTTTTATCATGTAATGGTCTGGATATGACAATGTAAAATAGATCTGCTGCGGGCAAGTACAGTGGCTACCGCTATGCTAGCTACTGACAACATAGACAAGATTTTGTGAGCATCTTCATAAAACTTACTTCTGCTGCAGGAACAGCATATACTGTATGAAATTACCTGTAGTAGAAGATCTATACTGGGGACGGTAAGTGATACAGCAAACATTGACCAACTGTTTAAATTTTGAGCAGCAAGCTCACTGGCTACAGATGTAATTGGTAACCAATCGGCTTGTGCTGTGAAGTTATGTTTGTCAGCAGGTTGTTAAAGGGATAGTTCACCCAAAACTGAAAATTCTGTCATAATTTACTCACCCTCATGTTGTTCCAAAACTGTATGCTTTTTTTTCTTCTGTTGAACACAAAAGATATTTTAAAGCATGCTGGTAATCAAACAGCTGATGATAGCCATTGATTTCCATGGTCAATGGCTACTGTTGTCAACTGTTTGATTACCAGCATTCTTTAAAATACCTTATTTTGTGTTCAACAGAAGAAAGAAACGCATACAGGTTTGGAACAACTTGAGGGTATAAGTGATAATGACAAAATCTTCATTTTTGGGTGAACTTTCCCTTTAAAGACCCAAATGCAGAGTTTTTTTTCATACTTTTCGTGTAAAATTACTTATTCTTTTACTGTTGAATTTCACATTCACAAATAAAATTTTTCCTGAAAAAAAAAACCCTGCTTTATTTCCTTTAAAAAAGAAATGAAACATTATATTGAATCAATGAACATTATTGATTCTGACTGCAAGTCCTGATGAAACAAATTTAGGAGGTTACAAGCATCGATTTAAAATGACTGTGAGGTTGAATTTTAGCACTAGAAAGTCGTCGTAACAAAAGTCTTCGATATTCTGAGCACGACTGGCACGCAGGTCTTTGAGAGGACACACATAAAGACAGCATCAAGCAATAGAGGACAGCGGGTTCTTTCTCACAGTGTTCCCCATGGGGCCACTGATCTAATTCTAGCTGCATGCGTCCTGATTCCTCTGTAAAGAGCTGGACGTCTGAGCTCAGTGCAGAAGAGCTATATGATGTCCACATTTACATGAACATTAAATTATTCTCAGTGACTAATATTCATGAAATCCTTGTAATGACTTTTCATACATAACCAGTGACTAATGGTGCTCTCTAAAATGCAGGAAGCCAGCAGCCAGTAGTAGCATGTGGAAGGTCTACAGGAGAAAGTTATCTGTTAGCATTGCTATTCATCTCAATGGCAGTTGCTTAGCTGACACAGAACCTCCAGAAAGTAAATTATTTCAAATCTGTCAATTTTGCATTTTTTTTTTTTTTTGCCATTCACCTGAGCTGTAAGTAGCTCCAATTCTTGAAGCCTTAGTTTCAAAAGGAGATATTTTAGAGATCTTTGGCAGTTAAAACGTGGCACCAGTTGCATTCTGTACCCAACATACATAATTTAATAATTTACCCTACTTCTCCACTAATGTTCACATTACCTTTTGTACCCCCCACTCCAGATCAAGTCGACATCAGTCATCTTCAGCTGTGTATATTAATTAAGTTCAATTAAATTCAAATTTATGTTTCCCACTTTTCACAATACATAATGTTTCAAATCAGCTTTACAGAAAGTCCAGTTCAGAAACGTACATAGAAAAATACAGTTAGTTAATTGTGTATTAATTTAGGGCATAACATATCGCCAGCGTTGAATCATCTCTTCACAGGCGTCGAGTCGTCTCATCACAGGCGTTTAGTCATCTCATCACAGGTATTGGGGCATCTAAAGTCTCCGTGAGAGGCTGGATACAAACCTGAGCTGACGAACGTTATTTACATCGGGACTAGCGAGATAACAGCAGAAAAGCATGATGGGAAATAATTAGCATAGCTGTTGTTCATAATATTAATGCATTCGATCTAATTCAATAGTGGTGTAAAAGGTTATACCAAGCATTATGTGAATGCTTGGCCAAAGAGATGCGTCTTTTATCAAGTTTTAAACTGGGTCAGCGAGTCAGAGTCTCGAACAGTATCAGGAAGGCTATTCCAGAGTTTAGGAGCTAAATGTGTGAACACCCTCCCTCCTTTAGTGGACTTAGATATCCTAGGAATAACCAGAAGCCTCCAATTTAGTGATCTTAAAGAATGCGATTGTAGGGCGATAGAAGGTCCATTAAATACACAGGTGCTAGACCATTGGTCAGTAATACTTTGTAATTGATACAGATGCGTCGAGTTACTTCACATAGTCTACAAAAGTCGTTCACAGCGGTATTTCGCTCGATGGTTTCGTTTTCGCATCATATAACTTATGTGTTTACAGGTTTAGTTTGATGCGGCTGAGCTGGCACGTAACCAAACGTTATGTGATTGGCTTACGGGTAACCAATGATTTTATACGACAGGCGCCCCCTCGCGATAAAGAAAACACTTTTCAATGATGCCACTCCAAAGCAAAGTGAAGTAGCAGAGTTTGGTATTACCAGTCTAGCATTATGTGTGCGTGCCTGACAATCATTATTATAGCACCACCCTCAGGCTGAATAATGCAACGACATTAGACATCTGCCAAAAGTGTGCCTGGCTGCCTGCATGTATTCAGTGATTGGAATATAAAGCTTACAAAATGTTTATTACAAACTAGCACTGAGATCCAGACCTAAATGTACTGTCGGGAGCCACTACTGGTTAGCCTACTGTTCTGATAGGGTCACGGACAGCAAGGGCAAAACAATTCTGAATGCAAATAATAAAGTAAAAACAATACATCTTTTGAGATAGTGAACAAATTGAAGCCACAATTACAAGTGCCCCATTCACCTCCATATTGTAATAAATTTAAAACGTCACTGGATTTACATTGCCATGCTCAGTCCTTTGCGCACACTAGATGGTGTCAGACACAATCAGACACACTAAAACAGAAAGAGAATTATCAGCCATGATAAGACCTACAGGAAATTACAAAATATACATTCGAATGATGGATTGTGTCTCTCATAATATCAAGCAGATTTATTATCCACACAATCCCTCACTGTAGCCAAGAGTTAAGTTTTAAAGGACCTGGTTTGTTAAGTAAAGGTTAAACAAATTTCCATGTCATTAATGTCAGATCCAAATATGTGCAGAGACTTTATCCTAACAAATGCAAATCCTCTTTTATACTTTGAATATTTTCACGATGGTTTAATTTTTAGAAAGTCCTGCCTACAAAAAAGTAAATATCCACTGTTATTGGCCTTGAAATAAGATCCAGCTCCAAAAGGAACCAAGTCACAAATGCAAACATGCCTTTAAATAGCCAAGTTGCAGTTTTTAGCAATATTCAAACTGTAAAACTGTCAAAAAAATTGTTAAAATAAAAAACTTTGACTGAAAAAACAATTTCAAAAATGTAAAATGCAACATAAAAAATACCTGACATTCTAAAATCAAGAAATTGTAATTCATAAATTTATTTTAAAATATAATAAGTTGTATAAATTACAATTAAATTATGTGACAGTACTGGTATTAAAATATGCTATAGCTGCTATAGCTATAACAAAATATGAGAAGCTATTAGAATTAATTTGGAGGACTAATAAAATAATAAATAAATCATCATTTATTATGTAACTGTCACACTTTCCCGCCAGTCATCAGTTGTCATGGACACTCATCAGATCATCACACATATTCATTATCATATCATCAATGTATAATTAAGTTGCTCTGTTTAACTTCTCAGTTGCCGGTCAATGTTTGTGTGTTTACACCGTTTGTCTGTTCCTGTGTTTATTGTTTTATTAAAATCACTTGTATCGGATCATGTGTACCTTTGTCTTCCCTCGTCTTTATCTTGTGACACAAACATACAAAACTAATGTTAAAAGAGGAAACCTTATTGTAAAATGTCACTGAATATTATATCTGAACATAGCTCTTGTGATAAATTCCCAGAGGAACAACAACTTGCCTCAGCCTTCATTACATAAATGGGACTCTGAAGTATCTGTATACTGAGCATTGTGATTGCAGGTAAGCAAGAATCAGAGGATCTGAGGCATTTCAGCCTCAAACATAGCAAATGAGCAGAGTAAAGAGCGGACAACAATTCATCAAACCTGTCGCAAGAAAACGTACTGGCTCAGTCAATTAAATAGATTTATGGTGAGTGTTGTCCCTTGTATTTTGAGATAACAGTCTGCCCTACATAATATTAGAAAGGATACTTTAAGGATTATACTCATCCATCCCACATATTTTGGAAATTCTTTTTGTGGCAGCAGGGAAATGTCAGAATCAGATTGATCCCGTGACCCTGTTTGAGACAGAGGTGGGGGTGAGGCGTGATAGACAGTGACTCCCTGTCTCTGTGCAGTCCACTGAGGTATCTCGCTGTCTTCCTGTCAGATTATGTGTCCTCTGCTGTGACCCTCATTCCAGAACAAGCTCTATACCATCCATGTGAAATTTGTATGCTCAATATAAACTATAAAATTGCTGGGTTGTTTTTACCCAACTTTGGGTCAAATATGGACAAACCCAGCCATTGGGTTCATTTTTTTAATTACATTTTAACCCAACGTTTTGGTTTGAACTTTGTCCATATTTGACCCATTTGAACATTTTTAGAGTGTATAGACTAACATAAAGTCAGATGGTCATTATTGCAAAATAAACTCTGTCAGGGTATGCTAAAACCTATCTCACGACCAAATACGAATTCGTTCGAGTGATTAAAAAGCGGCTAATTCGTACTAATTCATACGACGGTAGGTCATTCGTACGAATTCATACGAATTGGCCAATTCGTAAAATATGTACGATCTAGCAAAAGTCGTACCAATTGTTACGAATTAGCCACCTCGTAAAATTCGTACGAATTCTCGTGAGATGTCAAAAATTAATTTCAAAGTGAACTATCCCTTTAACATGAATGTGGTACTTTAGGCTTGAATTTCTCTTGCAATCCTGTCACTATCTAATTTATGAATCAGAGCGCATGATTAACGGCATTTTTTTTTAATCCATTATGTTTTTATTTATTATTATCAGCCGCATGAAACATGCCAATGTTAACGCCCTAAACACAGATTATTTGTTTACTCTCTGTGCGGATGGGAATGCGAGGTGTAGGAGTGAGCACAAAGACAAGGACTGTGGTGATTCAACCACAGCCAGAAATCTTGATTGTGAGACGTAATATTCTGTGGATACACAGAGCCTCATGGTCACTGGCTTGTCAATCTCCCCACATACTCTATTCAACTCCATCGCCTCTGATTCAGATTTCATCTAGATAACCCACACACCACCCCCATTTAATTCAAGTTGTCATCAACAAGCTATCCTGGAAGCATTTTTCACCTTCAGACTGAAGTAGCAGTATGTGCCTATACTGGCTAATAAAAATGTGTGCTTCGCACTTTCAATTTTGCATTTCATGACATTAGTCCATGGGGGGCCAGAAAGCCATTAAAATGTATGTGCCTCATTAATGTAAAAGGTTATTTTGAGGACAGTGGAGAGCCTTATTATTCAGTGATTTCTCAGCATTTGCTCTGACATTATTAACCATGTCAATCCAAAAGACTATTTAGAATATGAAGGTTATCAAAGGCTAGACCTAAACAAGCTGATGAACAGGAGCAAAAAGCAAACAGCATGAATATTACACACACATATGTTGGTTACTCATTACATTAAAACATAAATTATGTGCACATTATGAATGCACTGAAGTGCTCCATTATAAATAATAATGATCAGTTATTTCTTTCCCGAAATTAATCATTCTGTTGAACACAAGAGAATGACATGAATCTATTATACTGACAATTTCTCAGGTTTTAATGAAATAATTGAATCTAACATGATGGAGCTACGCATCAAGCCGACGGTTATTGCTGGCTTTATTTTTTGCAATGAGAAGTTAGCGACTGGTCAATGGATGTAAATGCCAGATTTAATTGTGTTTGCCATTTGTTTATTTGATTTGAAGGTGATGCAAAAAAAAACTGATTTGATTTCTGTTTGCATGCAGACCAGTTGTATACTTACTTTATGAGATTGTCTTATTCAATCTCATCCAACCCAATGCAATAATGTTATCTAAATACAGTCTAGCAACCATAAACACCCAAACAGACCTGATAATGTCCTGTGTTTCTCATTTCATTTCTTGCCAGGAAAGCTAGTATTTATTTTTAAGTATAAAAAGGTCCCTCCCCAAGAGAAGCATTCAAGCATGAAAAGTGCTGAGGGAAATCAATTAAGGAGGCCTATAGGGGCCAGAGTGTTCAAGGTCTCCAGAGCACACTAAAAAGGCGCTCCACCAACTCACTCGGCGCATTATAGAAGTCTAATGTACTTCTGTGCAAAGATACAAGGACATTGCCAAATACTCAAGACTGGAGAGGATAAAAGGCTAAATTTGAAGAATTTGTCATTGAAAAACTGCACAAAACTATTGATTTTAAAGGGATAGGTCATCGAGAAACTAAAAATGCATCATCATTTACACACCATCATGTTGTTTCCAAACCTATAACTTGGAACACAAAAAGAAGCTGTAACTGTAGCTAACATTATTCAGAATATGATATCTTCTCTTGTGTTCCACAGACAAAAGAAAATCATGTGTGGAACAACCTGAGGGTGAGTCATTGGTGACAAATGTTGAATTTTTGGGTGAACTATCCCTTTAGGATGAATAGCATACACTGTAAAAATGAATATGCTTTATCTAATCAATAGAATTGTGGCAACAGATTACAAGCAATTAATAATTAATCAAATTATTCCTTAAAAGTTAACCATTTAAAATGAGTAACGTTTACACCAAAACATTTAACAAAAACATCTCACTAACAGACAGACGTCAAAGATTAATTAAGAAGTATTCATTTTGTATTGTCAACATTGAAGACACCTGATGTTAACAAGCCGAATCACTGAAGGAGAAAACCTTAATTTTAAAACAAACACCAATCACCATAATGGTGACTTATGGTGGTTGTTGTTATAAGTTTTACTCATTTTAAATGGTTAACTTTTAAGGAATTAATTTAATTCTAATTTGTTACATTTAATTAATAATATTGCTTGTAGTCTGTTGCCACAATATTTTTGATTAGATAAAGCATATTCATTTTTACAGTGTACGACTTGGCAAACTCAGGTACCCAAACATTTTGGCAGGCTTATAGCCAAAAAGCTTTATTAGAAAGACTAAACTAGTTTTGAGTAAACACCATGCCTTGCCAACTATATCAGCACCAGACTAACACTAATTAAGATAAACTGGCACCGACCAGCAAAGAAACTGATTTTAGTCCCTGGTCTTTTAAAACAGGGAAAACCACATCAATGCTTTTGATAAGGAGTTAGTATTTTTCTCATGTTCTAAGAAAAGTCAAAGTAAGCTGCGGGCATATTGACCTTTTAATTATGTAATTATCGGGACATATGGACGAACAGAATAAGTGCGGTGAGACAAAGTGCAGACAGTTAATCTAAGATATGAAAAGCCCTGAAAGGGAAGCCACCAGCTGAGCCATTTGATCTGCTAATGTGCAGTTGAAGGACAGAATGACATTTTAGCCACAGATAACAGTTTAATGTTTCCAAAATCGTGCAGCAGTTAGCTAGGCTAAGAAGGAAAAAGATGTGTGCTGTGTACTGCGTGCACCTCAATAAATAGTCACATCTCTCTGCATCTCTCCCTCTCTCTCCATCTGTTCATCTGTGTCGCCGTGCGTCTGTTTGTGTTCCCAACCTAAATGTAGAGAGTGGATTAGGAACGGTACCAGCCAATCACGAGGCTCCATGCCTCGATGGAGAACGTGAAAATTCACATGACTCAATGGACCAGAACAGAGAAAGAAAGGAGAAAGAGTCAGTTAGAAAGAGAAGCCGGCAGAAAAGGAAAAAGATGGGGTGACTGAAAGGGAAAGTAGCTACAAGACGGAGATTTAACAAGAGTTGAAAGAAAAGGAAAACAGTCACAAGTAATGGTTGTCGTAGCAACACCCACTGCCTGCAAAAAGTGTTGTTTTCCCCGATCCCGCATGATTCCTGCACACACACGGATTTTATGCTGTTTAGGCTTTATTCACTTTATCCGTGATGAATGGAGGCTTGGATTTTATAAATGCAAAGAATGGACTTCCTGTTCTTCACTGAGGAATATTTACAAAAGATATTGGCACTAATGATTTGTCTGTCCAAGTAGGCTATACACAGTCATTAAGTCCTTATTACATTCGGCAATGCACTCAGATAATCGCCTTCTTTTTTTGTTTCCGTAAGTCTATGAATTTAACTCATCTGCTTGTTTGCTCAGGGACCATTACACTGATGTGCTTGTGACAGGCCGTGTAATTGAATGCAAACAAATAAGATGTACGGTTTCCTCTTTAAAACTGCGTTAGCAAACAAGAGCAAATGAAACAGGATTTGGTGCTTTCGCCTTGACGGCCCATTATAAAACACGTCGATAAAGACAGTAAAGACTCACAGAAGAGAGTTTGAGGCAAAACTGAGAGAAGAGGTGACGGGACACTAATGCATTTTTACAAGGTGACATCAATGAGCCATGAAACACACACATTCTTGTATATCTTTGTGAGAACATTTATTGACAACGCAATCTCTCTTATACCCTAATTCAACGTATTGAGTGACGTACTTTGTAGGACAACTCGGAAGCTAGCAGCGCATGATTGAAAAGCTATGCATTTTCCCCACAGACTTTAGCTAAATCGCAAAAATTAAGATCTGTGTTTAACAAAGAGTTGTGACCCTTACACGTTTTGTCTATCAAGATAATCTACAAGTTAATCCAAAATTTATACATTTTGAAGCCTAAAGTTTTTAAAAAACACAATAAAGTTTAAAAAACGCAAGCAGGTTATAACTTTGTGTTCTATGTCATAGATCAAAACGTGAAAATATTTAGAGGCTTTGTTCACCACAGACCTTATTTCAGGCGATTTAGCAAAAACCCATTCAAAAATCCCATAGACTTTAGACTGAGGGAACCCAGAGTGTTAAAATGCTAACTCACTTCCGCGTTTTGGCCTACAGAGTGACGTCGGAACTTCGGCACTCGACAAAAGTCCTAATTTAGCCCTGATGGTAGTGTAGGCCCCTGTGTTTGTTTGGTTTATATTATTTCTATAAATGTTTCGAATTATTTGGTAACTTTTTTCTAGTCTGAGGTGCACATTAGACTGCTAAAAACTCCAAAAGATTTATTTCTCTATTTGGGATTGACATAAGTCATTAGTTTTATCCTCATTTGCAAAACTTACCTTCTGGGTTCATGTCTGCAGCATGGGGTGGGTTTCTGAGAGGACGCGCGGCCTTTCTGTTCCCCATTTTATGCCATCCCAAAGAATTCTGGGTAGTGTAGGCATAGTCCATTTCTCAATGGCAGCAGGGGGTTATTGTTTCATGTTTTATTGAGTTTATGTTTATTGTATGTAGAAATGTATTTGTTTATTAGTTGTATTATTTTCCTTGTATAATTTTAGGTTGATGTATTTTGAATATTAGCCTATTTTAATTTTCAGTAGCCTGTAGTGTATTATGTGAACATTATTTAAATTCCCTACTACTGTAAAATGGTTGACCCTTTCAGTATAAAGGAATGTATGTTTGTCTGTGAAAGCAGTTCTGGTGAGGGACTGCCGTGAGGAGGGTCACCTTGAGTGGGTTTTGGGTTTTGGATATTCTTTATTTGGAAGTCAATAAAGATTTCACTGACTGCAAGCAGTGTCTCCTGGTCATGTCTTCACAGCTTACAAAAATATCTCTGAGATACTATTTGGTAACTAAGTAAACTAAATATCCACAAGCTATATTTTATGTGTATTCATATTTGTATGAATACCTTGTCTATTATTGTCTTTTTTTATACACTCTGACCTTATTATCTGAAGATTTTGCAGGACATCATACGAATTTCATTTATTTGTATCACATGGAAACTACAGCACACACAAGTGTAAATGTAAATAAACAGCCAAACCAAACAACAGACATAGATACCATTATATAGTTCTCAGTTGTATACACTGAAATTACAGCCTGGGTCCCAAATCTGTTCTTATTCAAGTATGCAGGGTGTGACTGAAGAGCATCCAGGGTGTATTTATCCTCTTACCGTATCTGCAGATGGACACCCAGCCGGGCAGGGAGCAGATAGAGGACTGGAGCAGTGTGCTTGGTAAATATTGCTCATATCAAATTAGCTCTGGAGTGCAGAGGAACCCGACTGATGTGATAGAGTTTGACATGGTGTGGAGATCTCACATTCACTCATGCAAACATTCAGCTCCCCCCCCCCCCCCTCTCTCTGAGACAACAGACAAAATGAACGGTCTAATAAAATATCAGTATCTAGTCAACCATTCTCTGAGATTTGTTAATCAAATGTAAAGAGTTTTATCTCTAAAAACTGTTTAGCGTATAATGATAGTACTGGGGGCATTTACTAAGTAAAAAGAAAACGCTAGTTTATACCACTAACAACATGATACAAACCTTTCATTTAATTTCCTTTCAACACCGTACCATCACACTGCGCTCATGGTGTACATAAAAACTCAGTACACAAGAACCTTGTGAGAATCTCTTGAGACCAATGTGATAAACTCAGCTTGATGTGGCTCAGGTAATCTGGGTCGTTTCAGGGAGTTCATATGCTCCCTATAGCACACCCTCAAGCTGCTGCAACCCAAGGAACACAAGGGTAAATTCATGTCAGAAAAGGGTCTAAGCCTTCTGTACGTTCAGTTTGAGAGCATGTTGTTTCAAAAAGCCACCCATTACCGGAATAATGTCTTTTGAAACATTATTGTTAGAGGAGGAGGGATGGGCCGAGGTATTATACTGTACTGTAATTGTGGAAATATTAATGTGCCCATGATGCCTAAAGCCAAATGGATATGCAGTCCAGACCTTCAGCCACTTTTGAGAGAGAAGCATCAACATTTCATGGAAAGGGGCCACAGGAGTGTTTCTTGGTAGTCAGTAGGCACAAGGACACTGAAAAGTGAAGGCTTCCTTAAAAAAAGAAAACATGGAAACATGGTCCAAAAATACAGTGGTGTTGCCACAGTTACCCTTTCTGATCAAGTAAAATACATAAAAGGCTGTCTGAAGAGAAATATAAGGAGAGTAATATGGAGTAAATGCACCATAATAACTCTATTCTACTGTTTAATGGATATTGTCAAGAATAATAGAGCTAAACTTGCTTTACATAATTCTTGACAGGTCACAGTATATAGCATCATGGTATTACGATAGTCGAGGCTGCTTTGACAAGCTTTGTTCTTCAATGCGTCACATAACTTGAAAAATTACGAAACATAAGTATGACTGTGTCTTACATAAGACACTGACATATAGGACAGATGGCTTTTGGGGCAATTTTAATTTCACTACAAACACTGGGTGAACAACATCAAACAGGAGATAACAGAACGTTTATTATCCCACACAGCAGACTTTATTCCCGTCTCGACAGCCAGGGGCACTTGCTATAAACGGTGCAAAATAGGGATTGAAACACTAACTAAATATTGTTTTTTTTTTTTAAAAACTGTAAAGTGAAATTATGTTCTTAGCCTCGAGCGAATGTTAATCGTCAACTCAAGATATTGTTTATATACTGTATATATATATATATATATATATATATAATTTGTCACTCTATATCTTCCAATAAAATGTCTCAATAAGATGATATTTAATATGATCAAAGCTCTGTAGATTTTATGGTGAGAGGCAAAGCATACAATGCTGATTCAGAGATGTTTATACATATAAGACATTTAAAATATATAAATGTTCCTCAAAAGGCTAATGTATCATATTTGATACTCACATTGATTTTACCCAGATTTTTTAATTCTGCATAAGTCCAGTGTGTTCATCTTGAAATTTGACTAATAATATAAATGTTATTCTTACCTGTACCAAAACCTGAAGAGAAATGTTTTTACAATTATACTAAAAGGCCTTTTATTTTTGCCTTGCTGCTCTTTTTTTTATTTATTTTTTTTTTTTTTTTGCAGCCTTGCTGCTCTTTTCATTTACCATTAATAAAGAAGGTTTCCTCTGTCAGCAAATCTTACCAAATAGACTTTGAATATCACTCACAATCTCTCCGTCTGTCTCATCCTCTTTCATTTCTTCAGGGTTTTCTCTGATGTGTTTTAGCTGTAATCTGTGACCATACAAGCAAATTAGGCTTGTAGAGCAAATCAAAGGCTTTGATTCGCCTCTACCGTTGTCTGCCGCCTGCTGTTAATAAAGGATCTTTGTTTTCCTCAAAGAGCACGTCTGTTGTTATCGCAACGTCTCTCTCTGTCTCTCTCACACATTTTTCTCTAAAACAAACAAGCCGATTTGGTGTGTGAGTCAATGGATGACAGTCAGTTGTTCATTGCCTTGGTTGGTGGTCATCCAGAAGGTGTTTGGCTTTGGTGGGGTTCTGCAGGACAGCAGCAAGGTCAAAGGGTGAGACGTCCTGTGAGAACTGTCTATATGATCATCTGCTGCTGGACTGAAGTCACACACAGACAGATGGTTGTACCCCAAAGACCACTGGACCATAAAGCCTCACGTTGTCTCTCTCTCACTCCAGCACTGAATGTGTGAGATTGAGGTGAGATTTACCAGGATGATACACAAGTGACACAATAAAACAACTTCACAAAGGTATATGATCCATAATCAAACTCTAAAAACAATCTGTAAAAAAGGGGCACAATGCACTGTATTAAATTAACGGAAAATATACGTATTTTTATTTATTTTTGGGGGGTGTTTTACCTGTATTTTGAATTTTGCACTTCATTGTGTTGGGTTTCGATTAAGGGAAATGTCCGTAAAATTGCTGGATAATGTCAGGGTCCTGCCCAGTCTTGTTTGTTTTGTCTTTGTTTAGTAATTCCTCGTTTGTCTTAATGTCTTGTGCTTGAGCACATGGCTCTGTCTTTGTTTGTGTTGGCATGTGCTCCTCTCATCAGCCTCCTTGTTCACTTTCAGTCGTTCATGTTCGATGTAGTCGACGTCTTCAACTGAATAGGATCACATCAGGGAGGGAGCCAGTCATCTTCGAGTACTATTGAAATGAGCCCAATGGAATTGGCATGCGTGATTTGCATCACACACGGAAGTGGACGGAGCCGATCATGAAGAGTGCTGTTGTTTACAACAAGCGCGTGTGTCGGTGTTCTTCTGGAAGACTCTCCCAGCACTGGTGGTTTCTACAGCGCGAGTGCAGCAGTCATCGCGAGTTTTGAGCTTTAAACTGCTGTTTTAACAGTAATAATTTTCTAAATGACACAGGACACGTGATTTTGGTTTTATTTAACATGATTCTTTTTTATTATTATTTAGGAACAAACGAGGGTCTTTGTTTAAAGAAACGCCGGCTGTTCAGTGCACCGCAGCGCATAGGCTATCTTTAAGTTTAGCCATATAGCTAACCGAATGTCCAGTTAAATTTCTTGTAATAAAGAACTCATCGTGGAAAAACACACTGTATTTTGGTATTTTCATTGCATTTTTAATTGATAAAAAGTTAAACAAATTGAATAATAGATTGCCGTATTAATATTAATGATTAATCGATAGTCGAATGAGTGCCAAGTCTCGTTTGTTTACTTCGAACCGGAAGACAGGGCGTAGGAAACTTGTGGATAGATTCCATTCCTGCCAATGGGTCATGCCCAGCCCATCTAACGCTCATTGATGCCATCCCACTGACAAAAAAAAAAAAAAAAAAAACATTTTCAAAGTCTGCATTTAAAGCAAACTGTAATATAGTTAATGACTTAGCCTAATTTTCATTTTTGGGTGAACTAACCCTAAATGAAGCTAAAGCTAAAAGAAAACATTAGGGAAATATATAAAGAAAATGGAGCTTTCCTTACTTTAAATTTTCATTAATAAAAATTAAACAATTGACTTGTTTTACTTTTTCATATTACCATAATGGGAATTATATTACAGTTGACATTGTTCTAATAATTGGTGCGGGGCATTGAATTATGCTTAACTGTCATTTCAATAATTATGAATACAATTTTTAAATAGGTTGAATAATATCTTCACCCTCTTGCCTTTTCACCAGAAAGCTAATATTCAAGAAAACAACTCCAGTTCTTTTTTTATGGAAAGCCAAAGGGTTTTTTCTTAGAAGCACCTTATGCCAAGAAATACCATGGAAGGGACGTGTTCTCACATTAGCTTGATTATTTATTTATTATTTATTTTTTTTGCCCTGTATTAGCACAGTTACTATGGAAACAGGGACACCAAGTGTGCAGTCAGTGGTAGCTAGAGTAGCACTTGAAAAAAAAAACGGCCCTCTGGAAGATAAACAAGACTATTGAAAAACATTCTCTTTGGTTTGTGGCCTCATTAGTATTTAAAGTGCATGTTTCGGGGTTATGAAATTAATTTATAATGCTCACTAAATTTTTTTGTTTGTTTCAGGGAAATAAAAAATGGACTTTATTGATTGTTGCGCAATCAGTAACAGTAGCCAACGTGGACTGTCCTCCTGAGAGCTCTTCATCAAAGCCTACAGCCATTGTAAGGAGCCACTTTTGCTTTGAAGTGCTCTTTACCCTTGAGAAAAAGTCAAACAAAAAATGCTTCTGCTTGTTTCATGATGCAATAACCAGAAAAATAACCGTAACTTCTGCGGGCCCTAAGAAAAACGTGTAAGGGTTGTCAGTGTGTTAATAAAAAATAAATTAAAAATGACCCCCAACACCTTAATCTGTTTTTTTTTTTCAGAGCAGTTGTCAAACAGTAACAGTAATACATAAAAAAGAAGAAAATTACAAACAAAGGGACAAATACAATAGAAAAAAAAAAGATACAAATGAAATAAACAATTTAGCCTACTAAAAAATTTATAGCCTACTATAAAGAAATTGAATAACGTCATCAAACGTAAAAATAAAACACTAGTCTTCACAGTGTGAATTAAATATTAATTGATTCTTATTAAATTTACAAAAGCTATTCAGGGAAGAACAGTGAGGGATTCTTTTGTTGTTTGATTAACATTAAATGACAGAGAGAGAGCAGCAGGTTTATTAGGCTGCTGTCACTGTCACACAGATATCAAGCGTAGTGTCAGGTCTGGCAGGTCACGTTAGTCAAGCTCGCATCATCTGACTCTCTGCTGATCAACCTCTACCTTTAAGAATACAACGCCTATCACTGTATACATATATGAGCTCCTTCAGTATTATCAGCCGCTATCGTGTTTCTCAGGAGCTATCTGATTTGGATTCCCCTTGTATCAGAATAATTTCTCAATCTTTTCTGATGATGTGTTTACTGGCGTGAGGGCGGGACAACCTGTCACTCACATGAGATCACAGCAATAGCAAATCACAAAAATCCAATCACTTCCTGATGGACAAAATCAAGTCTCGCCCAACATTTTTTTCTTGTTCAAGAAGCTGTTTCATTTGAATATATACAGAAAGAAACGAATATCACAGCTTAAATTTCATGCCCGCCTTTAGTGACACAGACTGATCTCATGAAGTAGCGTGTGTATGCCACGCCAATTCGTATTTCCATTTTTGGCGTGCTATCAAGACGCATAATCGCCTTTCAGCGTGTTTATGAACGCCGTTGACTTAACGTTATATAAATATATGACTTACCTCAACCCCGTCCCTAAACCTAACCGTCATGAGGTTAATAGCATGTATGACTGTTCCCTTACCATCCTAGGTAAAAAAAAGATATGACTTACCTCAACCCCATCCCTAAACTTAACCGTCACTGGGGTTAATGGCATTTATGACTGGAGATTTGACTGCGTGTACAGATACGCGGAATGACGCGGACGTTAATGGCGTAGACATACACGCATACACGCGGATAGCTCAAAATGTGTAGAGATAACACGCCACCTGACTCGAAAGTGGCGTATATGTTTACGCAAAAGTCATGATGTCATGTTGAGTGACATCATTTTTATTACACCCCCCCCCCCACCCCCACTATTCTTCCTTAAAAAAGGCCCATCATAATTTCAGTCCAATCACTACCACTACACAATTGCAGACCCCTATAACAAATCACTTATATGTCAACAGAGAGTTGGGTGAGACAGGCATTAGAGTGGATTGCTTGTTAAGGTAAATGGAAACTGATTTCTTCACTTTGTACTAGAAAGTCATTTTGCTGTAGTGGGGTGTTTGTGTGCGTGGCTGTGTGAGTACAGCATTTGTCAGTATCCCACAATCCATCGGATGCTGCAGTGGTTAATGGTGTTATCTAACGCAAATCAAGGCCGGAGAGCATTAAGGCGGTGATTCAGCCCTCTTCATACACTAATGATTCCCTCTCATACGTGCATAATTCTGTCTCTCTGTCTTTGAATTTTGTACTTAACTGTCTACTAATCAACGTCAACGACATAAGAGAGGACGATGGGAGAACGACAGAAAAGGTGAGAGAGGTAGAGATAAGGCTTAATTGTAATGATACATGGCAAAAGGGAGAAAGTGCAATAAGAAGGGGAGTGTAAATAAATAAATCAGTGATATTTGCTGATCACATGATGACAAAGAAAGAACCAGGGAGAAGAAAAGTGCATTGAGATACAAAGGAGGTTAATCGCACAATACTATGTCCATCCAACGCATTCTCATCCTAGGGCGTCATATAGTGACGCTTTTGTCAATCTAGCGCACATGGCACCCTTTAGCGTCAATATAACATGCTTCGGTTATGGGTAGGTTTAGGTCTGGGGTAGGGTTAGCGCTAGACCACTAGGAGGCGCCTCCTGGCCCATATATATATTTGCCCCTCATATTGACGCTAAAGGGTGCCATGTGCGTTGGATGTATGCGCATTGTCAAAAGCGTCAGTATATGACACCTTGGGATGAGAACGGGCTGGTCCATCATGACCTCATAACGATTGCCATAGTGCTGTATTTATAAATAAATACATTTTGACATTTGAAAAAACGAATATACAAATCCTGTGAAACACGAGGAACGATAAAAAAGCTCAGAGAAGCAACTAAAACGACATCCAGAAAATCCATTTTTATCTCACATTTGCTTTTATTAATTTTAGTTGGGTTTAGGGTTTAGTGAAACTGGTACATGGGGGGGTTTGCACACAAAAAAGTATTCTCATCAGCTTGATAAACTTAAGGCTGAGCCACTGTAGTCACTTGGACCATTTTAACGATGTCTTTAATAACTTTTCTGGGATGGCAGATGCAATTACCCAGTAACCCATGAATGAGTGATCCAACCCTCATATTTAATCAGAAATATCTTAATTTTTGTTCCGAAGATGAACGAACGTCTTACAGGTTTGGGTGACAGCATGACAGAATTTTCATTTTTGGGTGAACTAACCCTTTAAAGGATAATTCCGGTATTTAACACCTTAAGTCTATTTTGTAGTTTGTTTTGAATGAAATAGAGTGGTGGACTTAGAAATTTTGACAATGGATCCTGTCTCGACTTTTTGACTTAACTTGTGACAGCTTTAGGCTGGCTGTCTATGGGCATGCACAAACCCGTCCATAAAACAACCCTTAACGTTCATTTTCAAAACTGTGCAACTCACCGAGTGGTTGGTGGTGTTCGTTGATGATTAAAAACAAATATATCGGCGCAATGTATGCTTTCAATCCGTGTTGTTTGCTATAGACGAATCCGACGAGCGTTCTGTGTAGGCTGCCATCTTGTGGCGACGCCATTACTGAGCTGTTACACAGGCATATAGACATATGCACCGGTATGTAAACAAACCTCGGTGATAACGCGAACTCACCCTCGATGACAGCTACAGCCAGGCAGAATGACTTGTTGGTTTGATCTGTGACTGCAGTGGCCTCCAGTCACAGATGAAGGTACAAACGATCTTACAGATTAACGTTATTTATGAAAATAGCTTGGCAAGCTAGCTAGGCTAACGTTTGCTAACGAGGAAACTATAAAAAGATCTGTCCATTTGGCAACAATAAATAAATAAATGAATGAAATCAAATAAACAAATTCATCTTTTTCATTTGTGTCCATTATTTATCTCATTTTCATATTGCAACAGGCAAGGGTAAGGTAACGTTACAGCTAGAAAGTATACATAATATCGACCAATTAGTGTTTTTAAACCATGGAAAGAGGTCAATATAACAGCAGGAAAACAATTATGTCACATAACGTTACATTTAGCTCAGGAAAGCCATTTAATGACCATAGCATGTTGATTGAATAGAAAAAACAGCAAGAGAGGAGATTTTGCTGATCACTATGACATATTTATTATATTTTTTTTACTTATGTCATTAAATAATTGTTATTATACGCGAATGTCCACGTCTTGTACTCGCCCAGGAAATCTGTAAACCGTACGGCACCAGACAGGGGCAGTCGACCCGGGGTATTCACAATGTTTTCTCTTCAAAATCGAAATTTTACTGCCACCATTGAAACAATTTATAACGGAAACTGTTTACCCACTCGACATTATACAAGGGATAACGTTGTAATGTTAGTGACAGTCGTAAATCGCGGGCTGTTTATTCCAGTGGACGCAAGTTGCAACTAAAACAATAGGAGGCAATGGCGCAACGCTACCCAGCAACAGCTCAGTAATGGCGCCCCGCTTACTTCCGGTAGTTTCGCCGGATTCGTCTATTGTGGAACTATTTTTCCAGATACCTCACAACCGCATATAAACCTCCGCTCGATATTTGAGTCTGAAGCGTTAGCACACTCCCAACCACTTGATGGCGACAACCAGGACGCTGTACGGGACACGGTGTCTAGCGCACCGTAAAAAAAGTCCGGGACCACTCTGCTCACGCTAGCCTTCTGAGAGACGGAGAACCGATCGCGAAAAGACTACAACCAAATGTTAAGGGTTGTTTTGTGGACATGTTTGTGCATGCCCATAGACAGCCAGTCTAACGCTGTCACGGGCGATTCTAAAATAGTCAAAAAGTCGAGACAGGAGTCAGGACCCATTGTCGAAATTTCTAAGTCCACCACTCTATTTAATTCAAAACTAACAACAAAATAGACTCAAGGTGTTAAATACCGGAATTATCCTTTAAGGATGAGAGAAGTGGACTGATGATTGTATTAAATTTGTATAACTGATTGTTGATGAATGTATTTAATTATGGTCTCTTACGAGATATACCCATTGTGTAGTTGATATTTGCTATTTATTTGTCTGATTAAGTAATATTTTTTGGTGTAACAATGTTTTATAGGTGACTGCTGTTAAAATGATTGTTGGTTTAACTTAAAAAAGTAAGTTGTCTGGTTGCCTAGTTAAAAAAATTGAGTTAATACAATGAATAATAAAATTATTCAGTGTGTATTTGTCAAATAGTATGTGTTAGGATGCAAAATCATCACACAACACAGAGAGCAGTCAGCCTTAAATATTGTGCGAAATCATGCGCTATAAATGTAGGGTCCATTTGGCATGCAATCATCTCTGGAACAGAAGAAGAAGAAAAGAAGAAAAAAGAATCAAATTGTCAGAGAAAAAACAGCAATGATGCATGGGGCCTGTTTAGCAAACATGAAGCTCACTCCAGTGAGATTGCTTCATATTTCTCCGTGGAATCTCAAAAATGAATCTCAGCGGAGACCAAGGGAATAATGTGCTTTTAATCTGCGCTGGTAATGGTTTGGTTCACCTGGGACTGGCGTTGCAGCTCATCTCTGTGGTTCTGAACCAGACCAGGTAAGGTACAGAATGGCTAATTAAAGCATGTGTCAAGTGGGTGATGCATGCTCCATTAATCCTCCTCCTCATCTTTAGATCAGCCCATTTATCTTAAACAAGACCTGCGATATAACGCTTTCACGCAGCTGCAGGGATCTAATGCATGGCGAATAGAAAAAATAGGAGTGCACTGACCAATTGAATTATTAAAGGATGTGCGCATACTGTGAATGTACACTGCACTGCAGTCTAGAACACAAAATAAGAAACCAAAATTGTGTGCAAAGGGTAAATCTTCGCATAACAGAAAAAAAAAATTAGTATGATGCATTATTATATCAACGTTATGTTAACAAATCACAGTTGTCGCTGTGAAGATGTGCACTGTGTTGTTCTTGTAATGTTCTACAGCGCAGATATGCTGTCTGTTATCTACATCGCTATGGTTACCGATGGAACATGGCGGCTGGGCAGAAGAATAATGAGGTGTCATGAGTCTCCAGCAGCCTTGGCCTCTACTAGCAAACACACACACACACGCGCGCACTTGAAAGAGATTCAGTTATATGCACACACAAATAACACATAATAAATATGCATATTTCACAATAATAGCACTGAACATTTCTGGTGCTTTTAAACATTCCTTAACCTTGAACATTGACTACTATGAATGCTATTATGAAGCACATTCAGTGAGTGAGTGATGTTCTTGTGTTCACTGCTTGACAGATCCAATCTAGATCAATAGAAGTGGGTCAGTAAAATGCAGTGAATAAAACGGATGACAGAATTAATGAATTCATGGCAGGATTGTGGCTATAACAGACATTTCTTCTATAAAAACGGATTATTTTTGGTTGTTGTCTTGTATTCCATGCAAGAAAGCGGGTGTGATGTTAATTTGTGGGTGAAATACCCCTTTAATTTACTTTTGCTGATCGCTTGGTTCTTTGTCTTGAGATGAGAGTTGTGATATATTCTTTGTGCTGATTTTAGATGGTCACACATTGCTCATTGTGTTCATCTGAATACATCTCATCTGCTATCCCAGCAAAATGGGTCAGGGTGATATATGATCGTAAGAGTGAAAGAACAGCGCCTACCTTCCCTCTTTCTGTCTTTCTTCAACCTCGAGTTTTCATCTTTGTCATGTTGTTCTCATCTTTCCTGTTGCTTATATTGTATCTCAATGTTAATCCAGTTTTACTTATTTTTTCTTGCTATGGTTCCTTCTGTCTTTGTTTCTCCGATTATAATATAATATGATCTAATATGATATATTATATACATTTTAAATATGAATTAAATTACATTTAATTCAATCAGAAAGACTCAGGAGGCAAAATGACAAAAAGCATTCATTTATTAACAGCAAACACTTTATTTTGATGGTCCCTTTTGAATATTCTGTTGACTATAAGTAAATGTGCAACTTCATGTCAACTAACTCTCATTAGAGTATTAGTAGACTGTTACTCTTTATTGTGATGCTCCTCCAACAGACATTTTACTATAAGTATTTCTGCAACTACTTGTCAACTTATTCTATCCCTAAACCTACCAGTCTACTAATACTCTACTAACACCATAGTGAAAGTTAGTAGAGATTTAGGTGCAACGTTACTTATTATCGTCAACTGAATGTGTTAAAGGGACCATCCAAATAAAGTGAAACCATTAACAGACCAGCAAGAGCAAGTAAGTATTAAATTATGATGTTCTTTGTTGGTTAGATGAGAAGGTAATAAGAGACATAGTTGAGTCTTGCTGGCAGAACTTAGAGCTTTCATTTATTTATTTTTTGCTATGTTTTCCCCTGTCATAATATAATATAATATAATATAATATAATATAATATAATATAATATAATATAATATAATATAATATAATATAATATAATATAATATAATATAATATAATATAATATAATATAATAATGAAGAGGCAGAAGCAGTCGGATCCATCCTCAGTAATTTATTAACTGAGGTAATGAAACTCAGAGCATGGAGAGACTCCAGGGAAACGTATGGAAATGTCTACAAGGCAAATCAAGACTACGCAAGCAGTCCAGATAATGGGTAGGAAATGGTTAGCAGGTGATGGTAATAATCAAGATGAGTGAAACCAGGCTGGGATGGAACTGAATGAGGGCAGAAGGGGATGATGGGAATTGTAGTTCTAGAACTCCGGAGAACGGGAGCGAGTGAGAGAACAGAACATTTTGAACTCAGTGACAAATATAATATATATCATCATATCATATCAAATAATTTATTATAATAATTTTTTTTAATTTATATTTTAATCAAGCTAAATTAAATTGTACTGAGAATTATTATTTTTTTTTTTTTCAAAATTCCACTTAACTTCCACTTCCACTTATTTATTCTTGCTAGGTTTCTCTGGGTACGTTTGCTGTCTGTCAGTGCAATCTCTGCAGTCAGGCTTGACTGCACTTTTGATACACTTGTTTTCTTGCGTTTCTGTTTTTTGCTGCATTGACTGTCATTTTATTGACGTGCATCTAACCAGCACCTGTGGGCCATTCCACATATCCCACTGGGTTTACATCAAAACACTCACATCCAGATGTCAGATGTACACACAGCAGGTGCACACCTGGCCTCCTAGAACTTGTCGATTTGTGTGTAATTGTATGTGTGTGTTGTTTTAATGCTGTATGAAATACTGATATAACTGGTGCACAAATATCAGTGTTAGTCAAGGACATTATTACAGCTGTTAATGTTTAGGGGTCATTTGGTTTGTAAATCATCCCACACCTTTTGTGTCCCAAACATTCATTTATGCCTTTGAGGAATGCCATTCTTAGTGCTCAGCCTTACGATTTTGCAGGTTGGAAGATAAAATGGGTGAAAGAATGCCGCTAACTTACATTAAAGAAATGACTTGAGCATTATGAAGACCTGGGCCAGTATTTATCAAACTTCTCAAAGTGCCATGTTATTCTAAAGTGCTGAGAATTTTCCAATTTTCCAATTTTTTAAAGCTAAGAATCACTCTTACACTGTAAAAAAATAAACAGTAAATTGTACGGTAAAAAAACGGCAGCTGTGGATTCCATAACTTTTCCGTTAAAAAATACGATAGGAATGTTAATGGTTTTACAAACTTAACTTATTTTATTTTCTGATAAGATGTTGATTTACCAACTTATTGACATATTGATATCTGTTTTAGACTATTGTAATACACTGACAACCAACAATCATCACAGTGATGAGATTTATATGAGCAATCGCAGCTCATAACAAGTGAATACTTATTTAAGCAATACTTATTTAACAACAAAAATACATAAAATGTGAAGTGTCACACAGGGAATTGTGGGAATGTCAATTTACAAATTTTCACTGTAAATTATACAATGATTTGTTCTTTTTCACTTTCAAAAACTGTAAATTTAATGGTATTTTACTGTAAAATGATATCACAGTTATTTACCGTGTATATACGGAAACTTTCTGTTTACCAATTAACAGTTTTGCACTGTAGCATTTTTATAGTATTTTACCGTTAAAATCACGGTTATTTTTTACTCTCCCAGTTATTTAACACAGCTAGAGAGGTCTCTCAACAGGTTAGGAGTTGCCAGAATGGGCTTGTGATGGCACTGAGGAGACGTATCTGAAGAAAAGTCTTTTTAATGTTTGACGACGAGCAGTTAATCAAATGGTATTGTTTATGTATTGTGCAATTTATATGCAAAAATGTGAAACCCACTTTATGGTATGTAATACCCACATACCCATCAGCAATAATCCCACTCAAACCTATAATATCCACATATCCCACATCCCTAATCCTAGGGTTTACAGTACAAATCATATGAACGTAAAAACGAACTTTCGTATATAAATTGCATGATTAACACAATGCGTGCGTGCTATAGCGGGTTGGTATATCATGTATTCTCTTGAAAAATTATTTATTGTCAGGAATTTCACCATTCAATGTGTGAATGTTCTTAAACAAGGAAATCTATTCAGTGATTGGTCAACTTTGAGCCAAGATTTTTTATTACTCTTAGGTCAATTCTTAGCAGTGTTCTCATGAGTAGTTCTCAGAGGCTTGATAAACACGGGTCCAGAATCTTTGCAAATTTATGCACAAATCGAATGTGTTTATGAGATTTTGTACAAACAACATTTAAAAAGGACAATTTTAAAAGTGTTCAACTGGGTTTGCAACATATGCCTGGCACCAGGAATATGGCAGATAAACAGGCACCATGAAGAGTGGGGGAGTTTCCCAAGCCAATTTTCTCTGCCTCCTGAGTTTTTCCTCATTTCTGTATACCAAGACCTTTTGTTTTCTCTGTAGACCCTCTTCTGGTCCACCTTCATTGACTCAACAACTCTGTCTCCATGTCTCATTTCACTCAGTCTGTCACACACCACCTCACCCTCTCGCTGATCGATTTCTGGCTCTTTGTGTGGTAGACTGGGCTCTCTCTCACTGCAGACCTCATAGAGAGGTGTTGGACTGACTGAACCTGACAGATAGTCCTGTTGAAAACACTAGCACATGTTGTGGTTGGATGCTGGTTCTTGACTAGCACAAGGAAGCCTTGAGATTCATTCTTCTGTCCAAACCAAAGATCTGTTTAAATTTCAATGAGCATCCCCATACCCTTGCAACAAAGAATGAATGTGCAGTTGTGGTGTACTACTACTACTTAAAATCTTAAAATCATGTTTTTAAAAAACAGTACTTGCAGACAATATTAACTGAAATAAAAGGTTACTTAAGTGCACTTAAAAAAAGTGCTCTTTGTAAGAATGTCAAATTAAGTTTTGTGTGTGTGTATGTTTTAAAAAAAGTATGCTTATATATTTGTATGTGTTCACTACACTAAAAACATGTGGAGTACTTCAATTTTAAGTTTATAGTTTATGGCATTTTGCTCTTCTATCAGCTTGAATCAGTCGGCCCATTCTCCTCTGACCTCTACGCTCTTAGAAGAAAAGGTTCTATATAGAACCCTAAAAGGTTCTATCAGTGCTAAAAGGTTCTATACACTCTTAAAAAAGGGTTCCTCTGGGTTCTATATAGAACCCTGGGGTTCCATTGGCCAATAGAACCTTTTACCAAAAAAAAAAAAAAATGGTTCTATAGAACCATTTCAGAGTTCTATATATGAAGCAGGGGATGGAACCATTTCTGGTTCTAAATAGAACCATTTCTTCTAAGAGTGTAGCATCAACAAGGCATACTGGATCTTGTTTTTCCCTTTTCACACCATTCTTTGTAAACCCTAGAAATGCCTTGCAGGGTGCCAAAAAGCGGACCCTGCACCTAGCGCGGGATAACCGCTAGGACGAAGATCCATGCAGCACATACACAAGTCCTGACTGAGGTATATTGTATAGCTTTATCTCCCAAGGTTATCAACATAACAAAGATTTCATGAAATTCAGATTTGATGCAAATATCACTCACACAGTTCAAGGACCCACTGGGTACAAATGCTAACATAATAAGTGACACATTCATTAGAGTCTCTGTCAAAACACTGGTGAAAGACTCGCTGGTGCTTGATGCAGCAATTAAGCGTGGATTTATACCGTGTTGGAGGAAGGAGTGCTTTTTTCTTTTTTTTATGTCTGTACGGCACAACATGTTCGACACCGTTTCATCAAGAGTCTGTTAATACCTTCATGACCTCTGTCCTTGGATGATTAGAACATTAAGTTAAAAAGCACCCAAAAGAGAACGTTTAAGTGGTTTTGGACACAAAGCCTTTACTTCTCGTTTGGATGGACTTGAGAGGTTAAAAAAAAGGACCTGAATCCACGTATGACGTCAACTCTTCTTTATAGAGGGGAGAGATTTAGTGTCAGTACTGTTATTGCTATAATGGCAATAAAAGGCCAAGTATCTGAAGGGGGAAAGACGAGAGGTCGAGGTTGGAGGAAGAGAAAGATTATTCCGATTATCTTTCTGATCCATCAAGTCAGTTTTGCACATTGAGATACTAAGCGGAAGAACATATTGAAGGATTTCTGAGCTTTCAGCCAGACTTGAAAATGAACCAAGGGCCATTTTTTTCCCTCAGAGGGCATAAAAGATTCACTCCATACCAGCTTAATAATACATTATCTATAACTCATCTTCTTGGTTTTTAACAGTGAAGGGAGAACATATATTCCAACAAAAGCAGGTTCTATGAGTCTATTTCTGTCTCCAGTAGCTATATTTATATACATGCGTTGCCCAGCACGCAGGCATAGCCCATTCAAGACAACGTTTTTGAAGGTTTATGTTCAGCAAGCACATATATGTGCAATGTTTGGGTGTCTACAAATCATATGGCGTATGCTAAATATTTTCTTTTTGTGTGTGACATGAAACAATATATAAGTCTAATATTCAACACCCAATACAAGCCTTTTTTAAATATGTATCTGAACAAAAAAAAGACATTACAAGTCTGAAATTGCTGACCGGGCTAACTGCTCTGGTCCTGCTTCTCAAGTGAGGGCTTTGACCTAAGCAGAGCTGAAGGCTTGAATCTCACGTTATGGACTTGAGAGATGTAGGCTACCATTTTCACTGAAGAATCTTTGTCCGCCTCTCCAGTCAGATCTCATCCCTGTGACCTGTTGCATGGAGCAAACTTGAACTTTTGCACTCTATATACAGGGGTTGGACAAAAAAACTGAAACACCTGGTTTTACTACACAATAATTTGTTAGAATGGTGAGGGCCTCATTTTGCATCCAAATACAGCACCAATTGACAGATAGAAGTCCTTCACAGTGACCAGAGGGATTATGAGCCGTTCCTCTTCCAGAACAGTGTCCAGGTCACTATATGATCCTGGTGGACTCGCTCCTCCAAAACACCTCAATAATATTCAGATCTGGTGACTGTCAGACCATGGGAGATGTTCAACGTCACTTTCATCTTCATCAAACCCTTCTGTCACAAGTTGGTGCATGATCATGCTGATACACGGTTTGAGCATCAGGTGCTCATGATCCTCCAGAAGGGTTTGGTAGTCCTCGGCAGTGTCGTGTCCATCAAATACAATCAGGATTGTCATGATATTGGAGCTCAAACCATCACTGATCCACCCGTGCTTCACTCTGAAGATTGGCCGCCAGGCATATAGATGTGAAACCTCCAACATTGGCCAGTGTTTCAGTTTCATTGTCCAACCCCTGTACATGTGATGCTTTGCAGTATGTGGAAGCAAACAAAGAAGATATATAGATTTCTGTCTTCAGATGAAGATGATAATATAACAACAAATGTTAAAAAAAATTATTAGCAAGGACTCACAGTCCATTTTCCTCTAAATGTCCCCTAAAATGGAGATGGTCCACTCCTCACTGCAGAACATGAAATCCACAGGGAGGAGTTGGATCTGGATCTCCCACCTTACATACACCTAAAACCTACCTAACTCCACCCCCTGATCCCTAAACTCACCCTTAATCCCTAAACCCAACCCTATACCCATCTTTATTAGACCAATGTGTCGCCCAGAAGCTCGCCATAACTTTTCCCTCGCGCTTCAGGCTTCAACGCCTGAAGAGGCCACGACGAAACAGATTCGACGGCGATTTCCTCCATTGCCGCTGCCAAGCACCCACATCCAGGACTGCACCCTACGCTCCTTTCTCAGACAGTCCACTCTCATGTCTCCTCGACACTCTCACACGTTGACAGCGCCGCAGAGAAGGGGTATAATTCTATCCCCCCGCCCTCTGGATGGCATTCAAAGGCTTCCCTCCCGTCTAAAGCCTGCAGGACTAAAAAAAAAGAGTAAAGTGTACGTTGTGGCTATTGCAGCGTTCGCGGAGTCGACGCACACCCGTGTGATAGGAAGGAACAAGCTCATCATCGTCTTCCTCAGAGGAGCCAGGAGGATGAATCCCCCGCGGCCTCCTTCGGTTCCGATCTTGGATCTTTCTTTGGTCTTAGAGGCCCTTTGAACCTTTAGAATCCGTGGGCTTAAAATACCTTAAAAGACAGTTTTTCAATGAGCAGGCTTATACAGCCTGCTATGGTCTGCTGTCCACAGCACTGCATTGACAATAAATACAAAATTAATGATTAAATTAAAAATTAATTGGGGGGGGGGGGGGGGTGTTTGGGGGCTTCAGATCTCGAAAAAAGATGACTTTACCCGTGGCGTAAGCAACTTTATTACCCGTTCCCTCATCTAGAGAGAACCGAGGTTACATTAGGTAACCGAGTACTTGTTTTTTTGTATCCCTTCCATTTCAAAAGAAAAACTTTGTTGGTTTGCCACGTACACAGACCTTCTTTATATTCGAAGAATAAGATCAAAATTCAGCAGGATGTCTGCGACGCCTATTGCATCAAATTAACCAGCCTGGAGATTTCTAGCACTTTTCTTTCCCCTTTATCAGACTATATAAATTAATTATTGACAATGTGTGTTCTCAGTCAGGAGGGAGAGACAGAGAAAGAGAGAGAGAGATTGATTTATTCTTCATCACAGTGAAGTGAGAAAAGCTATAGAGACAAGTCCAACCAAACATACAGCATCACTAAAGATGGATCCGCTGTAAATCTCCACAGATGCCTTCCTCCATTTATTTACAATAGAAATCTTTTGAAATATTATAAATGTATTTACTTTTAATCAATTTGCTCACTCTGAGTATCTGAATCTTTACTTGAACTGATTTCCTGTTTCTCCCAATTTATAGTTTTTCCTCACCTTAAAGAAGACCATTATTCTGTGTGCATTTATCCATTTGATTACAGTCAGTGTTCCTCTACTCCCCAGGGCCACCTGTCAGGTGAGCCACATGCACTTTTTTTTACGACAGGCAATTACTCAGGAATGAGCCTCTGTTTGTTGGCCTGTTCCCCAGACAGACTCAACATGTCACTGCAACCCCTCTCTCTCTCTCTCTCTCTAAGCCAGTATGATAAGTCGCAATGGAGTAAAAAAGAACCTTGTGAAATTGTTTCATTACACTGTAAAAAAAAATATTTTAACCGTAAAAGACATTTGTTATTTGGATAAGTTTCCGTACTATATACTGTGAATAACTGTGATAGATCGAACTGCATTTAATAAAATACCATTAAATTTAGTTTTTGGACGTTAAAAAAAAAAGTCATTGTATAATTTACAATGAAAAAACCTAAATTGACATTCCCACAATTCCACTTAACATGTTTTTTTTTTTTTTTTTTTTTTTTGTGGAAATAAATAGTTACATACACTCACCTAAAGGAACACCTCTTCAATTTCTCATTAATGCAATTATCTAATCAACCAATCACATGGGAGTTGCTTAAATTATTTTACGGGTGTGGTCCTGGTCAAGACAATCTCCTGAACTCCAGAATGAATGTCAGAAGGGGAAAGTAAGGTCAAATATATCAAATATATATAAATCAAATATACTGTACTATATATTTCTATTTTATATAAAATGTATATTTTACAAAATATTTTTTACTCTAAAATTACTATAAAATCAAAGCCATAAATCTAACCAAGTTATGTCCCAAATTTGAAGTTGATATCACAAAAATTGAAGTTCCCATGAGATTTTGTTTAGGCGTAGTACCAAAAATAGCCACCGGGTGCCCTTGAATTCCATTGAATATTATATTTTAGAGGATAATATATATATTATAATTTTTAGAGGATAATATTAAACTATAATTTTTTATTTTTTATTGAAAAATACTGGATTATATGTTTTATTATTCAACTTTTAGCATAAAAACTTTAGTTTCAATCATTCCAAGTGGGTGCATCGACTTTATGTGACAAAGGTCAGACCTCCTGTTACGATGCAGACTTTTTTGGGTGCACTCTTGTCATAAATTCATCAGTTACTCTCCCTACATAATTTGTAACACAAAGCAGGGGTGGAATATCTATTTAGAGGCCTTAGACCTTTCCAACGATATATAATTTGTCATAATTAGATTAATAGTAATATAGTGAAGTAAAGTTAGGCGTCCCGGTAGCGGGACGGTGACAGTTAAGGGGTTAATTTTAAGATGCATCTTAAAATTAAATGAAATTAAGTTAATTCTTCAAATAAGAGCATAAAACGTCGGTATAGGAGATCTCAACGTAAACAAATCCTTCATCTTTATGGATTCGCACATCTGTTCTATATGCTTCACCCAGCTCTGACCTGTCACTGTCTGAATTATAGGGGTCACTCAGTAATGTCGGGGGCCTTCACAGTTCAATCGATGTGACCTTTCAACACTGTCTCATTATCAACAGCAAATGATAGAAAGAAAACCTCCACAGGTTTATTGCTAAATATTTTAAACAGCACTTGCAGGAGTTTTGTGTGCAGGTGTGAGTTTTATATTTCACTTGCTCATGCAAGAGTTTGAAAGAAATTGCCAAATGACTGAGGCGAAAGGTAATGCGGTTATAGTGGAGGTTTGGAAAGAGAGGAGACACTGAACACCAGGTGAGAAGTAACTCAATCTCACACAACGTTTTTACAAAGATTAAGTTAAAATCTGCACCTGAACAAAACCGACACAACACAACACTACCGTTGGAACTTGGATTTTTTTCCCCATGTTTTTTTGAAAGAAGTCTCTTATGCTTATAGAAGCTGCATTTACTTGATCAAAATATTATAAAATATGAATACACTTTAAAATAACTGTTTTCAATTTATTTCTATTTTAATTTATTTTAAATGTAATTTATTCCTGTGATGGCAAAGCTGAATTTTCAGCATCATTTCCAACACAGTCTCATGAATGATGCGTATCTATACCACTGATTATGCTACGCACTAAAAAACCCTGGGGTAGGTTTAGGGGGTAGGGGGTGGGGAGTTCGTGCCTATTATACGCCAAAAAGTGCGTATCATATGCACGCGAAAAACGCGTATACACGCAAAAACTGTTTTTGGCGCATAAATGCCACGAGATATGACATTCGTGCTAGATACGATCTTTAATGAGATCGTTCTTTCAGAATCATTATAAAAAATTGAATTTGCTTAAGAAACATTTCACATTATAGTCAATGTATTACTGATCACAAACTTTGAATGGTAGTGTTCAAATAAAGCAATTAATAAAAACGTATGTCCCAGTCTGACGTACATTTAAAAGAACCTTTTAGTCTTAGTCATTAAAAAGTTGACTCTTGCCAGTGTGGTTTTACTGTGTTCTGTTGTTACTCAGCAGCTATTGAACTTTTATCTGAAATTAACATTAAAAAAACATATATTTATGTAATTGGGCTTTTGATGAAAATCCAAATATACTCCAGGCCAAAAAAGCAAAACAAAAAGGGAGAAGCCAAAAATGGTAAAATATTTAAAATAACATCTGACCATTCCTCTTTATGACAACTTTTCATTTTTGGGAAGCAAGCCATTCTGCAATATTCTCCTGTACTTCAAAGCAAAAAATGTTTTTTCACATTGAAGAATCTCACCAATACCAGCAGCTAAAAAAGGCTTCCCACACAATGACACATCTTCCTCCATGCTTCACTGTGGTAGAGATACATTTATTATTATATTTCTCACCAGATTTTCGAAGACACCGCTCTGAAGCATTACCATGCAACTCGTGTTTCATTGCTTTCATAGCTCCCCAACAACTTCCCATTTTCTGCCAAAAACATTCTGTCTTTGATGTTTTTCTAAGACAGCAATGGCTTTTTAAGTAGTTCATTTGCTTAATTTGCTTAAATTTTGCTAGTTTTCTCACCAATATTTGTGGTTAAGACCAATAAAAGCTTTTTTCAAGCCAATTTCGGGCTTGGCCTGCACATTTGGCCTCCATGAGTGTTTCCGAGATCCAGTTCTTTGAACTATCCCAGGTCTCCCCTGCAGGTGATCTCGAACAGATAGGCTCTTTTCTTTCTCAATGTTTACTTTCTAACCGCACAACTAGTGACCTTTGGGGGAACAAAAACGGATCTGGAATGCAAATTAAAAGAAATTGGCTTTATGTGCCACTGCTTTCATGTATTTGGGGAAAATGTGGTGCATGATGAAAGACTGATGACACACACACACACACAATGGATGCCCCCAGCCCTCACTGACACGAACCACTACATGAATCATAGTCAGAAACAGAGCACTCTATACAAAGCAATATGAAAAGCCGAACATCAAAAGAATCTTTCAACATTTGGGTCAGTGTAAGGCTCACTTCCTTCCAACCACCTCTTACTTTCTGAAATTAGCACATCTCTGTGAGTCCTGTTGCTCTGAGGGAGGACAGCTCAGATAATGATCTTATGATCTATAAATGAGACGTCCCTGAACACTTCTGCAGGGCTACAAAAACCTATTATCACCAAACCAACCAGTTGTGGCCACCATTAGCACCCCAGACAGACCATTATGACCATTTAGCAAAATGTCAGCAATTCTGCTATAGGCTAGAAATGCTCTGTCTAAAGGAAACCATCAATAAAGGTTTCTGGGGAAGGTATGGAATAACACTGAAATGTCAGAATATCCATTGTACAACCAGGAAACATGGGTAAAAAACTAAAATCAATGTAAAATCAAACACGTGATCAACATGGTGGCACTCACGTGAATGTACAAAGTCGATGACAAACATTCTCTTTAAAGGGATACAGCGATATGAAATGAAATTAGTAGATATGTAGGTGCAACGTTCTTTATAGTCAACAGAATGATTAATGTTAAATGAGCATTTGATGACTGAAAAAGAAGTATGTACAATTAAATTGAGCTGAGCTGTCTCCTCAGTAGATCACTATTGAACATCTTGGCCACATGGAATAGATTATTGCAATTCGCTTTACTACGGAGATGATGCTCAGGCACTTAAGCGTTTACAGAAAATCCAAAATGCCGCAGCAAAGGTGATAAACTCGACAAAGAAATATGATTCTGTGACTCCTTTATTATTTTCACTAAAGTGGCTGAGAATTATTTACAAAATCCTCGTCCTTGTTGTTAAGCTGGCTCCTGTGTATTTGTCCGGTTTGGTGTCAATCTACATCCCCACTAGATCCTTGAGATCAGAAAATGAACAATTTCTTTGGAGAATCAAGACAAAATACAAACACAAAGGTGATAGAGCCTTTCTCGAGCAGCCCCTAAATTGTGGAATAACCTTGAGGTGTGTGTGGGGGTGGGCGGGGATGGGGGAGTAATCTGATTACATAACTCACATTACTTGTAATGCATTACGTCAACACTAGGCATGACAGCATTACTCATAATTTAACATGTCAAGTTCCTTCTTCAGCCAGTCACACTTACTTATTACTTTCATGTGTATACACACTAAAATCTCTCTGTTCGTTATTCTGACAGCTGTAGGGGGTAAAAAGAAGCTAATGACTGACTGCTGTCATCATATCTGCGTCAGTTTCTTGGGGAACTCTGAGACAATTTCTAAAAATAGCCACCATCCGTTTTTTTTTTTTTTTTGCTGTGTCACAAGCTCTCGAGCTAAATATAGAAGAGTGTGACGCATTATGAAGACGCATCGTGTGATTTACATCATCACAGCTGCATCCCACCACTCTCACATAGATCTTGACCTTCATGAGTATGTAAATTCAGTCCAGTGGAAGATCAGTACGTGCGTGAGAATGAGAGATTGTGGGACCAATTCATTTAGGTTACCCAAAAGATTGTGTTAGCATGGATGCTGAGGGGAGTTATGTAACCATGTGCGGAAAGAGCAAGTGCTTCATTGTGACATTTTCCAGGAACAGGGCATTGATGCTGTTGTAATGATCCATCACTTAAAGAAACCATCCTGCGGAAAGCTACACAAAACACATCCATCACTGCACAACCAGTGGTAGATACTCACACATGCACAAACAAGTTGGAATTTATATGGTAATTACATAATCCTATCGTGTTTCTCGAGCCCACTTGAGCATAGTCATATTCTGACTGTGCATACATTACTGCATTAACCAATCCAAGACCTAAGTCTCATCACTCAAATATGACACTCATATTATCTGTGCATATGCATTCTCATCACATTCTCAACCACTTACAAAAACAATGCGCTATAAAAAACAAATGGCCAGACTCTTCAACAAGTTCTCAAGTTTCTCAAGATTAAGTCTCCACACAAAATTATATGTCCCTTGCTACGTTCAATTGTTCTTTCCCCAGCATGTTATTGCAGTGAACTGGTTAAAAGTGTATTTTATGCTTACACTGGCAGAGAACATAAAGTATTTGGGTGTGTTTGTCGATATTGTACCAGTCCTGCTCCTGGAGTTATTCCAGAAATTGCTGCTGCTGACCCCAGAACAGCCTGCTGATTCATCCACCTGCATTTCACCCTTCTCTTTTTCTTTTCTCTCTCTCTCCTGGTTCTCTGTTCCAGCACTGAACTTGTGAACTTCCATTTTAGTGCTTGAATGGCTGAGACATCACACACACTTAAACTCAAAATGGAAACATCTACGTTGACTGGTTTTACTCAAGTCAAAAATGTTATTAACATCACAGAATCAGCATAAACACATTAATTTATAAGAAATTAAGTTAATAGAAATAGCTCTTCGAGGTAACAACTGATGAAGCACGTTCAATAGCCTACAAACAGACATGCAAATATTGTTTTATGTAAAAGATAAATATGTATTGAGAGACTAACCTTAAAGGGGATAGTTTTTTGTCTGAAAATAAAAATTCTGTTACAATTTGCTCACCCCCATGTTGTTTCAAACACATAACATTTTGAAACAATATATATATATATATATATACACAGTGTTGTAGTCGAGACTCGGACTTGTCTCGTACTCGAACATTTTTTTTTTAGGACTCGGAATTATTCCCGAGTCCACTCGAGTTCAATTAAAAATATTTATCATGATTATTAATGTATGTTAATAAAATATTTCTTTAAATTGATTGACACGCCCAGTGATTGGTGATTTTCTAGTGCGCAACTGCGCATGACAAATTGTAATAAAATTACTTTTAACACCACCTACTATGTGGCCTTTTTACCCTAAACTGATCATATTTTTTAAACTCTAAGTAAATTCAGTAAAAAAAAAAAAAAAAAGGATTTCTCTAAGTAAATAAAAGTAAATTAGGTAATCAACCCTCACTGGTCTCGGACTCGACTCGGACTCGACCGTCTCTGGTCTCGGACTCGACTCGGACTCGACTCTCTCTGGTCTCGGTGTCGACTCGGACTCGAGTGAGGTGGTCTCGTGCATATATATATATATATATATATATATATATATATATATATATATATATATATTATATGAAACCTAAGAGGTTTCTTTTTCCTCCATTGAAAGTCAAGCTACCAAAAATGTTACATCCAAAAAAATCATACAGGCATTAATCCATTTGAATTGAGCAGTTTTATCCAACTCTTGGGAAGATTTTATATGATGAACAGTTTCTTGGGTTTTCTTAAAAATGTTTTTTTTTTAATGGAAAAACATGGGATTTAAAACGACATGAGGATGAGTAGATGACATTTTGGTTGAAATATCCCTTTAACTCAACCCCAAAACAAAAACATTGACATTTTTAGAATAGCAGATAACATTCTGCTCTTGATTTATTGCCAATTGAAGACATCCAAGATTCGCCTAAGGAAGGTTTTGTCAGATTCAGTTAACTTCTGGGGACAAATCTATAATTAAATCCATCGACCCATGCACACAAACAGTAATTGTACCTCACATTAACATTGTCATCAATTACCTCATGTCTTTTAAACCCTGTATGATGTTCTTACTTCATGGAACATAAATGGAGTTAGGCAAGCCATACCTAGCCTATCAAGATGTTCGGTCTAGGAACTCACAACAATTGGCATACCTCAATCCGAGGGGCGGGATAAAACGATGTCTTTCAATATCCCTCTGCACGCAATAGGATAGCGCCACAACCAACCAGAGCAACGAACGGCTGTGGATGAGTGCGTCCAATGCGTTTTCCCTCCAGCGGAGCAAGTTGATATATTAAACTTTTGCCATATCCGGTCGTCAAAACTCTGAACACATCTTCCTTTTTTAAGAATGACTTAAGTGACGCTCTCTTAACTCCAAGTCATCCAGAGTTGCGGCCAAAGCGAATCGAAAGACCGCTGTTCGCCAGCAGCATCTTGTTAGTTTTTAAGTAGCACCAGTGAATGTCTAATTGAAGAGA
Organism: Pimephales promelas; assembly: GCF_016745375.1. The sequence goes on from NW_024121233.1 coordinate 10,899,445, forward strand.
ATTGGCACTCGCTGGTTACTTCCGGTTTCTGGACTGGCGGCAGTAACACGTCTCTGTCCATGCGGGGGCGCTCACGGTCGAGTGCAGAATGAATGGGAGTCTATGGAGTTTTACCCCCAGAAATCCACTTTTCTCAGGATTTAATTTTTTGTCAAGTAATTTGAAAGTTGCATTCAAGAGAAAGAAACACATTTAGCCGTTTAGCTCCATAGACTCCAATTCATTCTGCACTCGCCCGCGATCACCTCTAGTAGAATTCTAGTGGAACTGCAACCAAGATGATACACAATGGGGTATTATAGGAAGTGCCAAGGCTCTCCGTTAGACGGGCTCTGGTAGCAGGGAAATCACCTATGGAAAATCACAGCGCAGAACCGTCACAACTGTGCCGTCATTGTGTTAAGCCCGCCCACCAACTCTATACACGATGTGATTGGCCTGACCAGAGTTTGGTTTTTCCACTTCGAAAGCCAACGGAGAGTTGCTAGACCACACTCTGCTGCAAAATAATTTTTGCTGCCGCTAGGGTGTGTCTAGATTTCTAGGCTAAAATGAAGTTAAATGTCCAAGTTGATCTTTTGAAAATGAGTAGTGACCATGATGGCTTTAAAGCAAGGTTCAAGTTCATGGTTCATTGTTTGTGAGGACTTTTTTAATTTAGAATTTAAGGCCCAGCGCCAAAACGCAATAAAAGGCAAGAACATTTATATAGGATGCAAACGCCTCAGAAATATACAATGCTTCCTCTCACATATGAAATTAAAATAATAGAAATGCTTTCCCGAGGAGACATTCATAATCAGGAGGAAATTCTGAATCTGAATGAAAAGCAATGAAAGACATTATTATATCACCCAGAACTGGGTTATTTAGGGATAAAATGAGCTCATATAATACCCCCTGTGGCCAATGCAAAATTACCTCTAAACTAATTGAAATACCATTCAAAATGATTACTCTAGTGTCTAGTTAAATTGTGTGTGTGTGTGAGCCTGCTAATCTGCTATTCTGTTTTTAATTAACACTAATATTTAGCCAACTACAGGAAAGCAAATTTATTAATAAAGTGAAAATATTCAAAAAATAATATTTAATTGCAAAATATCCACACTCATAAATGTATTTCTAAGCATATTAAGATAAAATAAAAAATGCAGAATTGAACTGAATACAGTAAAACCCTTATCTTGACGTAGGCTACTGTATATATATATATATATATATATATATATATATATATATAGAACAGAAAAACAAAATGTTATGTCAGGACAAAAGGAAGAACAGAGACTCTTACGTCATTCGTGAACCATATAGTGTGAATAGAAGGTCGGAGTTCTGTCACACATGTCCTAATGGAGAGGATGTCTGACACAAACACACTCACACAGACATAAATGATGGTCATTCTGCCGGAATCTTCAGAGGATGTGGAGAACAGCAGGCTTCCAGGCACAATCTGTATTTCTCAGATCCTCCTCACATTACCCTTCAATCACACCTCCTCCTGGGAGCCATAATTATAGGAGGTGTTCTGCTGTTGTGGTTTTGTACATTTGTTCCCAGAATGTGCTCTTTTGTCAGCATCAACACCTGTGCTGGGAAGGTTAAGTCTGAACGTCACAATGTCATGGGTAATTCAAACCTCTAGACAGACACGATTATCACTGAGACTTGGAGGTAGGATCTTTTGACGTGGACCGGTAAGCAACCACATAGAAAACACCCCCTAGCAACAACCTAGAAGCATCTAAATAGCAACACACTGGTTGTCAGGCATAATACCTTGTAAAGCCATATGAAATTAAAAAGAGAAAATCTTTGCTGCACTGTAAAAAAAAAAGTAAGTTGGTTGCCTTAAAATTTTAAGTTCACTGAACTGGAAAAAGTGAGTTAATACAATGAAGGAGAATAATTTAATCATCAGAAACTCAAAATTATATGTTATCTGAACTAAATAAATTATTTAAGTTGATTTGACAAAAGAAAAAATGTGATTACTACACTGTAAAAAAAAAATGTTGGTTTAACTTAAAAAAGTAAGTAATCTGGGTTGCTTTAAAATTTTAAGTTGATTGAACTGGAAAAAGTGAGTTAATACAATGAAGGAGATTAATTTAATCATCGGAAACTCTAAATACTAAGTTATCTCAACTAAATAAATTATTATAAAGTTGATTTGACAAAAGAAAATATGCTGTGCTAACAAATATTGAAAATATTTTTTTACAGTGTGAGCAAACTAACATAAGCAAATATGGTTCAGATGTTGGTGCGGATGTTATTATTTATGGCATATGGCTTAAGTAAGATGAAGTTGCACATAAAATGCTTATACATATCAGTTGTCACTCTATATCTTCCTATAAAATGACTTATAAGATCATATTTTATATACATTTTGATATTTGCTCAGTTTTAAAATCAAAGCTCTGAACTTACAACATACCTCGGTTGTAACGAGTGGATATTTCAGTCAAAGTGGCTCTTCTATCAGCTTGAATCAGTCGGCCCAATCTCAGTTGGCCCAAGGCATTTTCGCCCACAGGACTGCCGAATACTGGATGTTTTTCCCTTTGTAAACCCTAGAAATGGTTGTGTGTGAAAATATATAGACTATAAACCATATCAATTACACACCATGAAGGCATGTACTGAAGTATATTGTGTTTCAGCAAAGTTTTCTTTTCTTTTACTTTCTTTAAGGTTCTGCACACTCACACAGAGGAAGAGATGTCAGTCTTACCTACAAATGAGCGTATTTGTCACCAAAGCACTACAGGCGACCAATCTAAAGCTAATTTTATTTCCCCTGTAAATGATTAAGTACGCCCCCTTCACCTGTTTCCATCAATTAAACATTCAGTGGCTGTATATGTGATACTGAGAGAGGCGTGCTTAACTGAAGGAAATGTGTGTAAGGATGACTCATTGATGGATCATATTCACTTGGAGGGAATTACTGGCATTTATCAATTATGTGGTTTGAAATTTCATTTACCAAAATTCAGTAGAATAAGTTGCAGCTCCTGAAGTCCAGATATTCAAATATGGCTTAGGTCACGACTCACGAGTGTGAGTGGATATGACAATGTTGATAAATTTGACTGCTGTGAGCAAGACATGCTGCTGCTGTACAATATAGCATGAATTATCCATAGCAGAGCTATTACAGGTGGAGCTGGGGAGGGTGGTGGTTTTCTGAAAGTAAACAGCAATAGCAAACTACAATACTGCTCTATTTTTTACTCACTGTAAAAAATGATCGTGATTTTAACAGTAAAAGACTGTAAAAATGCTACAGTGAAAAACTGTTAATAGGTTAACAGAAAGTTTCCTTACTATATACAGTAAATAACTGTGATATATGGTACATTTAATGTAGTTTTACTGTAAAATACTGTTAAATTTACAGTATTTTACAGTATTTTGTAAAAAAAAAAATTACATTTTTTTTTTACAGTTTTTGGAAGTGAGAAAGAAGAAGTCATTGTATAATTTACAGTGAAAAAATGTAAATTGACTTTCCCACAATTCCCTGCGTGACACTTCACATTTAATGTATTTTAACTGTTTATTCATAATTTTCTTAGTTTTTTTTTTTCTTATCAGTTATGTTCATTAGGGTTTTATGTTACATTTAACCTTGTTAAATTAATTCTTATTTCATTTTTAAAATTTCAACATGTTACCATGATGGTGTTTAACCATCGTTAAAGACGTATGAACTCTCTTGTGGAAGAGCTGATAATGATGAGCTCTGATTGTTCATTTGCCTCTCATTATTGCTGTGATTGATGGCTGTTGGTGTATTGAAATTGAACAAAACAGATATTAATACTTCAAAATGTCAGTAAATTTTCATTATGTCAAATAATGAAATACAGTTTATTGCTGTAAAATTAAATACGGTCAAAGACTGTAAAACCTAAAATGTTGCTACCGTACTTTTAACAGGAAAACTCTGGTAACAGATTTTTTTTTTTTACAGTGCTGTTCATATGTATACATAAGAAAGAAAACTTCTGTTTTATGTCGATTTAAATAAACATTAGGCAGTAAACAGTAGCCTACATACTGTGCAGTGTTCAGTAAGCAGTAGTATCCTACTCTGTGCCTATGAATGGTTGCTGTTGGTTACAGATAACCAGCTTAGTCATACCAAACAGCTCATGCAGCAGCATTAATCTCTCCTCTCACTCTTTCTGAAATCTAGAGTGGTTACAGACCTAAATCTTCAGCTTTGCTACGTCAATACAGCACACAATTGTGACTCATCGGGCCAACAACCAATCACATCGCACCACCTTATTACGTTCTCTGCACAACCTGCTTATCCGTCCCTTACCCTTCCCAAAGGGGACATCGTCATCATCGGGATGTTCTCTCTCTGGCAGCATATAAAGCTCCTCATACAGTAAACAGCTTTAAAACACGCTAGACACAATCCACCACTGTCACTGAGGCTTATTTAAACGTTGTTAAAGTGATAACGGACAATTAGATCAGTCATCTGTTTGCTTTAAAATGTAAACATTGACACAAAGCAGGACATGCACACTTAGCGCATTAGCATTTCTGCAGTTAATCAACAGCTTTAGCTTGAGTGTCTGTCATCAACACCCCTATAAACCTTTATGAATAAAGCTATCCTGTTCATCATCTCCTTATCACTGTCTGGCAGTCACACTACGCTGAGTATGTCCCTTTTTAACAGCAGTTATTTTGACCCGTATAAGCCTGGATGATCTGCTTAGCGAGTAAATGCTAACAGAGAAACTGCTATAGTGTGTGTGCGTCTTGCGGCTGGATACGATGCTCATAAAATAAGCTTTTAAATCCAGGTTTGTCCATGATGTATTGAAGGTGGCTTCTAATATACTGTTTACCGTTTACACAACACTGTTTTCAACTCAAAATGGAAAACTTTTTATGCGTTTTGGCGTTTTAGAGGCCTGAAAACGCATTTTTGGGCTTTTGAAAACTACACAGTTATTGTCTCTGTACTAAACTACAAAAATAAATTACGGTGAAGTGATACGTGTTCAGTCTAGGCGTGTACTTCTTTACAAAGTGACATCGCCATCTAGCCTATTTGTCTAGTCGGCTTGGCAGCATTTTTACAACTGCAGGTCCAAAATGTGATGAAAAGACTTAAAAATGTGTCAAGGTAATTTTTATGACCTTATTGTTCGAGCTCATGGGTCTTTAGGCAGCCCACTGACCTCCACAACCTTGGAGAAACACTTTACGGCAACAGAAGAATCAGCATCAATGCATTTTTCAATAACACACATACGCCATCGGATTGTTATAGCAACATGTCACTTGCACATAGCAATAGGATTTCACACATGGCAATGATGAAATGCAAAGCTCTCTGAATCTTCGTGAGATTTGAATTTCTTATTTGCTCCTGCTGCGTGAAGGTATCTTATGAGCTTATCCCTTAACACAAGCGATCTATCTGGTTTAACAGCTAGAGATCAGAAGGGGATGCTGAAACTGTAACTCAGACCATGTTAGGCATATTGCACACAAAAATGGGAAGAAATGGAAGAATTTGCTGAGACCTTTCCATGCTTGTTTATTATTGTGGTAAAGCCTATATTTCAGATTTACCCACCCATGAAGTTATCAATAGTGTAATAGATTATATAAAAACAAATACTAAAATATTGTAGTTTTGGAAACGTTATGGTTTATGGAGCCCCTAAAGGGACATGATGGTGAAAAATATGTATATATAATGTGAGAAAATGTTTCCTTTTTTTCTTTTTTGCGTTATCTCAAAAATATTTTGTGTTCCCCTGATAAAACTTTGTTTCTCAGGGGAACACAACACATTTGCAAGAGAATGCAAAAGCATTGACAAATAATTTGTATTTTTATTTTTTTTTTAATAATTTTCATATTTATTTTCCTTCTACATGCCCTTATAAAATGCAAACAAATAGATAAATTAATACATTAATTTTAATTCATAAAATTTATAAATAGTATGTTGTTTTAACACCGACATTTTGTTGAATTGAAAGTGAATTTTAATATATCAAATTAATAAACAGCCCACGTTGATATATAAACATATATTTCAGTATTGTATAAAAACAAACAAATTAAATAAATGTATAACATTAATAAATAGTATGTTTATAAAATAGTGCAGTATTCAAAACTTGATGATTGATGGCCATATATAAATAAATTACTTGTTTTATTACATACAAAAATATTGTAGTGTTGGAACTTTTTGGTAATTGACTATTGTATATTAAAAATAAACAAATAAATAAATGCATCATTTTAAATTCATTAAATCAATAAAAAAGTACACTAATATAAAATTACAAAAATGTTTCAGTAATGGTAACTTGTGGACATGTGACTATATAAATTAATAAATTAATAAATAGCATGTTTATACACTGTAAAAAAATATTTTCAAGATTTGTTATCACAACATATTTCCTTTTGTCAAATCAACTTAAATAATTTATTTAGTTGAGATAACTTATTATTTTGAGTTTCTGATGATTAAATGAATCTCCTTCATTGTATTAACTCACTTTTTCCAGTTCAATCAACTTAAAATTTTAAGGAAACCAGGTTACTTATTAAGTTAATCCAACAATATTTTTTACAGTAAAGTCCATTAATGTGAATGGATTGATTGGATGGATGGATGGATGGATGGATGGATGGATGGATGGATGGATGGGTGGATGGGCGGATGGATGGATGGATGGATGGATGGGAGGATGGATGGGTGGATGGATGGATGGGCGGATGGATGGATGTATGGATGGATGGATGGGCGGATGGATGGATGTATGGATGGATGGATGGGCGGATGGATGGATGGATGGGCGGATGGATGGATGGATGGATGGATGGATGGACGGATGGATGGATGAATGGATGTGCGGATGGATGGATGGATGGGCGGATGAATGGATGGATGGATGGATGGATGATGGGTATTTTGGCCCCTCATTTCAGAAGACCTCCATCTCGTGCCACTAATACAGCAGTATCAGGAGCACAGTGGCAGGCTGAGTCATGTTGTTATAGGTGTACATGGTGAGGAGTAATTCTGGACTAAAGCTCTGTTTTGAAAGCCTCATGTCAGGTGAACACAAATATTATGACTCATGCTGTGAAACTATGAGAGAAGTGTACGCCAGAGCATAAATCTTTTACCCTGCATGGCACTCAACTATTCACTGACGGGTAAAAAATATAGGCTATACAGTACACAAACCCAAGAGCAAGTAAGAGTACAAATGTTGCCGCAGCTCCGTAGATCATTGTCGAGGGACTGGCGGTCTGATCGTGTTGCAGTGAGAATTAATGCAGAGAGGAGGTTAGTTGGTTTCACAATATTCTTTCTCTCATTTCAGCCCTTCTGTTCATGAGAGGACAATTCGCTGACTGAGGATTTAGAGTACAGTCAGCGCTTTCAACCAATCTAAATTTGGCTAGCTTCACTGCACATGTAAAAAAAAAAAAAAAAACATTAACAGTCTCCAGGGACAAGCAGAGGATGGACAAATATTATTATGGAAGGATGAAGAAGATGTATGCAGAACAATTAAGCCAACAAACGAAACAGTGAGCTATAGTGCACAGACAATAACCATCAATGAACTGAGGGACCAAAGGAACTTAAATAATGGTACAAACAAGGTTAATAAGGAGACACAGAAGAACTAAGAGGACTAATCATATCAGTATTGGTATGACAACTAATAAGAGGCAGGAAACTAGACAAAGGAACCAGATGTGACTGAATGAAAACAAAAAACACAGAACTTCATCGTGACGATATGTCGATCTTTAGACATTTTGTTTTCATCTTCCCACACCATAAAGAAAAAGAAGTGCATTTTCGCATACTTTTAAAAAGTGTAGGCCTATACTTATTAGAGAAATAAAATACTGTAAAAGAGTAAAATAATGTACAAAGTGAATAATGTTTTTGGAAACATACCATTAAATGAAAACATATTAAAGATTACATTTATATTAAATGCAGCTAGCTGAACTTTTAAGTAGGGCTTAATATAGACCCACTTAAATAGGACTTAATAATAATAATAATAATAATACATCATACTTGTATAGCGCTTTTTTGGACACTCAAAGACGCTTCACATGGGACAAGGACAAAATAAAGCAAAAAATAAAAATAAAAATAAAGGTTCTAAGGAAATGCTAGTTTGAACAGATGAGTTTTGAGTGCTGTTTTGAAATTTGATAGTGAAACAGAGTTTCTAATGCATGTAGGGAGTGAGTTCCAAAGGGTGGGGGCAGCAATGGCAAAAGATCGATCCCCCAATGTCCGGCGATTTGTGCGGGTGATCTGAGTAAGGCGGTTTGTGCCGTATGAGCGCAGGTGACGGGTGGGTTGGTGCTGTACCAGGAGTTCAGTGAGGTAGGACGGGGCCAGGCTATGGAGGGACTTGTAGGTGAGGAGGAGGAGCTTATATTGAATACGATAGCGTACAGGAAGCCAGTGGAGCTGCTGAAGAACGGGGGTGATGTGTTCCCGGGACTTGGTGTGGGTAAGCAAGCGGGCGGCTGAGTTCTGGATGTATTGTAGCTTTTGTAATTGATTAGTAGGTAGTCCATAGAGAAGGCTATTGCAGTAGTCGAGTCTTGAAGTTATGAAGGCATGGATGAGGATTTCAGCTGTTGACAGGGTTAGGGAGGGGCGAAGACGGGCGATGTTGCGGAGGTGGAAAAAGGATAGTTTAGTGACATGATTGATGTGTGTTCGGTAAGAGAGGGTGGAGTCCATTATGATACCAAGGTTTCGAACGGAGTGGGAGGGGGATACAATATTTCCATCGATATGAAGACTGAAGTTCTGTAGTCTAGGAAGGAGTGATTTTGGGCCGGTGATAAGGAGTTCAGTTTTATTGCTGTTTAATTTGAGAAAGTTATTGTCCATCCAGGTCTTTAAGTCGGAAATGCAATCGGTGATGGTGGAGAGGATAGCCGGGGTGATGGATTTGGTGGATATGTAGAGTTGGGTATCATCGGCATAGCAATGAAAATGGAGTCCATGGTGACGGATGATCTTACCGAGGGGAAGCATATAAATGGTGAAGAGGAGGGGGCCAAGCACGGAACCTTGGGGAACACCATAGTTGGCAGGGGAGGTGTGGGAGTTGCAGTTATTAATAGAGACAAAATGGTGACGGTCAGAGAGGTAGGAGGTTAGCCAAAGAAGTGCTGTGCCAGAGACGCCAATAGATCTAAGCCGATGAAGGAGGACTGAGTGGTCAATAGTGTCAAATGCAGCGGAGAGGTCGAGGAGGAGGAGGATGGATATGGAACCAGAGTCAGCAGCAATGAGGAGATCGTTTGTGACTTTAAGAAGGGCTGTTTCTGTACTGTGGTGTGGACGGAATCCGGATTGAAACGTTTCAAATAATTGAGAGGAGTGGAGATATTGGTGGAGTTGTGTGATGACGGCACGTTCCAGAATTTTTGATAATAGTGGGAGATTGGAGATGGGTCTGAAGTTTTCCAGATTGTCAGGGTCCAGGCCCGGTTTTTTCAGGAGGGGTGTGATGGACGCAAGTTTTAGTGGGGATGGAACGGATCCAGACATGAAGGAAGTGTTAATGATGTTGGTGATAAGAGGGATGAGGATTGGTTGACAGGCTTTAAAGAGCTGTGAGGGTATCGGGTCAAGCTGGCAGTTGGAGAATTTCATAGTTGAAAGGAGTTTGGAGGTGTCAGAGGGAGACAGAGGAGAGAAAGAGGAAAAACTGTCAAGTGTGAGGGGAGTAAGTTGATGTTCAGGGAGCGGAGAAACTGAGGAAGTTGATGTTAATGAACAATGTATGGTATGGATTTTGGAATGGTAGAATGACAGGAAGTTGTTACATTTGTCTGTAGTGAAAGTGGAGGTTATACTATCCTTAGGTTTGGTCAGTTTTGCAAATGTGGAGAATAGGGTGCGAGCGTTGGAAGAATTTGAATGGATGAGTTGTGAATAGTAGTTAGCCCGGGCATTTTTGAGAGCAGAATTGTATGTGGTTATGGCGTGCTTATAGGCTTGGGCATGAACAGTGAGGCCGGATTTTTTATGAATCCTTTCAAGTTGTCTTTTTTGTCTTTTGAGAACGTGAAGATCCGGGCTGTACCAAGGTGCAGAGTTGGAGAAGGAGACTGAGGCAGTTTTGAGCGGGGCTATTTGGTTGAGGCAGGTGGAGAGTGAGTGATTGTAAAGGTTGACTAGATCGGAGGCAGTTGGAGCAGAGGGAAGCGAAGAAGTTGAGATGGCATGGGATATGGAGGAGGTCAGGGCGAAGTGACTAATGGATTTCAGGTTTCGAAATGTAATTGTTCTGGTGTGTTTGGCAGAAGGACAGGGGGTGATGATATCCATAGTGATAGCCAGATGATCAGAGATTGTGAGGTCGATCAGTGAAAGGTTATGTATAGTGAGAGAGGGTGTGGAACAGACCAGGTCAAGGATATGTCCGTGATTATGTGTAGGCGAAGTGACATGCTGAGTGAGGTTGAGGCAGTTTAAAATGTCCAAAAAGTCAGATGTGAATTTTGCTTCCGGAGAGTCGATATGAATGTTAAAGTCACCAATGAGGAGGACGGACGGTGAAATAGAGGACAGCTGAGTTACAAAATCTGTGAAATCGGAAAGAAATGATGAGCAAGTTTTGGGAGGGCGGTAGATGACTGCGGCAATGAGTGATTTGGAACCAGGAAGTCTAAAGGCCAAATGTTCGAATGAGGATACAACCGGGATGGGGATGGGGCGGATCGAAATAATGCTGCGGTAAATGACTGCAATGCCACCACCTCGCCGGTCCAGACGGGGATTATCAATGAAAGAGTATCCAGGTGGAGTGGTCTGATTTAATGCAATATAGTCCATGGGTTTGTGCCAGGTTTCAGTAAGACAGAGAAAATCCAATTTATTGTCAGTGATGAATTCACAGAGGAGCAGACTTTTATTGTTGAGTGATCTTGTATTGAATAGCGCTGTCTTGAGAGGCTTTTGTTTTGAAATCCAAGTGGCGGAAGTTGAGACGGGCAGGAGGTTAGATGAAGTCACGTGATGAGTGCGCGGATGACGTATGCGGATGTTGTTGTTGCGCCGATGTCCAGGCGGGAGTGAACTACGGCTGGACCAGAGAGAAGGAATACTGTTTTCGGCGTTGAAGTAGTAGGAAAGATTGCGACGGGAGCCTCGGTGGATGTAAGGGCGACGACGGAGAAGACAATGTTGTTGCAAAGTAGAGATGATGTCCAATGGGGGAGGTGCGTAGTAGTTGAGTCCGAGGAGCTGTGAGGACGTGAATCGAAGCGCCATGGTCAGAGCCGTAGATGATGAAATCCACAGAGAGGCCAGCAAAAAGGTCGACAGTAGCCGCATAGCTGACAGGCTGCTCCGGAGTGCGAGCCGGCCAGTAGTCAGGCTATGTTGCTGTAATCACTGCAGAAAACAGCGGGGATGTGCCGAAGGCGAGAGCTGGCTTGGTGGTCACAGCAGAAACACAACGTGACAAGCAGCAGATACGGCGACCAGGCAGAGATACAATCCAGATTTTGAGGCAGGAACAAATACCATCGGTACCAACAAGGTCAGTAGGTAGTACCGTTATGTTGCAGACAAACGTTTCGTCCAGAGTGAGAAGCGGCAGCCAAAACGCGCCAGCGTCCTCTCACATCCGGGGATATCCGGGGATGATTATCCCCGGATAAGTAGGACATATTAATAAGTAGGCTAATTACTTATATTGTTTTTGAAATATACAGTACACAGTAAACGTTTTTTTTTTACCAACATATTGAGTCACTATGTGGGGTTATTTTCCAAAAATGTTGTGTGTGTTAAAATTTTCCCTTTTTGAGGGTCTGTAAAAAATGTGTCTTTTTTGTATCTCCCTTTAAATGCAAATGAGCTCCCAGCAAAGAGGGCGGAGCTTCAAGAGCTCTTGTGTGTGGCTGTGTCCCAATTCGCCTGTTGTAAAATGCTTAAAGTGGCATGCAATTGCATTTGTGTTACGTACTGTAATGCATGTGAAAAGACAGATGCTATAGTTTGAGCAGACTCACAAATGTGCTCTACCATAACAACTCTTCTCAAGGGGCGGGGTTTATGTAAATTTGAGGGTTTGTGATGTCACTAACCTAGGAAGAAAGTCATTGTAGTCCCTATCAGCCATTTTTGTAGTCCTTAAAAAACAATTTCTTTAATCTTCCTTTGCTTTGAACTCTGAGGGTTGTAACTTTGCAGATGTTGTTTATGCTCAAACAGCAACATTACAAAACTTAAGTTAGAAAAGTGAAATCATAATTAACCAACCCTTTAAAATAATATTGAATAATTGACTACAGTTAAATATATAATCAAATACTTCACATTTAGTATAAGTGTACATTAAAGCATGAACATTATTTAAAAATACTTTTTAATTATTTAAAATTATTTAAAAATACTTTAAAGTAAAACTTTTACTTAAGTTGCCTTCAATTTCAAGTGACATTATCAGCAGATTCAATACAATTAAGCACACTTTCTTTTTCACAAGGGCAATATGCACAGTTTACATAAGGTAATTCTTCAAGATACAGACATGAACTTTGTTATAGGCATATCTCTCCAGACTGCAAAGAATGCTTCACTAGCGGTTTTCAGTATGTCTCACTCAATAACATACAGTTATTCAGTCTCCCAGGCCTCTGAAATGCTGTCTAGCAGCACAGACTCTCTTTAGGAGTGTAGAAAATGATGTATTGCTTTTCTTCATGGTTTTACCTGCCCTCTGCAGTGCGGTGCTGTAAGTTATTTATGTCTGGCATCCATCGACTGCATTTAAAATCACATCAGAATGATTTAAGGTCCACACAAACATTTAACAATCTGTTTGTCAACGTCTTATCTTTATTGATTGTCAGCCCACAGTCAAATTCTTCTTTGTTTTTTTTTTTTGTTCTTGTTTTTTTTGAAAGCACATTAATTGAATCTGGCGTATGCATAATTTTTAGTCGCATAAATGACTATAAACGCAAATAGAGTGGGATGTGCACACATGGAAGAAGCTTAATGGGGATTAATTGGATTACTGTAGTTAAATCAGAAAGCTCAAAATTATGAGGTCTTCATGAGGAAATCCTATTTCAGTCACTAGTGCAGTTAGACGCTAAAGGTTATATAACATTACATAACAGCGAGTACAGTTTCATTGACCTCTTGCTGCTGGAGGATGCAAGTAAGAGCATCATCCTCATTGCTGGAGTTAATTGGTTTTATTCTTAGAGGCTTAAAACTTGACTGCAGCGCAGAATGACGAACAAATCAAAACAGCTACAGCTAACTGTAGCATTATATTTTTATAACACACTAAAAGCATGTAATTAGTATATTTTTGAGTAGTCTATAAGTTTTGGGACATGCAATGTCACGAAATTATGTTAATTGACCTCTTTGTAAACTGTCTGACCTCATGTAAGCATTTAAAATGTAACTAAATCAATTTACATAAAATTATTTATTATTTTAAGTCAGTGCAGTGCTAGTCAACGGCATTCTCAAATTGTCCAAACTGTCATGAACTATATACATACGTGTTTCAGAGTTTGATTGTTGGTTAGCATTAGCAATTAGCTTGTGCAGCTTTGTTTACATCTTGGCTTTGGTTAGATTTGTTTCAAGTGGAGAAAGTTATTACATTTAGTAGCTAAAAGATGACGCAGATCACATTTTATTCAACGACAGACTATTTCTCATGATTTTTTAAAAGCTTTTACTTGTCTTGGAAAAAGATGGTTGCTAACCGGTGGCTACATAATGAGACTATAGAGGTTGTCTGGGTCATTTGACATCAGCATGCCAAACAGGTACATTCATTTACTCACTAGACCACTTCACAGCCTCACTGTGTTTATAATCAAGCTCTTGCAATCTAATCTAACTCAGGCTTTGCAGGGAAAATCTTTTTAAAGACTGAAAGAGTTGTCTGAAGCTTTTGGCGACACAAGTCATGCGATTGTGGTAGGTTATGTTTAGCTTTTTAACTGTGGCGATTGTATTTAGACTTTGAAATTTATAAAAGTTGTGTTCATTTGTGGATGTGTAAGAATCAAACGTTTGCTGGTCACAGATCATATTTTCTGCAATAATTCAAAAACCAATGGAAAAATCCTATTGGGTTTTTGTTGAGACAACACATGCAGAAATACATTATCACAGCAGTGCTCGATGTTGAATGACAACCATCACAAACTCCTCATCTTCTATAAAGTGCAAAGGGTTGGGGGCAATAATATTCCAAAAATCATGCACACTTCTTCACTTTGGCATAAAAAAAATTAAGTATAGGATTTGAGATGTAGCTACTAATCTTAATCTCGCATACTGTGATGCAAATGCACATTTGGAAGCAACCTCATAGCATCTGGTTATTAAAGAGCTTCCCATCTGACATATGAGCATTTCAAATCAACATTCAAAATTTGCCACATATAACTTTTCTTTTTATCCTTATAGTGAAGTGCATTCATTGTTTATTCTCCACACGAACGAGACTATGCTGTCTGGAGGAGGAATCCCGCGTGTCATGATACATTTGGCAAACAACGGAAGCACGACCAAGAGCACACCGCTGGAGGTGTGGGATATATCAGCCCACTGGAGAACATCCTGCACAGAATAAGTCAAGATTGATGGCAAAATCGTGTCTGAGAACTGAATCAATTCTTATCAGCAGAGCCATGGCTATACTCGCCTTACAAAGCAATTAGCAGAATAACTTGAACTGGGGAATTTCTTACAAAATTGGCATTGAGCATTAAATCACACAATCAAGGGTGGATCGAAAGAATTAAATCTGCGAATGGTAGCACAAATTCAAAGAATGTCCATCCCTTCAATACAAAAATCCGGTAACAGTCCTGCTTCCTGTGAATATGCTACTTATAATTGCAATAACTGGGTGCTAACTCTTTAAATACCCCTAAAACTAACCTTAACTCGTGTAGTTACTTCATATCATGTACCGTAAGTCCACTTACTGTAAATTAAAGTGCAACCAATAACACTTTCACAGGATGAATAGAAATAAGACAATAATAGTTGAAAAAATAAGAGTAACATTATATACTTATTTTAATCAGTTCACAGTAAACGGAATTGATTTAAAATTGTTTGGAAAGATCACTACACAGTGTAGAAGTATACAATGTAGTCATAATATGGGTCTTTTGTTGAGAAGGAATTAAATTAGGACATCTTACTGTACACCTACAACAGTGTAGGCAACTATGACCAATAGTCCTTGAGTTTAAGAGATGTGGGTTTGAATCGTGCATGTGGGCAAGGTAACAGCAATCCCTGTTACATTTAAAAAAAAGTCTAAAATCCTCTGCATATTTAATGAAATGCGGTATCCATATAGCATTACCATAAAAATAAAAGATATTAACGCAATTGTTCTAAACTGGTTTTGCTTCAGGATCCAGACATTAGACATCAGTATGCATATATCACTCAAAAGTCTATTATGCTGCATTTATTTGATCAAAAGTACAGTAAAAACAGTAATATTGTGAAATATTACTACAATGTTTTCTATTAGAATATATATTAAAATATTTTTTATCCCTCTGAATTTTCAGCAATATTACTCCAGTGTCACATGCTCCTTATGAAACAAGATATCATATACTATTGCATACTATAGTATACTATATACTATAATTTTTATTATTATTTTTATTGTATCAGTCACTATTTTGCCATAAACTAAACTAAAGCTGGCTTAATCTTTAAAAACAGTAATAATTCAATAGAGGTTAAATTAAATTTTTACCAAATCTCAAAATAAACATCCATTTTTATAATGTGCATTATATTGTTGTGATGACAATTCACTTTTAGCATTTATTTTAGTGCTTGATTTTTATCATAGTCAGGTATCAGTCTGAATTTTAACATCATGAATTCTTAAAAACAGTGGAAAAAGCTGGAAAATAACCAATTTTAAATTCAAAACTAAATTCAAAAATACCATATTGATCACCCACTAATCTAAATATTGGATGGCATGTGTCCCCCTCAATAGCTATGATGGTTACATCCCTGCTTTCACACATTTAAAAAAATGCTGGGTTGTTTTAACCCATCTTTGGGTCAAATATGTACAAACTCAGACATTGGGTTAAAGGGATAGTTCACTTTGAAATTAATTTTTGATATGTTTTAGCTTACCTCAAGGGCATCCAAAATGTATGCGTCTTGGTTTCCACAGTATTTTCAATTTTGATATTTTTCGGTCAAACCGTTGTTGTCTATCAGTCATATAATGGAGGTTATAAAGGGGGTCCACGTCAAAGAGCATGCACAGAGAAGTCAAAATTAAACATGATTGAATGATACACATTAGGTCATCAATGTGTACTTACATTTACGAGTCATTCAATCATGTTTAATTTGGACTTCTCTGTGCTTGCTCTTTGACGTGGACCCCCTAAACCTCCATTATATGACTGACAGACAACAACAGTTTGACCGAAAAATATCAAAATTGAAAATACTGTGGAAACCAAGACACCTACATGTTGGATGCACTTGAGGTAAGCTAAAACATATCAAAAATTAATTTCAAAGTGAACTATCCCTTTAAATGTTTAACCCAACATTTGGGTTTGTCCATATTTGAGCCAAATTTTGGTTAAAACAACCCAACATTTTTTAGAGTGCAGTTTTAGGAGCCAAGAGAAATGACAAGGTGATTCATGCTCCCTCCTCCCTTCCAGCTGAAGGCATAAAGACTTGATGACATTCAGATCTGCACAGAATTAAACTGAGGTTGCCCCCCTGCACATCCTCCCTGTGGGACACGTGTGCAAGTGCGTAAAGACACAGAGACGGGCTGTACTGATGATCTGGGGGGCAGAGAGCAGAGGAGACAGAGATTAATTATCTTCAAATGACCATGCATAAGTCACATCTGCTGCACCTAAAGATCCCGAGGCACGAGCTGGATACAATGTGCCTGTTTCAGACTGTTAGACATGCAGGCGTCCATATCCTCCCCCAACTCTATTCATGCAGGGGTCCCTGAATCATGATGGGTGACCCCCCTGCAAACCTCAACCCCCAAACAACAGCAAACAAATCATTTGAATTAGATTTTTTTTTTTAAAGAAGGAAATGTGAGGGTGCTTGCAAATGCAAAACTCACTTCTATAAAACCCACAGCTAGACTGTATTGACACAAGTAAAATCTTACGTTGGATGGCTTGGAAAATAGTAGCATGACTTTTGTCAATAAACCACATGATTTTGAGGTGCATTCATCTTAAGAAATGATGCATGAGTTACATGACACACATTAGGTGTCCTCCTCCTCCACTGTCTTCCAGGTCTTTAAAGTCTCTCCAGGTTTAAGTGGTATAGTCGATGAGGTACAGTATATGTCCCAAGTGAGGTGTGTGTATATAAACACATTCATACAAAAACACACGTGTCTACAAAGTGGGGAACAAATGGCAAGACAAAGGCAGGGTTGTGCCATAGAGTTTTATGGGGCTTGATGTACGTCTGACATCGTCCTTCCAGAACCAAAGGGGACATTCTGCTCACATAAGCGTCTGTCTTACGACACTGTGGAGTTATACATATAATAAATTAGCATCCAGTTGGCATTTATAGCATGCTAATTACGACCCCTTCTGCTAGAGACTTCTAAATTAAAATCAGAGACATATTGTTCAGAGAACAAAGGAAATTGTTTTAATGAAGGGAAAGAAATAAATATAATTTCATTTACATTTGCAAATATGTAACATGAAGATACCAATATGCACCATTTAGGTACAAAAGTGTACCTTTTGAAAAGGTACCGCCCCAGTGACAGCTTTTGTCCCTTTTTTTCTGAGAGTGCATCTTAACACTGCTTGCCACCACCCAGCAAACAAATTTAGGCTCTGGGAACGTTAGTTTTTGGTTCCCAGAACGTTCCTAGAACTTTCCTTTAAAGGGATACTCCACTTTTTTAGGAAATAGGCTCATTTTACATACAGAACCACGAGACCTTGTATTCCCTTTAAATCTTTACACATTAATTGGAGAGAAGAGAACAAGTCAGGACAACATCCTGAGAATGCCCTTCTCCTTGGATATCACACTTGGATCACACTAGGAAGTGTGAGAATACTACGCATCCAGCAGAGCTGCACGGAGGACGAGCAGCACACAACCAGTCGACCCCATATTAATTATCCAGCTGCCAACATTACTCATCTGTAAGTACCTGTGTGAAACAGGGATGGGCACTGATAGATTTTACATTGGTGCAACAAACAACATAACACCATCATTACTCCTACAGGAGGACAGTGGTTAAAACCTGAAAGCTGTCAACAAACACCACTAATTAAGCCTGAGGGAACTCAAAGAGCTGCGTAAGCCTCTGTGCTCTTGCAATGCGCTAGATGCTTGTCAGGAAATCATGCTGATTGTATATTAAATAAGAAGCCCTGGGGCTGAGGGAAGATAGACAGTGAGGAAGGGAAGAAATTAGGTTTGAATCCCAACGGGCCTGTGATATTTCAAATGAATGCTGCAGGATGAGCAAACCAAAGCCTCTCCTTCTTGGAAAAGGGAAGGAGGTTTCTAAAAACAAGCCTCACTTAAATGTCTTAAAGGGAGAGTTCACCTAAAAATTCAAATATTGTTTACTAAGGGGGTAATCCATCAGCCGGAAGTTGAAGCCTCGCGGTAGCCGCCATTGTAGCAGAACTTCACCTGCTTTTAGCGTCCCATTGACTCCATTCATTTTGGCGTCACTTTGACAGCGAATAATTTTACATCTGAGGCGGCCAAAGACTTCATTTGTCCATTATTTGTTTCTAAAGAAACATGAAAATGCTCCATTACTTGGTATCTTAAGTTACGGCCCCGTAGAAGCAGTTTTTTTTTGTAAAAATAGGCTGACGATTGCGTCATAACCATGGGACTTTCTGTCGCACAATAGAGACATTACCGTATAGACAGGAGGAGAAGCTCGCAGGCAATCTTTTACTGTCTTTGAGGCAATCGGGGGACATGGAGGCACAAAGTCAAGGGAGAAGCCCATAGATAGAGAGTCCATAAAAGCAACGGGACAAAATATTTCAACAACGGATTTGAGGAATTAGGTGATTCAGATTTGTCTTGGCAGATTTACAAGTGTCAGACTATCACGCTCAGTTGCGCAGTCGCTCAGACATCAGACAGCAAGTGTAATAATCGGGATTCAGTCTTCTCCGTTGAAATCAATGGGGTCGCTGTCCATTTCTTTTACTGTCTAAGGTGTTTACTCACCCTCATGGCATTCCAAATTAGGCAAGACAAGTTCAACCAACTAAGCAACTGACAAGTCGATAACTACAAAAATGTTGCAATACTCTTAGCAGCACTGCTGTAGCTAGCATGCTAATAGCACACCATGCTTTAGCTGTTACACAGTTTGCAGGGTAAAATCCTTTTAGAAAAGTTGCATCTTTAAATCCATCCGCTTTAAAGTCAGCAAGTAATTAAAAATATGTACAGTAGTGAAAATCTGCTGAAAAGACTGCTGCTCATTCTCTGAATACGTCATTTTTATAACTTGGCAGAACAGGAGGTGCGCTAAAATCATGCCTTGTCTACTCAGTTTTCTCTCATTTTACTCAAAAAGTAAAGTATTTGGTTGGTTACACTTTATTTCGATGGTCACTTTAGATGTTCTACTAATTATAAGTAACTTTTCAACTACATGTCAAGTAACTCTCGTTAGAGTATTAGTATATTATAGTAGGCTATCAGTAGACAGTCAGGTTATGGTTAGGTGTTAGGCTTTGGGTTAGGAGAATAAGTTTACTTGTAGTCGCCAAGTTACTTATAGTCAATTGAATGTCTTTTGGGGGACCAACAAAATAAAGTGTTGGCAGATATTAAGCTGACAGTCTACCAATACTCTAATGACAGTTAGTTGACATGTAGTTGAAAAGTTACTAAAGTGGACTATCAAAATAAAGTGTTCCCATTTGGTTCATTGCCTTTAAAGCATCACTGCTGCAAACATAAACATTCTGACAAACATCTTTTACCATTGCGTTGTTTTTTAATGTTCATCATGGTAATTGTGTTTGCGTGTTTTGTTCTATTAATTAATGCCTTACGTATATACCCCAATTAGAAACAAACAACCAATTACTCCAGTTAAACCAATTAATCCAGTTACTTGTTAAACCAATTACTTGAATCGTCATTAGGCAACTACAGATTAGTTAATATTGAAAGTATTTAGTTTGTTTCATGAACCCCACAATAATTGAATGATTTTTTTTTTAATGTGGGAAAGAGCTGCAGGAAGATTCTTAAAAAATGTCTCATTTTGTATTCTACAGAGAAACAGCAATCTGGGTTAAAATCAGTATAATGACATCACTTATTATGGGTTGAACTATTCCATTCTAGAAAACATTTGCATGGGTATGTAAATGTTTAGCAATGTAAAGGTTGTTTTTTTCTCCAGTGAAAGGGTGAGATACAGGATCGCATGATCTGCCTTGGCTTTGTGCCTTGTCGGGATTTAATGAGGAAAGGATTGAGAGAGCAAGACTTGCATCTCCATGGAGACCAGAGAGATCAACAGCCTTGCCCTTTCTCTGAGCAACCCTCAAGGCTACACTTTCTACCTCCAAATGAGTCCACGTTCCTGGCACGGGAAAGTCGTACGCACTGACCATAAAAGCTGAACACCCACCAAGGAAACTTCCACCCTACGAATTTACGTATGAAGTGAGTCAAGTGATGTTAAATTTAAGGTTTGAGATGTTCACTGCTTTGATATTAACATGCACGTCCGCACTTGCACGCTAAAACCTGATCCATTTCAGCTAATTCAGAGCTATTGCAACCTTTGACCCTAAAGGGCAAAAAATAAATGACAAACTCAAACACACATGGGATGTGCAGTTTGCTCAGAACATATGTGTGTGTGTCTGCTGAATATGCATCAGTTCCTTTTCCGACACATGCGCCTCCTTTCTCGTCCCCTCATACGGTGGCTTTTGTCTTCGTCAGTGGCAGGCGGGGTAAGTTGCTATGGTGACGACTGCAACAGAAGGCTGAGGGGTTTGACTTCCTCATGACCTTCACAGAAGGGGGTGATTGTCCTTGAATAGAGCCAATGCTCTCCTTCATGTGGAAAGTGTTTAATCAGAAGGAAAAGATGATCAAACTGTCCAGAGTTCTTCAGGATTGCAAGCACAACTGCAATCACAGTCGGTCTGCAGCATCTTTCATTAGCATTGCAAATCCATTAGATAATATTATCAAAGGTAGCGAAGGGGTTGCCGCTTGTGCTGGCGTCATGCAAAATGAGGGTCAAAGGAACATATTTGCTGCGGGTTAAGTCTCTAATAGTCGTGGTCTAGTGGTTAGACTGGAAGTCAGATTGGAAACCTGAAGGTTAAGGGTTCGATGAGCAAGTCACCTAACCCCCAATCGCTCCCCAGGTGCCTGCACAGAGGACAAATTCTGTCCTGCAGTTCATTTGTTGCTGAAACATTTTAAATCCATTATTCAGTGAGGACAAGGACAAGTCATTGAACTGAATGTTTGTAGTATTGTTGTCAAAGAAGTTGTTTGATTATAAATTGTTTTGTATATATGTCATTTTGCTGCCTCACTTGGCAAGGACACACCTGTAATTCTCAGAACGGTTTCTCTACCGGATAAAGAACAAATTAAAACAAATATTAATGATATCGTAGCAGTAAGTCATAGTATTAAATTTTGTACAGAACGCTATTTAGGCCAATAGAACGAGACAGCTAGAATGATTTAGATGTTTTAGAATGATCACAAGTCAAAACTGCTTAATTAACGATATATTGTTAACTTCTTGCGGATATTGAATCACTAGTGTTCAATTAGAAGACGTTGAAGAGGTGTTTGTTGAAATGAAGGTCATAGTACAGATAAAAACATGATTCATCTCATGATTTCACCCACAATGTTAAGTCTCTGAACAAAGCCTCCAGGTTGCCCATGCACACCACCTCTCAAAGACATGCTTAGATGGGGTTTTTTGTGCAACACTACTACGTATGTCCTCCCACTACAGGTTTTGTGTTAGAGTGTTTACAAAAGATGAACTCTAAGAAAGAGGGCAGCTCAGAAAATGAAAAAGCATGATGACCTTGTTCCACATACATTCTCCCCCTTGTCGATCAATAATGTTTATCCATCTCTAAAATAACTTTGCATATATTTCCTGTAAATAGACTGGACATATTATTGGCATGGTAATATGAACACATTTTTTGACAGTTCGAGCCGTTTAAATTTTGAAAATGTATAAACATAATGACATCACGCACCTGCCTGCTACATTCTTGTTGTATTTCATACTGTTTGTCATTGCATTATACATTTCCCATATGTTCCTTTTTTAAATAGGCAGAGCATACTATTCAGTGTGCAATGTACTATATTCCAATCCAAACATTGGCTAAAAGTCTTAGGGGAGTCCTTTTGTGAAGGGGAGTGACTAATCGTACAGCAGATGTTCTGAGTTTGTACAGTCTTGAAAGACTTAAAGCCTTACAAAGGAGTGACAAAACCACCACCGATTGGACCAAAGGTACTTCAAACACATGTTTAAAACTCCAGTCTTTGTTGCACCAGTACAAAGCTTTCCCCTTCTAATGACCTATCTTTCAATGTTCAGAAGAGATATTCATAAAGAACGCCTCGAATTTGTCGATACATGAAAGACGGTCCTTAAATTGTCATCTAGGGTAAAGTCCCACTGTAAGCTCCCATTCATGGCTCATAAATAATGTCATGTGGTTATAGGAGGACACGTACAAATCAATTCCATCACCACGGCACCAGACAAGTAGTGTGAGATTACATGCATGGTGAAAAAGGGCATGCCAGAAAGTAACTTGAGCCACTAGAGCCAATGAAACCGAATAAACACCCGATGACGGTTATATGATAGCTTGCTGAAACGTTTATAAATTCAGATCAAAAACAACATGGTGGATATAACAGAAAGACTAGTTGTTGTGATCACACAAAATAATCATTTATTCAACTGAAAAATAAAAAAATGATGCTGCGAAAATTACAATGCATGAAAAAAGAAGCTTTTCTCAAAATATCCCTCCGTTTTCAAATTGTATTCTTGTGAATTACAAAGGCAAATACAAAGATGAAAAAGCTGTAAAAATTTGCATATTTGACTGATGAGTTGAACCTTAAAAAACATGTTATATTAATATCAACATATGTACATCTTGCGTTTGAAGTGTTGTGGCACTGGTAAATCATGAAGGAGGGTCATCTCCATGAATGGCCTTATATTTAGCCATCTCTTCAGGAAAAACCTTTCCCAGCTCCGAAATGAGGAGGCTTTTAAATTTCTGGAGAGAATAAAAGAAACCACAAAATATTGTAAGAGGGAGAGATTTGTGCCTTTATTTACATTATTTAAAACATATCAGGAAATTGTCTGTTTACAGCAGAAATGTATAAAGCAAAAAACTGTAGACTCTAGCAATATATATATATATATATATATATACAAGGACATATATTATATTTATATATTTACATATTTATAGACCAAGAATTACTCTAATTACAATAACTATAAGCACAGAGTGGTAGCATTATTATAAAATACTAAAATAGTCCTTATATAACAAATAGCCTGCTGGCACTCCCAAATGAGTCATTCATTGTGTTAATACTGAACCAATACTCACTGTCAAGGTGTCAATCTTTCCTTTGACCTGCTCATTTTTAGCCAAAGCTCTTTCTAAGCACTCCTTAGTGTAGAGTTGAGGGTTACGACCCTGGTCAATATACCTGTGGGCACAATTCAAAACATCAATATCCAATCATAGCAATTCATGTTTATATGCAGATGTGATATCTCATCTTTTTTAAATATAGCAGGTCAGTTCATTAAATTGGTACATAGAAGGAATGGGTGTAAAAGAAGGGTATTTTTAAAATTAAATTACAAGAGGATTCAAGAAACATATTCTCAATGTCTCTCCATTATGAAATGTAATACTCACTCAAACACTTCCAACGGTACGTTGATATCATGAAGCTGTTGTCGGCATTTCTCAATGTCCTGCAGTCCTGTGATCATAAAATTCCTGAGGAAATAAATAACCTAATCGTTTAACGTTAACTTGCAGGCTTTACTCGTGAGTCGTGACTGAATGGGACAATATTCCAGATATTGAGCCAAGGAAGTCTACTGCTAAAAACATCGCTATTACTTAACTTACTATTTGTTTAAACCAACATATTGTGTTGGATTCGTGTTCAAACAAACAGATTAACGTTACAACTCACAGTTTCTGATTGAGTCCTGTTTGACTGCTGGGCTGAAAATCGCTGACAATAATTCCCAGCTGTCGTATGTTTTCGACGAATTTCTCGAGGTGTTCCTCGAGATTATCGAACTTTTCGGCCATAACGTGCTGTATTTTTAAATAAAGGTTAATTTTATCAAGCTAAAACTATACATTTATTGACAAAAGACGAACATCAGTTCAAGCAACGCAGCTTCCATGACAGCGCACTGCTTTCCGGCTGCGTTTCATCCAATAGCGAGAGAGAATGGACTGTAACCCTGGTAACAGAATCCTTCGTTGTGCTGTAAAGCGTTTCGAATTGCTGCAAAATCATTGTTGGAAAAAATGTTCCACAAAATAATATTTTGGATTTACTCTGAAACCATTTCATTGACCAGTTTGACTGTATCACGCTAAATATGATTCAATATGTTACATGGATGACAAATAATGTATTGGTTGATGACAAACACAAAAGATTAATGCTAAGTGGTGCACTTACCTTTTCAATGTGAGGTTTAAGTGGAGCGTGTATTGATTCATTTGAAGCTGATTAATCATAAACTCGACCTCTTCCCAAACCAAACATTAGGACAAAGATGCATTATTTATTTAGATTTGTTTTAATGCTGATAGCATCTCATATAATACAGTGATTGTAGAAAACGCCAGGGAGAAAACAAACAAATACACGAGGCTGTACAATGACACTAAATATTGTTTATTTGTACCCAACAACACACATAACATAAAGCAGGAATCATTAAAAAAAAAAAAAAAAAAAAAAAGAAGAAGAGATTAATTTTATATTTAAATTGTACGTAAAACCAAAACACAAAAACACCAATAATAAATAATAAACAAATGCAGAATAGCCGAATATGAATTGTCTTATAACAGAAAAAATTTACTAACAATACAAGCGTTAATAATATAAACGCGTTATTTATCCACCAGCATCCAGACAAGTCCAGCGTCCAAAGGCAGGATTGGCTAGAATGAGCTACTGCCAGTCTGTGATTGGACAGTTTAGAAGTCAATCACATAGTTGTTGCAACTCCAGCAAACAGTGATCGGGTCAAGGGCGGGACTTGTCGGTCGGAATACTAGTGTTAAGAAAAAACATAACTCGTACTCGTGCAGGACCCTTGATTACTCATTCCGTCCAGGTACAGCGGAAGCCAACCGACCCGAGGTGCTCCGCTCCCGCTATTCTAATTCTTGTATGTGTGCGCCAGATTATCGGTTCATTTTCTAGCAACGTTATCGCGCCTCTTGCAGCAGCCGCGGGTGTGCAGCCTCACAGGGAATTTTAGGAGTAGGAATGCGTATTAAATCTTGTGTTTCAGTGCACTCGCGGGGAGAAGTGATGCATTGAGGACGAGCTGCTTTGCGGGCGTCTTTTTTCCGAGCTCCATTACACGAACGACGAACCATCACAATGGCTACTCTTTTGAGAAAAATCGGGCTCATTCGACTGCACGACCGAGACACGGAGGACCCGAAGCATCACCACCAGGGCTCATTGAAAGGGACCAAAGGCAACCAGAAAAACAACAACACGAAGCACTGCAACACCAGCAACGAGACCAACAACATCCTCAGCACGCCCGAAATCAAAGCCAGGCGCTTCGACGTGTCCGGCAAGGACAAGCCAGCCGTCAAACAGGACAAACCGAGCAAGGACACGAAAGAGAAGCAGCTAACGGCTGGCAGTAAGGCGACGAGCGGCTCCGTGATGCCTCCGCCGGCGGCGAACCGACAGCACTGCACCCAGGTGCGGACGCGGAGGCTGATGAAGGAGTTGCAGGAGATCCGGCGGCTCGGCGACAACTTCATCACGGTGGAGCTGGCGGACGATAACCTCTTTGACTGGAATGTCAAGCTGCACCAGGTGGACAAGGACTCCGCGCTGTGGCAAGACATGAAGGAGACCAACACCGAGTACATACTGCTGAATGTCACCTTCCCCGACAATTTCCCTTTCTCTCCGCCGTTCATGCGCGTCCTCACGCCGCGGCTGGAGAACGGATACGTGCTGGACGGCGGCGCGATCTGCATGGAGTTATTAACGCCTCGCGGCTGGTCGAGCGCATACACCGTCGAGGCCGTGATGAGGCAGTTCGCTGCCAGTCTGGTGAAAGGACAGGTGAGGATGTGTTATTGCCGTAGCAGCGTTGATTTCTTCTCATCTCATGTTTCTTGACGCCATCCTCCATTTTGGCATCGGCGCACAGGTGAAAAAAAACATGCAACGTCCATTCACTCTGTTACATATGCAACTACAAAGTAAAACAGAATATAACATGCCTTCATGTCATTCCAGACCGCCCGGTATGGTTTTATTTCTACACAAGACATGCATCTTTTTCCATACATCAGTTCTTTATGGCGTCAATGGTTCTGAACGAACCATGATTGCATGAAGAACATACAATCTTTCAATTGTATGTTCTTCATTCATGTTATTCAATTAATAAAAGGTTCTTCCTGTGAAAACCATTTGGATCCTTTATTTTTAAGAGTGAATATATAAGTAAATGGTGACTGAGGCTGTTTTTATATTCCACGTCACACGAGTTTGGACAAGATGAGACTGAATTGTCATTTCTATCTTCAGCATAGAACCATTGTTATCAAGAACCGCTTTGGCCCTCTATATAGGGTGCTTAATTTGGCTGTATGGGTCTGTGGGGATTATTAAAGTTCGTGATGTTCCATTGGTGGTTCTTCTGTATTGGTTCGTCCATTAATAGAGCAAAGCGATGACTTCTTGGATTTATTGAAGTGCTAGGACATATGTGATTCACTGAAGTACCATTACAAGGTTATCACATTGCACTATAGTAACTTAAAAAGAGTCTCTTTTGTCATCAGACACCATAGACACCTTTTATTTTTAAAGAGTATAAAGTGTGGGTTTTGTCTCCATCGATTGCTCTTCTGTTTTATAGGGTATTTCCTACTACATTGCAAATGCTACACCTCCCCTACACCTGCATATTAAAAATAAATAAATCTTCAGTCAGTGTATACATACATTATCTCCATTTTGCTGTGGTTGCAACAACAAGAATTATAATCCGGTGCTATTTCGGACCATTTTTCTCAAGAGTGTTCTGCAGCCTGGATCTTAAGTAGTAATGTGATTAGGTGGGTCCATAGATGGATCACATCATCATTAGATATTCCTCTTATAAGGATGATTGTAAAGACCAGCGTGGGTGATGGAACTGGATGAGAATCCATAATGAAGCTAGAGACTAGCCATTAACCCTCTGCTGTAAATCTAAGAGGAAAGACTGGTTCATCTACCCTTACCTCAACCTGTCAAGAGCTCTATAATGCCAAATTCATGATGAGTCTGAGGCAACGGTGACTAGATAACAATTTTCCCCAAATGACCCAAAGCACCCAAGGGTAATTACAGTTTTAGCTGCCACTGACACACAACAGACCCCCAATTAATATGCAGCTATTGTATTCTAAAAGGAAAGGACAGGCAACATTTTGCCTTTTGCTGCAGAGCATTCGTGGGTTTATCGTCGTTGGAATTAATAATTTGGAATTCAATTTAATAATTTCTTCCAGCTTTACTGAATCGTGCATTAATTCGCTTCATTCACTTTTACCTAATGTGCTTTGACAATCATTTTAATGTTAAGTCTTGTTATCTTAAGCGTTAACGATGTAGGCTCTTGCAATACCAAGGTCATGTTTGATTCCCAGGGA
Source organism: Pimephales promelas (assembly GCF_016745375.1). Next base: position 10,927,573 of record NW_024121233.1, read on the forward strand.
AAGCAAGAATTGATAAGAATGTAAATGTTGAACTTGAAATGCAATGTCGCTTTGGATAAAAGCATCTGCAAAAACTAAATGTTACATTTTTTTAGTACGTCGTCTTTGGTTTTGGAAGATATTTCTGCATACCAAAGCTCAGAGATTTGCAGTTTTTAAGGCTTTTCTAAATCAGAATCCCACTTTATATTAATGTCCATTCTAACATTTAGATTAATAATTTGATCAAATGCATGTGATTTTACACTTACTGTAATGCTTAAGACCATAACATGCATTGACTAATAGTCTATATGTCATGTGTCTCTAATCAAGACTATATTCTTCCTTACTTTAAGAGATCAACAACATTATTCCTGCTTTGCGTTGGTAAATTTACAGACAACTTTCCTTTTGACATGAGGCTGTAAGCAGCATCAAACAGGTGTACCCTTCATGTGATGCTATGATGCAAAGCATCACTGTTTACTCTTATCTGGCACATGTCGGTGACATAATCCCTACCGTCTGTGTTGTCCCAGAATGCACAGAGGCCGAGCGAGACTATTGACTGATCTCCATTCACAGGATTACCCATCCGGCACTTCACACGGGTCGGGCACTGCATTGCACTCTATAACACACCAAACCAAAATAGCATAGGGAGACGTCAGTGATGCCCTTAGCATGCTGCGGGGAAAACGCTGATGCAAATAACCTGGATTAACATTGGCACGACTCCCCACGCATTCTCGCTTTCGTCCCTAGCGCTTTCCACCGTTGCCTTTCAAGCGTGAGAGAAGTGATTTCTAAGAGAGACCGTAAACACAATAAAGCTTAATTAAGGCTCCATTGGCTCCTTTTAATCCAAAAATCACAGGCTTTTCTGAGAGGATAGGGCTGGCTTTTCTCGATTGAGCACAGGCGGTTACTTCTGGGCCATTAGATCTCATCCTGACTGATAGAGCCTGAGGGAAGAGCTGGCTATTTCTGTCTCACTGTCCCTGCTGTCTTACATCAGCATTGGCACTAGACTGACCTCCGTCCTGGGGCATCTGAAAGCACATCCTTTTTGCTCATTTAGTGGATGCTGGGTCTGTGAGTTCTCATACATAGTCTGTAGTGGCATATTTGGATGGTTGTGGTTTGCATGCCAAACCTAATCCTTCGACTGGTCTTAAAGGAGTAATTTACCCCAAAATGTATTTATTTGGTCATTGATTTCTATGAAAAAAAAAAATGATTTTAGAGCAGCTTAGACGTTCAATTTTGTGGAAAGGAATTTTGTAGATCTATCTATCTATCTATCTTATCCATCCATCCATCTATCTTATCCATCCATCCATCCATCCATCTATCTTATCTATCTATCCATCTATCCATCCATCCATCCATCCATCCATCCATCCATCCATCCATCCATCCATCCATCCATCCATCCATCCATCCATCCATCCATCCATCCATCCATCCATCCATCCATCCATCCATATCTATCTATCTATCTATCTATCTATCTATCTATCTATCTATCTATCTATCTATCTATCCATCCATCTATCTATCTATCCGTCTATCTATCTGTCTGTCTGTCTGTCTGTCTGTCTGTCTGTAAGACAAAAGAAAGGGGTATCCCATTTCTTTGCCTTGTAGCATTAACTTTGAAATCATCACTTCAGGGAGAAATGTCACACTATGATAGCTAGATGTTTGACTGTGGGATGCCACAATCATAGATGTACCATTGCATCATTTCTATTCACATTATCCTTTACCAGTGATCAAAATGGCTGAACCTGGTGTTAAAATGGTCTAGATGAAGCTTGTTTAAATAATTCAGCCTGAGGTTTTATCACGCACAGCCTCTTGATTTACTGTGTCTTCAAAGCTCAGAGCAGTCGGCTTTGAAATTGAAAATTGGGAAAACATCTGAAAATGGAGCACCAGGACCATTTAATCACACCATAGTCATCCGCACATCTGCTTCTGCATGTCAGTTACACAATATATGAATAAACAGGTAAATAAATCTGCCATCAGACTACACACACCTTTACCTCAACTTAAATTTGGCAGAATACGGATTTAACCATCTTTGATTCTTTATAGCAAACCTCAGATGGCTTTTCTGGGACTAAAGGATTCACTTAAGTACAATCATATAAATGTTTATAATTTATAGGGTTAAATTAGTTTTATTTGCACATGGGATAGTGCAATTGCAAATAGCTAATTCAGCTCAAAACATAGCATTGGTAAAATTACAAGTTGACATGACATGCTGACCTGCTTAACATTCGGAAAGACCACAGTGTTGGATGTCTTACGTATAGTTGTTTTTATATTAAACTGGCAAGAAACCAATGTAACAATTAAATTACACTTTACCTGTAAATTGTTGGACATAAATTATATTTGACAGGAAATATCACAATTCGTTAAGATCATTGGTCATGTTGAAGAATGATGCTTTTCTGCTTCCAATATAATACATCTAAGATTACGTATAGTGTGTCTCTCTGTTGCAGTTAGATGTGTAATAGCTGAGAGTTATTTAGTTTGAACAAAATTGAAAAATCTGACTTTATAGTGCATATCCAGGAATCATAAACGTCTGACTTGCCTGTTAAACTATAAAATAATAATGAGAGAATTCCAAGACCAAAGCAGATTATTCAGGTGTCCTCAAAAAATCTCAATATCAAAAGTGCTTCAAAAATGTACTAATTAAATAATATTCTCTAATAACATAATATTCACCGCAAAATTGATCTCAGAAGTTTAGATACAATTTCTTTTACATGTTAAAATTTATATATATTTTTTATTTATACATATATATATATTCATAATATATTTGTTATATATTCAGCAGTTATACACTGATATGACTGTGAAGTATTCATTTTTAACAATATTCATATCCAACTATCCAAAAATGTTCTATAAAGTTTAGATACAATTTGTGTATTTCGTGTTCATATTTACATAATTTATAATATATTTATAACATATTTGGCAATTTGTATGCTCAAATGTATGCAATATTCTTTTTATTTTATGATTCGAATATTGTTTTGAACACCTCATCCAACAATTCCATTTCCAGTGTTCCTTTTGAAGACATTTTAAAAATGTCATTTTGACAGATTCAAATCTTGATTTCTCCAAATGTGGTTTTCTCTTCAGGGTCGTATCTGCAGGAAAGCGGGCAAGTCTAAGAAGGCCTTTAGTCGCAAGGAAGCTGAGGCGACCTTCAAGAGCCTCGTCAAGACCCACGAGAAGTACGGCTGGGTGTCCCCTCCCGTGTCCGACGGCTGATGTCAGCATCTTCGATGGCTTATTTCAGTTGGGTTTTCTTCTTTTTCATCATCAAACTTAACTAGCGCATCATATCTTACACAACAACGTGGCACATTCACCATCACCCCGTCCTTCACTCGTCTTCATCGAGGTGCCATGGATCTGACACTCGCTGCGACATCACAATTACTCATGAGTGGGCGTCACTGCAGCTACATACAGCTATGGACTCTGGATATTATTGAGGCTCCAAACAAAGTTAAATGTGCACCAATCCCACACCCTCACTCTATATCCTCGTTTATCCGTCCGTTTTGCTTATTTTCTTCGCCATCCATTCCAATCCCTCTTTCCTTTTATAGCTGACAATGCATTGCACTGAACAGCATCAGACTTGCCCCCTTTTACATGCAAATGACTTTAACACTTAATAGATAAGCAGATCATTACACTACATGAGGTTCGGTTTTTCTGGTTTCCTCCTCATCGGCTGTGCTGTTTTTCACAGTTGGATGCAACATGATGATTGTAATTTATGTAGAGCTGTGCTCTTTCTTTTCCTCTGTACGCGTGGCAAAATGTAGACATCACTGTGTTGCGTAGCTGGTCATTGATTTCCAATGGGGAAAAAATACTCTAGGTCTTTGTTCAGACAGGCAGCAAATATCTGATTTTTCAAATTCAATTGCTTTTTGAAGTCTGACCAGAAAAAAAAAAGAGATGAAAATCCAGTTTACAAACCCATATGTGTTCAAATACAATGAGAAAGTCTGGCTTCATGCTAATGCTTACATCAATACAATGGCAACCAACATAATCTGAACAAACACCAGATTTCATTACTTAGAAAACAACAGGACTGCCCGTCCTACAGATCGGATTTGAAAAATCAGTCAAGTCAAGTCTTCATTGCTTATGCAGAGGTCAAAGAAAATATATGTGAACCACCTCTATTGGTCATTCTATTATTTGTTTTTGGAGAAGACCAAAAGCTCTTAATTCTGATGATTTAGATACCAGATGGCATTAACGAATGTCGACGTCCCAATGGGATCTTAGTATTGGCGACAGAGAGAGGCATGTGACAGACATGGTGAGATGTTGAGTGTTCATCGTGGCATCTGTCCCCATGGAGCTCTGAGGGACAGGACAATGCCGACTGAGACAACATGGTGAATTACGGTAACTTGGCACCTTCACATGCCGATGCCCCAAACACGATCAAACATTAATTGTGCTGATTCGCTCGTACTATTTTGGCTCATCGATTGATACGTTCGTGGTTGTGGGCCCTGATTCATCCGCCTTTCACTGACTCTGCATCACTGTGCTGTGTGCTTGATCAATACTAGACTAGAACAACAGCAAACAAGACAAAATGGCCGACAGCCCTGGATATAAGTTCTCATGACTGTAAACATCGCTCTCGAACTACGTAAATAAACGCACATCTCAGTTATGACTTAAAACTTGGACTGGTTTTAAGCTGTTGACAAGAGTCAAATGAAGAAGGACAGAGGTGGAGAGGGAGAGAGACGCTGAGGGGGCGACGACTTTGTTCAGAAACCTTGAGGAATGAGGACGGCTCATTGATGCACCGAGAGAGCTGAAGCTCGACACCTTGATGTTTATTGACTTCTCCTTCAAATGTCAGCGTGAATCCAGAACGGCTCAGACCGCAACTTGTGAGCGATGAGATGAGTGTTTATTTAAGACCCCACCCCACCCATTGTGCTCTTCATACGGTATGTGAAATACAAATGACACATCATGGGTGTTGTTGACATATGAAGATTCTGTCATTTTCTCGCCTTATATTCTTTCTTCAGTGAAACACTAAAGGAAAAATACTGAAGTGGGTACTGGCTGCTCTTTTCCATTAAATTGTCGATCTCGAAAATAGTCTTTCGAAGCCATACAATACGTTTATGAGAGCAAAGGCCTTGGTTAAGAACTAAGAAAGTATTGCGCTTCACTGCCCGTTTCCATTCAAATATTGGCACATTTAAACTCCACGAGTCAAATTTGATGTCACTGACATGATAAATCCTGATTTTGAAATTTGAATATGTGGAAATGAGGCGTATGAGGAGATGAACATTATACAAGATCCCACTTCTATTGGGATTTTGTTGGCCACCCAAAGTTACTAGTCTTCAGAAGACTAAAATATAGCATTCGCAACTGTTGACCAACACTATTATACTTTATGGTGATTTATGTTTGTCTTTTTTTGGAGCTTGACAGCCCAAAACATGGAGAACCACCACCTACAGAAGAATGTCGGATGTCAGTCATACTGGTTTGGAATGACATTAGGGTGTGTAAATGATGAAGGAACTGTCATTTTTGGGTGAAAATAAAGGTTTGAAAAAGTCCACCCTCAAGACATTGTTATGAGATGCTGTTTCATATGATATTTTGAAGGTAGTCTTCTCCTGACATTATGTGCCAAATGCTTCATGTACTTTGTCACCATTTCCTTGTGTGTTTTCCTGTGTGTAACTGCTGCGCTCTCAGTAGAAAGACTGTGTGCTATTACTGACGATTTCAAATGTTAGACGAGAAGCTGCTAATTAATTTAAAACGAGGACGAAGACGCTGATGTATAAATGATAAAATAGCAAATGCTGATGCCCTGAAGGAGGGAGGCGGCGAAACAACACTGTTGATCCGTTACTGATATATTTATTTCTGTCTAGTAGCTTTTTGTGTTATTGATATTAAGGTTCTCTAACGTGTAGTGCTTCAATCCGGTGGAAAGCACTACACTTTGCTGTATACGATGATCATTTTATCCTGGTCGTCGAAATAAACAAAAAAAAAACACGCTGGTTACTGGACAAGCTGTAATTCATGTTCGTATCACTGCAGTGATTGTAAAAAAATGCGTAAACCCTCGTGGTTGGCTTATTGCAGATTTCTGTCTAGTCGCAGATGGTATCTCTTATCATTACTGAAGTGCATTTGGTCTTCTCCAGACACTGTTTGGACATTATTGAGAAGTGGTCGTGTGTTTTCCTATTTAGCGAGAGGAGATACTATACCAAGGACTTATTATAACCAGTCAAAAATATCGCGAAATTGGATGTTTTCCGGTTTAAAGCATAATTTTGTGATATAGTTTAGATCAGTAGTTTGCAGAAACTAACTAACAGAGTTAATCGTCCAAATGAGTGAGATGATTCTGTTGTATTATATCTGCATGTGGTCTGTGATTGTTAGCTAGCTAACTTGTTTTCTTTTTCTTTCTTTTTTTTTTTTTTTTAAAAAAGCAAGAAAGTAATGAAAAAGAGCAGAAGCCGCTTCTTTGTATTTCTTTTCCCTCCGTTGGTTCGGTTTGTCCTAATTTTCTTTATTAATGTCCTTAAATGTCAAATTGTGTTCTGTGAATGTGTTTTAATTTATTTGTAGTTTGCCAAAATGAAGATTTTGAAGCATGTTGCAGGCATTGTCACTGATGATAAAAAGAGAAAGAAAAATAAATGAAAAAATATAATATATGTGTACCTGAATTGAAAGGAGTCTGGTATATGTAGTGATCTCAGGCTTTCACAGGGTGAAAGGTAAAACTACAAGACAATGTGTTTTCTGCACTGCATAAACATCATGCCAGGATGTGGTCAGAGCAAAACCAAACAGGAATGTGCAATAAAGGCTGTAGGCTGATTCCACCCTGGAACAATTTTGTGTTTGTCTTCCTTGCTCTCTAGGATCTCTGCGGTCACTGAGGTTAGGGACATGCGGTTTCGTTCTGCGCAGTGGGTTCGAGGATATCAAATCACCCATGACGGTGAATGATAACACCAGCTTCTCACCAAACCCTTCAATGCAGTCCACATTTCACCTCATTGAGACCATATGTACATTAATATCTCTCACTTGTTGTCACAGTAATAATATTACGATATAACAACTGTTCATATTTGTTTATGTTTAAAACCCCTGAGGTAACAGCTCATTGCTATGCAACAAAAATAATGATCTGCAATGGCTTCTGCACAGTGATATGTCTACCAACTGTTACTATTTTCTGAGTTTTAATACAACCAACCCAATTGTGATTCAAAACTCGGCCAATCAGGGCCAAAACTAGCCCAGTTGTGTACAAAACGCGTTCTGGTGTTTAAAATTTTTCATCCACTGAGGTCGCGTCAACCTGCGAACTAAAAAAACAACCCATGGCAACTGTGTGAAAGTATAAGTATAAATATATTGCTAAGTATAGCTCAATATTCCACACACTTTAAAAAAATATTGTTGGTTTAACTTAAAAAAGTAAGTAACCTGGTTGTCTTAAAGTTTTAAGTTCATTGAACTGGAAAAAGTGAGTTAATACAATGAAGGAGAATGATTTAATCATCAGAAACTCAAAATTATATGTTATCTGAACTAAATAAATTATTTAAGTTGATTTGACAAAAGAAAAAAATCTTGTGATTACTAATCATGAAAATATTTTTTTTACACCACAGACTGGCTGCTGTGTCGACCAATCAGAAATTAGGACTGCAACTATATTTTATATTATACTGTATAGTGTGTATATCACTCTCTCTATATATATATCTATTTATATATATATATATATATATATATATATACACACACGATCATAAACGGTGTAAAAATGTAAAAAAGAGAATGACAAAATATCATTTTAAAAATAGAAAAAAATTATATTTTTGACCACTTGGAATTACGAGTGGAAAAAAAAGTCTGAATTGCAATAGGTATATCCTTCCAAGTGTGGAAAAAAAGTCAAATTGTAAGATAAAAAGTAACAATGTACTTTTTTTTTTGTCTGTGGCGGAAACAAGCTTCCAAAAATAGCCTAAAAAAACCTTTTTGGTTAAATTTAAAAAGTGAGTAACCAAGCTGCCTTTTAAATTTTGAGTTAATGGAAATTAAAAATTTTATACCATGGAGGAGATTGGTTTAATCAACAGAAACATAACATTATGTTATCTGAACCATATAAAATATCTTGATTTGACTAACAAAAAATGTGATAAATCACATTTAAATAGATTTCTTTTAACAGTGTATGACCCTAACATGTTTATGAAAGGCTTAGAAAAAGGCTCATGCCTTTAATCTGCAATCATTTCATGTATAGGTGTTAATTACACGGTTAAATAATAAAAATACTTTAACATACATTTGAGACACACAAATCATCAACTAACAGAGACTTGGTGGAGGAGGGCTGGGGGTGCCCAGAAACACGGTTGCATGTTTACATGTAGCACCACTCAGCACCACTCACACTTCCTTCAGAAAAATGTAAATCTAGTTAGAAAATAAAATTAGCTCATGTCCCAGGTTAAATGAAATACAGTTGGGTTGCAAGATCCAGGAACAGTCTCTACCGGAAGTAAGGACAGGTCTAGTCCCCTGTCTGCTCTGCCTTGGGCACAAGGACACTGATAAGTTAAGTGCGTACGGGCAGGTCATGAGGTCCGAAAACATTTCTCACCCAAACAAAACACGTGAGCCAGACAAAATCAAGCCCCACCGTACATTTCCAAGTTCGAGTTTCCTCAGATATATGTCACAATAGAGAAGAAAAGACTATCACAGCTTATATTTCATGCCTGTATTCAGTTTCTTTTTCCATGTAGCATGTAGTTCAACTGCTTACTTTATCTGAAGGGTGCTATTTAGATGAACTAATTTTGTTCTCTTAAGAAATGTGCATCTTACCTAACTCTTTAAATAGCTTGCCCAACACTAACAATTCTTTTAAGACCATGTCTCCATGCGTTCACGATAAACATAACGATTAAAAAGCCATTCTGCATACTGCTCTCCCTCAAAGACTAAAATGGTTTATTTGAATGAGAACAGATAATCGATATGACAGAGAACATTTCATGTACAGCATTAAAGCCCCCCTGTACCCCCAGATCGCAATGCAGACCAGACTAGATAGCCAAATTCACTTTAAAATGCGGTAAACAAACACGGCTGGACAGCAAACAACTGATAGGCAGCAGACAATACAGCTCCAGCCTTATTTTCCAGCCCTCTGAAGGTTTCTTCTTCAAAGAGCAGACAAGCTCAGTTGGCTGAGATAAAGGAGTGGGTGAATTTCCATTTAAATGCTGTTGGGTGGTGCTAATGTGGTTTGCAGTGTTGCTGCACGTCCCAGAAGACAGTCACAATTCTGATTTCCTTCTGACCTTTGGGCCATGATGACTGTCACGGTCGGCGAGGCGTTATGAGCAATGAGCGTGTTTCAAATCACACTGCTCTTTAATATTCATACTAGGCCTTCAAAAAATTCTAGAAGCAGGCCAGAAGATCTGTGCAACCCCCACCCGAGTAATCATTGCTCATAGTGAAGACATAAGCTACATTATTAATGAAAAAGGCGTCCATCCATTTACATGAGAGGCGAGCAAAGAGTGGGAAGTGAAGTGAGCCTATGGGAAATATTTTTTTTTTATTTTGTTTATTTTATTCTTCAAGTAAGCTAACTTAAGTGAAATGTTCTAAATTAAACTATATATGCATATTTATCTAGTAAAAATGTTGCTGTGGAACGCATTGCAGCAGTCTCTGCAATATTAGTGTCCATGGAAATCTCTTTATTAAAGGAATGGCCCTGGTTCAACACAAATTAAACTATTAATAGTACTGCATGTGATTAATTAGCATAGAAAATTACTTAGGCACTCAGTTTAGACAACAGGAAATTTGTTTTCATTAATATACATTTAAGCAGAGCCAATTCAGAGGCTTTAAAAGCAAACTGGTGCAGCACATTTTTTAAAGCATTTATTACACAATTAAAATGTGTTTATTTTAGCTTTGGAGTTGTCTACATTTTCCTTTTAGCAGGGGAACTGCTGTTCTAGTGGTTTCTGGAACGTCATTTCTGTGCGTGGATGTAAAAAGTCAATCTTTTGTATCCTTGCATATATCAGGTTACAGCATCCATTGACTTTCAATAATTGAAATTGGATACGACTTTGCACAGACAACGTTACCAAGTGATTTTTTTTTCACATTTAGTCTAGTATACAGTTTGTACTACTTATAGTATACTACACTATACTATAGACTACTAAACTAAGAAGAATTGTTCTGAAGACTGGATTAATTGAAATCAAATATATAAAAAAATACAGTAAAAACTGCAATATTATAAAATTGTATTACAACTTAAAATAACTGTTTTCTATTTTATCTAAACCCTGGTCAGCATGAGAGACTTTCAAAAAAGTCATCCCCAATACTTTCAAACACAACAACAAAACCAAAAAAACATAAATTGAAGTCACCATTATGGTGATCGGTGTTTGTTTTAAAATTACGGTTTTCTCCTTCCGGGATTTTGCTTGTTAACATCAGGTGTCTTCAATGTTGACAATATAAAATAAAGATAATATAAAATAATTAATCTTTGACGTCTGTCTGTTATTCAGATATTATTTATTTTTTTGGTGTAAACTTTACTCATTTTAAATGGTTAACTTTTAAGGAATAATTTGATTAATTATTACTCAATTCTAACTTGTTACATTTATTTAATAATATTGCTTGTAATCTGTTGCCACAATTCTATTGATTAGATAAAGCATATTCATGTTTACAGTGCACAAAAGGTGATGTAATTTAGCAGAATGTTCAAGCTTCTCCTTTTGGACCAAGAGCAGCTTTGGTCCCTATTGACTTTCATTATATAAGAAAGAGCAGCTTGCACATTGTGCTAAATATCTTCTTTTGTGTTTGTGTGAAAAGTCATAGAGCTTTGAAGCCACATGATGGTGAGTAAATAATGACAGATATGTTTGTTTTATTTAATATTATATATACGCTTACAATTTACATACAATTTTCTTTGTTTTTGGAATAATGTTCACAGATTAGTCACTCATAATAAGACCAGGAACACGCATAAGCAAATATGAATGTATGCCTTGTCTAAAATATATTGATATTCCGTCTTGTTAGCTAAATGAAGCAGTATTTCTTCCTTTCTTTTCTTGCTGTCACCAAACAGCAGCCACATGCGAGTGTGCATTTAGTCATTGTCTGAACAAGACCTCTATATCCTACTCTATAATATATTGATGTGAATGTGTGAGAATGTCCTGGTTGTATAAGACTGCAGCGAGGAAACAGATCGACAGCGGGGCAGAGATGAAGAGCGCTAATGTCACCATGCACTGCAGCGTGAGGATAGACTGGCTGTTGATACGCATGTCTAAACCTGCGCCCTCATCTCAGACTGCGGCTGGCGTATTATGTAAGCGCATCGTCTCTCTCTCTCTTTTTTCTCTCTCTCTCTCTTTTCCAGTGTTCTCTCTGAGCCAACAAGCTAGCAACCTTGTGAATATTTCAAGACTGTTGCGTCAACGCCGGTGTAGCAGATTGTGGTGGACTGTAAATGTTTTATGACACAGTGCATATGGGAAAATGTATTTTTAGAGCCTTGTTGAAATCATGAACGTACTGTAACTATGTACATCTCTCTTTTTTCTAGCCAGGATGAGGACACCGAGAGTAATAAATGAGTTGTTTTCCCGCTGCATCATGCAGGAAGTCTCGCTCAAGGTGATTCCACGATTCTTCAGCTTTCTGAAGGATTTCCGTGATTTATGAAATGCAGCAGTTTGGGTTGGAAAAGGACACAGAGGACAGGAAGGAGGGGGATTATAATGACATCACACAGGCAGAGCTAGGACACTATGATCTAGCGATGAGTGATAACATTTATTTTCTTTTTTTTTATCTGATACCAAGTACTTTCAAGACAAATTTTGATATCAGTACTGAGAACAAAAATTCCTGTTTTCTGAGAGAGTATAAGCGTATATATATAATACTAAATAAAACAAACTGTCATTATTTACTCACCATCATGTCGCTTCAAAGCTCTATGACTTTTCTTTTGTGGAACACAAAAGAAGATATTTAGCACAATGTGCAAACTGCTCTTTTCTATATAATGAAAGTCAATAGGGACCAAAGCTGCTCTTGGTCCAAAAGGAGAAGCTTGAACATTCTGCTAAATTACATCACCTTTTGTGCACTGTAAAAATGAATATGCTTTATCGAATCAAGAGAATTGTGGCAACAGATTACAAGAAATATTATTAATTAAATGTAACAAATTAGAATTGAGTAATATTAACCAAATAAAAAGTTAACCATTTAAAATGAGTAAAGTTTACAACAAAAAAATAAACAAAAATATCTGAATAACAGACAGACGTCAAAGATTAATTATTTTATATTATCTTTATTGTATATTGCCAACATTGAAGACAAAAGCAGAATCACGGAAGGAGAAAACCGTCATTTTAAAACAAACACCGATCATCACCATAATGGTGACTTCAGATTATGTTTTTTTTGTTGTTTGTTTTTTTACTCATTTTAAATGGTTAACTTTTAAGGAATTAATCTGATTAATTATTACTCAATTCTAATTTGTTAAATTAAACAAATAATATTGCTTGTAATCTGTTGCCACACTTTTTTTTGATTAGATAAAGCATATTCATTTTTACAGTGTGTTTCACAGAATAAAGTCATAATGCTTCCTTACACAACTGAGTTAAGGCTGCTCTGTGCCTGCTCAAAATTGCCAAGCCAAACCTTATTTAACCAAGTGGAACATGTTGGATCAACATCTTTGTTGATCCTGGAACAACAATCCAATAAACCAATCAGATATAAGGGACAGGTTTACAGTTTCAAGTCAAGTTTAAGCTTAAAAGGTGTCTTCATCAGTGTAATTCACCAACCATTTCCCTCTGATTTTAGGGATATATAACTTGTGGTTATGTTTAGGGGGGATATGGTTAGGATTACATTTTCAGACATGAATATAGTTCCAGGATCAACAAAATATGCAGACCCAGGAATGCATCTCTGTAAAATCAAGACATGCCAATGCCACACTCTAACCCACTTCAGCCCCATGTATCAAAGTATAGAATTATAATTCATGCATTTTTACCCTGAGCAGTATTAAATAGCCATCAAGACACCTAAATGCGCTTCTGTGCCATCTTTTCAGTATATATTTGGCAAAAATAGGTTCAAAATGACATGACGGTGAATAAATGATGAATGATTTTCATTTTGGGGTGAACTACCCCTTTAAATAAATCTAGATGTTTTGATTATATTCCATTTAGTAATCATAATCCAGCCCAAAGGAATAGAAGGAGGAGACAACATTTTTTGCTTTAAATTTCAGGGTAGATAAATAATAAGACTAATAAATCATATTTAAAAACCTTAGTAACTATCAACATTATTACGCAAGGATTCAACCATCCAAACAATCCACACATGCTCAGTTCAATATGTGTAAAACACATATTGAGCTGCTAATCTCAGTAATCTTTGCACCGTTTATGAGAAATGGACAGTGGTTTAACATGGGCGAAGGAGTTCATGCACACTGCACCTGTTGATATGGAGGTTGCTATAATGCTTCTGTCGTTTAGTTGAATAATCTCTGCATGTGAAGGACATAATCCAGGGTAATGCAGGTCAGGATAATCTGGGCTGGTTATATTGGGCAAATAATCTCACTGCATCAAAGTGCTGAGTAAAATGATTCTGCTCTGTAATCTTCAATGTGTTGAGTCAAAATGGAGCTCCGAGTAATGTAATAGGCTTATGTGGCAGTTTTCCATCTTTATATTTTAGATCTAACGTTAACGTTGAGATCGAACACTATGTGTTTACTGATGTACATACTCGGTTCGTAATAACACAACCATAACGTGTTACACTCACTTCTTCTGGAGGTGCAGCAGGGACATGATTAGTTGGTACTGATTCTATTTTCAGGAGCAGCTTCTTAGCAAAACTAGCTTATACTGACCCTCATTTATAAAGCAGTCTGGTGAGTAATGATTCGCGCAAACATGAAAGCATTAACGTTGCTCATGGGGAATATTCCCTAAGAAAACAGGTCTCTAAAATAGTCTCTACCAGTCGATCTACGAATGCCGATCCAAGTGCGCTGGTGAGATGTGAATAAGGTGATAAGGTGAGCGCGAACAGTACTGTAGTCTACATGTACATATTGAAGAGAAGAAAACAGTTCGTGTTTGTGTTTCTTCCGGAAACAACGGACCATATGAGATTCTGCACAGTTCAGTGCACTTGGATCGGCGTTCGTAGATCGACTGCTACAGACTATTTTTCAAAGCTTCTTCCTGTATTCGCAAAGTTGACTGTGTGTATAAAATATCTTCTTATTAAACTGTATGGACACTGACAAAGTTCTGAATGCTGGAATGTAAGGACCCTTATTATGCTACCGTGTTACTGTGGGGCTATTTTGAGCCTTGTTAGTAGTAATAACAAGCGATTTTTATTTGTCATTACTCTATGCCCTATATACTAGCGTTATACTAGCGTTATAGGCTAAACTGTTTTTAGAGATAAAACTATTTACATTCGGCAATCATGAAAACAAACCTCAGATAACGGTTGACTAGGTTACAATGTGTAATTAGACCAAAGGTTCATTTTGCACCGGAGTTCTCCTTTAAATCGCCTCAGATAAGTTTTGGGTTTTGGGGTGCTAATACAATGCTAAATCATAAATCAGATGTCATTCAGAATCATTCATTTAAAAAGAATATTCTGTGGAAGTCAATGGGGTCCATCAACTGTTTGGTTACCAACATTCTTCAAAATATCTTCCTTTGTGTTCAGCAGACGATTTGTCTGTTTGAAAAAAAACTAAGGGTGAGTAAATGATGGAAGAATTTTCATTTTGAAGTGAACTATTCCTTTAATATGTTAGTGGAAACAGTGATGCATTTTTTTTTCAGGATTCTTTACTGCCACTATAGATAAATTGAATGCATCATTGCGGAATGACCATAGTTTTAACCTCTTTTGAACAGTAGAGTACATATTTAAAATTTAAAAAAAAATAAAAACCTGGAAAAGTAAATTAAAATATGAAGCAACAGCCTCTTCAGAGAATCAAGACGGATGCAAAACCTGCAGTCATAATAAACCCTCATGCAAAAAGAAAGTCGGTTTCAGATTTTCCTATGTTAGTTCAGGTGAGATATGAATGAATGCACCAATACATCATCAGGACATGACAGCATGCAAACTGAACTCCAGACAGAAGTGCAGAAGAAAGACCATGACAACCCTTTGTCATTCATCATCTCTGTGTACAACAAAAGATTTCTTTGTAGCTCCCGCTCCACTTTTCTCTTTTTGTAAAAGATCCCTTCTCTAAAGCCCATTGAAAATATCACCAATATCAGAACACGAACACACTCTTCATTTCTCTTAAATGGCTTTTGTGCCACCATTAGAGTTTGTCAAAAGGGTGATCAGTCTGGGGGAGACTGAAGGTTTGTGGGGTTGTGAAGCTAGATGTACATCCCCTCTGGCCTCCACCCCCAACCTGTTACTCCCTGTTACTAGGCAACACCTGCGGGCATGTGCTAAATAAAGATTAGCACCAGGCGAACTGCCTGGCAGTGATGTAAAGGCTTCTGAGACAAAAGCACAGCTCCTGCTTTCTTACAACTTTCAACGTCCACCTCAGTCTCTTTCTTAAAACTACAGATTAACAGCCAAAAGCATATGTTCTAGTTCCTGAGGCCAGAAGTGTGATAATCAGTTTTAACCTGCATATGGCAAGTACATACGACATCAGTGTACAAATATGTCTACCCCACCCCAATTTGCAATGCCAAGCTTATAAAAATAATGTATAATTTGAGCTGTCAATTTGACGTCATTCCTTTCTGCATGGTTACGTCCGTAAACAAAAAGAAGACCACCAAACTACTATGAGTCTGATGCCGTTATCGCTCGTTGATTCCAAACGAATTACATAATTAGGAAATATTTGTTTTCTATTTGAACAGGGTTTGGATCATTAGTTCATGGATACCGAGATGGCAGAAAGCATATCCTGCTTGTTGTCTTTTTTTTTTTTTTTTTACAAGAGCATTTTGACTGCTAAAATGAAAAAAATTCCAAGAGAATGCGCCTGGATGTTCGTTGACCCCACAGGGCTAAACTTCTAGAAAGGTCTAAACAATCATCATCTGGAGAATCACCTGTCGTCAAAACCAAACCTTGAGATTTTCAACAAGGGAAAGTGACAGAACCATGCTAAAAAAGAGAGTAAATATCAGCATGGATTTTGAGAGGTGGTGCCAACTTCGAGATCTGAAGGGATTGAAGACTGATGCAGACATTTTCCCCCCACCCAAGACATTTTCGGAGTAGCTCCGTACAGCAGCTTTAAGTACTTATGAACAAGAACAAACAACAATCGCAGACTTTGGGAGCACAAAAGACGTCAGAAACTTATACCATATTGATTGATGGTTGAAAAGGTGTTGATATGTAGTTTCTAGCATGTTTTAGAAAGTAAAATGATCAGTATTAATCATTATCATGTCTCTTTTGAACATGTTAAAGTGAGATGTCTTGGAATATTTACGATTGGAGTCATGATGTTTGAACAGGTGTGACTGGGTGTACAGGGCGGAACGGAGTGAATGTGAAATGGGAGAAATGGGAGTGAACGTGAGAAATATGCATGGATATTACTGCTAAATGACTGAAAACATGGAGGAAAAATGTGTCTAATCCTCACGAAAAAGCTCATCCGCCGGTGCTCTCATTCTGTGGCTGGCAGCCATTGCATAACCCTTACATTACATAATCCCAAATGTACATTCATGACAGAGGTTTATCTTTAGCACTTTTTAGCATGAGGCATCTTGGAGTGTCCTATTTGAGAGGAGGGGAGGGAGAGAGAAAAAACGGGCCCACCAACACCCCCGAACGTCCTGTTTTAGCAGCAGAAGCATCATCACGATAAGGGGGACGCTCGAGTGATGCTTCACCCTCTTCCCACATACGAGGTTTGCTTTGAATTTAAAATAAGAGTATGACAAAACCAAACATGAACGTGGGGGCATTTGCTTCAGGAAATAGAGACATTTAAAGCTGGAGAATATCTTCCAAAAATCATTTTGTCTGGGGCTGGTGTTAAAAGATTTAAACCAGAGAAAGCAATAGGGAAAACATGTTTTCAAGTGAATTAAAACTACCCAATGAAGCAGTGTTGTGTACTCGAGACTCTGTCTCGAGTCCATATTTTAATGGTCTTGGTCTTGTCATGTCTCGTGTGCATTTTGACTCGGAATTGACTCATACTCAAACATATTAGGACTCGGACTTATTCCCGAGTCCCATTCAAATTATGTCATGATTATTGCTGTATGTTAATATTTCTTTAAATTGTTTGATTGAAACGTCCAATGATTGCTGAGTTTCTTGTGAGCAACTGCGGATGACTTGAGACTATAACGTTCGCGGCACGCAAATGCAGCAGGACCCAGGTCAGATGGTCTCTTTGGTCTCGGTCTTGACTCGGACTAGACTCTTTTTGTTCTCGGTCTCGACCCAGACTCGACTCTCTTTGGTCTCGGTCTCGACTCGGACTCGAATCTCTTGGGTCTCGGTCTCGACTCTCTTTGGTCTCGGTCCGGACTCGACTCTCTTTTGTTTCTGTCTCGACTCGGACTAGACTCTTTTTGTTCTCGGTCTCGACCCAGACTCGACTCTCTTTGGTCTCGGTCTCGACTCGACTCTCTTTTGTCTCGTTCTGGACTCGGACTCAACTCTCTTTGGTCTCGACTCGGACTCGACTCTCTTTGGTCTCGACTCGGACTCGACTCTCTTTGGTCTCGACTCGGACTCGACTCTCTTTGGTCTCGGTCTCGACTCGGACTCGACTCTCTTTGGTCTTGGTCTCGACTCGGACTCGACTCCCTTTGGTCTTGGTCTCGACCTGGACTCGACTCTCTTTGGTCTCCGTCAGGACTCGACTCTCTTTGGTCTCGGTCTCGACTCGGACTCGACTCTCTTTGGTCTTGGTCTCGACTCGGACTCGACTCCCTTTGGTGTCGGTCTCGACCAGTTTAGCCAATCACAACACACCGGCCTAAACTAACCAATCTGAGGCCACTGCCTATTTCTGAGGGAGTGGTTTCATACAATCAGGAAGTCAGCCAGTCGTTCACATGACAGATGAGAACGCGGCTGACAATAAAGGTGAAATTTATGAAAAATAAGACTTTTAAAAAAAGAAAAACCATGAATACATGTTATATTGCACCCCATAAACACAACTATGCAAAGAAAAAGAAGCAGTAAACCACCCCTTTAAATGGAGCTGGTATGGGCATGTGTTATGCAAATGACTAACCTCGGTCACATGGTCGCTCATTTAGAATACTCAGAATTCAACAACATCAGAACATGGTTAGGAACAAATTGTTAGGAACAAATTATTAGGAACAAATTGTTAGCTTTTAGTGAGAGTTATATTAGATCTCTAATGTGCTGTGCTGTGACATTCCCTGCATGTGGTGGTTGTGTCGGAGTGGTTAATTATGTTCGAGCTCTCTGCAGTGACCATAGTAACAATCTCCACAGTCTGTAGAATCACTGCCTTGTCTCTAGAACAAACCAACACGCCAGAGAAAAGAGAGGGTCGAGTCTGTCAGTCAAAGCAGGAGACCAGACAGCTCCTGTCAGTCCGAGAGAAAGAACACTAACTGATAAACAGGAAGTGAGATGGATGGCTGCAGGGAAACAATCACCATGAGCTAACGAAGGGAGATAAACTAAACAAGAATTCAACCCAAGACAGTCAGAGAATTAAAGGCTAAAAAGGGGCAAGATTGTGATCATGCATTACCTTACCTGACAACTTTGAGGGAAGGACTGTGAAATAATTTTGAATGGGATTGAACCACGACAGACAATACCCTGATCCAGATGAATCTGTGTGAAAACCAGAAGATGGATACTTAAGAGACAGATAAGATCTCACAGACTTGCCCACCCCATACTGCTCCGTGACATGCTCACAAGGACAGGGCTTTTCAAACCTGTCCTAGAGGACCTCCCGCACGGCACATTTTTTTTTACATCTCCTTTATCTGACATACCCAATTCAGGTCTCTTTTAAAGAGGTCATGAGTTGTATGACATAGAAAGACTTTACTACCTTTCTAGGGCATGAAAGGGATAATAACATTAGTCAAAATGGGATTTGAAATTAATTTTTTATATGTTTTAGCTTACCTCAAGGGTATCCAAGATGTAGGTGTCTTTGTTTCCACAGTTTTTTCAATTTTGACATTTTTCGGTCAAACCGGTGATGCAGTTTTAGGGGGTCCACCTCAAAGAGCATGCACAGAGAAGTCAAAATTAAACATGATTTAATGACTCGTAAAAGTATATGTTGATGGCCTAAGACACGAAATGAGCGGTTTGTGTGAGAAAACGAACAGTATTTATATAGTTTTTTACCTCTTGTTAACAGCCGTCGAACTGAACTGAATCAGAAGTCCAACTGAACCGAACTGAACCGTCTCCAGACGTTACGCCGGAAGTGATCTCTCGCGCATCTACATCACGCATTGTTTACACGGAGATTTCAGAAGTTTTACCTTTCACTAAACATATTTACGGGAAATCGCCGTGGAAGACGATATGACATGACATGTCATTCTATATAGATCAGCGGTCAGTTGTCATTTATTATCACACATTCAGAGAGTTTTCAACCAAACAATGTTTTCTTTTTTTCTTTTTCAGGCATTTAAATACACAAGTAACGTTAACTTACTACTAGCGAACCATTTATAATTTGAGGGGGAAAAAAACACTGATGTCTAAGCGGAAATAATAAACCCTTCAAATGTAATTTTGAGACATGTTATTTTTCCCCACAACAAACGCACATTTTAGCCTAGGTAACTATAAAGTCTTCTCCCTGTTCACCAGCCACTCACTTTCATGTCTTTCGGAAGAAATGGATGGATTTACGTTACGTTACAATTAACAGGTACTTTTATTTTTTTATTTTTAAATCTGCATTGCCACTCTTCACATTCAACCAATAAGACAACCAACCAATCAACATCCACTAAGTTTGAATAAATATGATAATATTATATATATTACATCATATTTTAAAAGCCTTCCTGATATAAATTAGTATACATTTCATTTACTATAGTAATTAACACTGAGACATTCATTTGTGCAAAAAGCACTAATGACTTAAGACTTGAAGCTTAAACTCGAGGACTTGCAACTTGACTTGGACTTGTCTGTCTTGACTTGGGACTTGAATGCAAAAGACTCGAGACTTACTTGTGACTTGCAAAAACAATGACTTGGTCTCACCTCTGTCTACAAGTATGTGTTGCTTTTCCCCTGTTGTCAGTGTCCATTGGATGTGCGCATCACAATCAAGGGAAAAGTTGGTAATTCAGTTAAGCCATACTATAAATTAAGCCATACTATTTTCATGTACTTTTTTTCACCTTCTATACATAGTTTGTAGATAAGAATATTAAGATGCAAGGCAAGAGCTGAGTTTGATACACTGCTAGCACATCTAGCCAGCACACTGAAAAGTGGCATGTACACACACACCACTTTAAAAAAAGTGCCAAACTATACTAAGATATTGACAAATGCCGTTTATTTCAAGTATTATAACAATGAATAAATTGGCATAATGTACAGTGTAAATCATGTACAAGTGTCTGAGAAATCAAAATGCACTGTAGGACTGAAAACGCTGTGAACGCAAAACGACAGTTTAGCAAAGTTGACTGAAAAGTGACTTAAATATGTCCCTTAAACAAATACAAAGCAAATTATTTAATCAATATTAAAAAAGCTCTGATAAAATAATTGTTTCCAAATCAGTTCTTCAGAGGTTAGCCAACAAGGTAGTCCTGTACACGTGTATAGTCAGGAAAAACAGTGAAGGCTGCAGTCCATTTTTCTCCAGACCATATAGATATCTAACTCATAGGCCCATCACAAGTGCTGCCGACAGGTTCTGTGCTATTAGTGTTGGACTCTGAACCGTTTTGCTCCGTTTCTGCACCTTCCTGTTTTACAAGATCAGACTCTTGACTCAGGCCCTCAGCATCTTCTGTGCTTCCTTCCAGGGTTTCTGTTGAACCGTCGGTCCTTTTCCCTTGTTTGTCACGGAAGACTTCCACCCCCACCATGCGGAGGTAATGAAGACGCTCATTACGTGGGACGAAAGCCCTGATGGATGTTTTCCCCCTCCATCCACACAAATCTATAGGACACTGAGGAGCATCATGATCTCTGGAGAGATGAGAAGAAATTAAAAGTTAAGGTTGACACAAGAGGGAAAAGAGCCAACGAATGAGTGACGAAGGGGAGGATGAGAGAAGGCAAGATAGAAAAAGGGGGAAGGAAAACAAGCTAATTATTGATCAGCTGCAGCGCAGACAGCGCCAGGAAACGGTCTGGAGTGTGACGGCGGCCGTTGGGGCACTTTAAGAGCGTCTGTGATCAGATGGATGGAAAAAGAGAGTGAAAGATGATCAGGCGCGCTGTGCTGGAACAGGCAGTCATGTTTTCATATAAGGAGCCAACAGCACGCTGCCAACAAAGGAGGATGACACCAGAGCGCCACGCTCCAAATCACGGTGACATCAGAGCTGCTCTCTGCACTTAAGTCACTCACTGTGAGAAAAGCGTGCTTTATGGGGGCTTGTATTAATGGAAAAATAAACTGGCATATTCAGATCGCCTTGATGGTGTGGGGCTAATTTAGACATGTTGTATTAAGCAAAAGGAATTCAAGCATTGATGCTCTGCAGCAAACATTTAACAACAATAAAATATACAGTTGTTTTCTGTAATTTTTGGTGTTTAACAACTAATCACGGACTAAGTGCATCAGTGCAAGTTCATTCTGTGGTAACATATGCCTTGGCTTATTGTAATCTATAATAACTTTTACTTGCCACTGCCAGTTTTTTCTTTTCCTTAAATGTTTGCCCCCTTGAAATAATTTCAATGTAACCAACATTTATAAACGACACTTCGTCCAACATACAACAAAGCATGTTGTACATTTCTTCAATTTAATAAATCAATTGTATACGGTGTCTAGAAAACATACAGATCAAATACATAAATATCAAATAATTAAGTCAATGAAAAAATAATTTTTCAAATAAACATCCAAGTAAATAACAATAAATATCAAAATAAAAAAAAATAATTTGATAATTATCAAAAACTAATAAATAAGTTTAAAATATCAAATTAATAGTTAAACAAATAAATAAACATATCTAAATGAATTATGAGGTTTTTGCGGCATGTATATATTTTAGAATAATTTCCTAGATTTGAAACCACAATCGGGTCAGGTACATTTTAAACAAGAAATTAGTTTGCTGCTGTGTGTACCGAGCATGTCTCGTGTTGCGAATTAGAAATGAATTTTTGTTGCAGATTGCATTTACCGATGTTGGGTGTTTTTGTGTGTGTGATATGACTAGGAGGACACACTTTCCAGCTGGATTGACTAGTTTTCCACACAGTAAGGGCCATCAATGTGAAACATGACTGTCTGGTGGGCCAAACAATGAGCTTTCTGCTGAGAGAGACAATCAAGAGCTATTTATCTGTGAAGAGGAAGCCGGGTGCATGAGTTCAAGCCCCTTAATTATCAGACAAGGGGCGTAATGGCTACAAAGCGCTCAATCTCCATTCATTTGTCTCCTGTTTGGGCTGATGAATGGCAGGAATGCCATCGCAGAGCCCTCTGTGTACGTACAACACTGTAAAAGTTCCTGCCCACCTAGCCAGGCGTCTACCTAGAACGCATTTTAAGACTACAACTGATGAAGAGGTCGCTTCAGAAATAAAGAAAACATAGGAAACAAAGCTGCTCCCTGGTCAAAATCCGGCACGATAATCATGATTATTTCAGCGTAATGACAGCGCAAGACAACGACCTATTTGTAATATTGGCACTAGTCTCTCTCACTTGTGTAGACTAGTAGCCTTTGTATTCCAAACCAGAAACTTGTAGGTTGCATTTTGATTAGAATGATGCATTAGAAGGCAGTTCACAGAGCTATGGTCTGTCATATGGAAGAATGAGGCATATACAGCAGACTAGATCAGAACTCAAGTCTAAAAGGTTCTTTACTCTTGTTCCAAAAAACACCACCAAAAAAAAAACAACAACAAAAAAAACAGTATGGTATAATGAATTATAAACACAAGCACTTACTTTGGATCTGGTAAGTATCGTAAAACAATGCTGCCCATGTCTGGAGAAAGAGAGAATGTGAATTTCAGAAACATATTTTAACATTAGTGACAAACATCACAACTTTGTTGTCTGTAAGATGATGCTGAACTTTATGGAAGGGATTCAAAGCCAATGGTACTGGACATATTGGCAATACCAATTACTGACAATTAATACATGACAGGATGTATTTGCATAATAATTTTGTTAACTTTTTTTTTTTTTTTTAAGTAATCCATCCATCCATCCATATACACTATCTCGCAAAAGTGAGTATACCCCTCACATTTCAGCAAACAATTTAGTATATATTCTCAAGGGGTAATATAGAAAATCAAACTTGTATATATTTTAGAATAGTCAATGTGCTGCTTGTGTAGCACTATATAATTACCATTGTCTGAAAATAACTAAACATACAGCCATTATTGTCAAAATAGCTGATAATAGCTGCATGTCATTTAACCACGCAAAGCCACATGTCCTATTCATCATGTTCATGCTTTTCTCAGCTTGACAGGACCATACTAATTTGTGTATCTTGTATTAGAGCAGGTAAAATTTGTGTGCCTTGCTGAGGAAGCTGAAGGTGATGGAGTGGCCAAGTATGTCCAGACCGGCGTCATGTGACTAACATCCAGCAGCTCCTTGGTGTCATTATGGAGGAGTGGAAGAGGATCCACAACCTGTGCTGTCTGGTGAACTCCATGGCCAGGAGGATTAATGTTAAATAACAATAGTGCTCAAAGAAATATTGACACTTTGGACACAGTTTTGACAATAATGGCTGTGTGTTGCGCTATTTTCAGAGGGCAGTAAATATATACAGTACTCCTACACAAGCAGCACATTGACTACTCTAAAATATATCCAAGTTTCATTTCTATAGTATTGTCCCTTGAGAAGATATTTTTAAATGTTTGCTGAAATGTGAAGGGTGTACTCGCTTTTGTGAGATATGATAGCATAATGGCATCTTTAGAGTTCACTCATCTCAGCATTCAAAATGCATAAATAGCACTGACCAAGTTTCTTGGCTTGACTGTGAGCATCATCTCCAAGCTTTCTGAGGAAGGGGTTCTCCTCCGTGAGAAGAACCTTCACGTCCTCAACACTGATGTTAATGATTCGGGCTCTGATGTAGGGGCATAATGTGTAAATACCCTGGAGAAAGACATCAGCATAGAGTCAAGGATTGCACACACACACACACACACTGAGAAAAGCATGTAACCTCAGGATGATTAAGTCTAGTTCTAAATGCATTTCCATATCCTATTAATTCAGGCCTGGAAAGTAGCAGACACATTTTAATCCATTTCTTCATCTATGGGAAGATGGAATTAGTACACATACACATTCAGATAACAGATCTTACTCTAGTTAAAAATCAATACAATGTTGTGGAAAATGGAAATGGACGCTCCCTCTAGAGCAGACAGAAAGGCAAGCTGAGGTTATTAACGGCATGTTGAGATTAACTCGTTTCCCTATAGACCACTGAACCTAGTTTGAGCAAAAAAAACATCTGAGACATCTGAGCATTGCTTTAATTATAGACAGGTTATTGCTGTACGACTTAAAGAACATATTGCAATTGCAGGTTACATTTTTTTTAAATGACTATATAATCTTATATTAAAAAAATAAGGATTTAAAATGTTTTAAACTGACATACACGCACTAATTTAGTAAAGTGAGCATTAAGTGGCTTTTTTTTTTTCAACATCGCGTCATTTTACGTCACGCCAGGGAGCCTCAGCTTCGGCTCAGTGCAGAGTAGGCTGGTAATCAGTGAGCGTGAAGGTCGTGAGTCAGTGTATTTTCGGTAGTTTTTGCATTTTAATTTATCATCATCATCATGGTAAATTATTCCGTTTGTTGAGTTTGCAAAACCTCCGGCCTGTCAGGACATAGAGTCCACAGGTTTCTATAACAAGAAAAGGGTCAGTGCTATATATATATATATATATATATATATATATATATCTTTCATGCCTGGTGCGGTTTGTGCAGGTGAAGAGATGGGATTTCTCAACCGTGTCGGATTCGAACAAAGCGGTCGGTTTATCATCCCGGCGATATGGAGTTCAACATGGGACGCCGAAACAAGAATATTGATCGTCGTATACTGTACCAATGGCATCAAAAAGTTTGATATAGGTAACTTAGTCATGCCCTAAATAGAGGAAACTTGTAATTTAAAGCCAAAATTACTAGATTGTTTTAATATTCAAATCTTTAATTTTCTGTTTGTTATAACCCAGGTGAAAAATATGTATTAAAAATGTACTCTTATGTTTTTAGTACAATAGAAATATACTTAAGTATAGTTTTTATACATTTAATAGTATAAATTTACCCTAAACATACTAATGTCTGCTGGCCTGATATACGATCGTAATAATCTGTACAATATTGTAACGGCCCAGCCCGTATTGTAAATATTGTAACGGCCCCACGCCTGCCATGCCAATTTTCAGACACGAAAGTAAAATTCTCACAAAAACTACTCCAGAAGCTTCTGTAGCGTATTTATAAGAATATTTTAAAGTCTAGTTCCTACATTATTTTTCTATACATTGACTTGTTGGGTCCTCTGAACTGCAATATTCCCTTTAAAGATTTTTGGTAAAAATTGCATGTGAAATTCAACCACTATACCTTGCAAAAATATCTTTGGGATTAGAACGCTTCTCAACTTTTAAAAAAAAATAACAGATTTTAAAATATATTTTTTGAATATTTTGGTTGTATGCAATGCACGCATGTTATTCAAACACAACTACTACATAAAGCATTATTTGCATCAAACTATTTTAAACACACCCACCTCCTGCGCCAGTCTGAAAGCACAACCAAACTGTTCTCCATCAGTATTTCTGGACCAGACCTTAACTCCCGTGTTTATAACCTGCAGAAAGACAAAAAAAATGTGAAAACTCTCCATTGACAACAGAATATTACTTTATTATTATTATCATTAATTATTATATACATATTAAAAGAGTACATTATTACAAGTAATAGTAACAACATTATTTTATGTATATAATAATAATACAAATAAAATAAAATGTATACATTAATAAAAGTAGTATTTAATTACTACTAATTTTATTAATGCCACAATTAATATTATTTCAGTATTATCATATCAGCATCACCAGCAATTACATGGCAGATACTAAGGGTGTGACGATTTCGATTTAAATTAATTAATCTCGAACATTGAATTTAAAAAAATGGAATCGGTGATGCTGCCACGATTCTTAAAAAAAAAAAAATCAGGACCCATAAATAAGTCCATAAAAGTTTGCCCTGATAAAAAATGCTGTCTCATAACATAAAATGATACATTTTAAATTTGATAAAATAAGCAGACAGACAGACAGACAGAGAATGCAAAGGATATGTATAACTGTTTACAGTGTGGTTCTTTGTTCTAATGTATCTCCAGTGATGTCTGTTTACATTAGCAGCAGATGGTTGTTTCATACTTGATGAATGTGAAGGCACTAGAGCACAGATAGAGATGAGATCATAGCGAGGCTGCTGTCCCCATCTGCCTATACGCCATCTTCAATCACTACTAGCACTGATGAAGGACCTTCAGAGAGAGAGAGAGAGTGTGTGTCTGTGTGTGCTCTTGCCTTCATTCTCTCACTGTTGTTGAGCAGAACATTGCGGAGCTCTTTAGACACCATGTACAGGTTCCTCTTCTTCCCTTCGTGGGTTCGAGTCAACACGTTAAGCATGGGGAAATCTGGAGACAGGTCATAGAAAGCTCTGGAACAGACAAAGAAATATCACAGGATAAAAAAAATGATGCACATATGCGCACAGCGCTGAACATGCTGCGACATATGGAGCAGAGGCGTTGTCTCCCACAAGTCAAAATGGCAGGTTGCCAGCGCTGTGGCACTGTGCATCTGTGTAAGAAAATAAATAAAATTCATCACAAACAAAAGACAGTCACAATGACTGAATGATAATGATCACATCATCCATTCATGCGATTGGTCACATAGGATGAACAGCGCAATAGATATTTGTACACACATAAACAAAGCTCCAGCCTACTCAGAGTGTATATATATATATATTTAGGAATCGGGAACATGGGCGTCAGATGAATAAAACATAATAATAAAAAAAACACACAAGCAAGAAATGAGTGGATTTGTAAAAGCAGCATGTGTGTTGAGCAGAGAGGTTTTGTCCATAGAGAGGAGAGGCACTCACTGGATGGGAGGAAAGATGGGGTCATCCTCTGTCAGAAACACAAAAGGATCCTCTTTGAAGCCAAAGAGTTTCATCTTCTTTGGAGGAGGGGGGCTGGAACAGACAGAGCACTTCATGTCAATAGAAAGCACAGTAAGTGCAGAAGAATGTAACACTGTCCACCAGGGGGCACTGACATTGACACTACAACTGAGGCCTGAATATGGCTGCTGCATCCTTAGTATGTGAAACAGATTATGCAAAGATGAAGGCATCTACATGTGGTCACATAATCACACAAATATTATTCACATGAAATTGTGCCAGTCGCAACTCGTATGGCATCAAGATTTTCTTAAATACTGCTTTTATTTTCCCATTAAGGAGCCATTTAAAAGTCTTGAAACATTTCACTGATGCTTTATTAAATGCACAGCACAGAAAGAACAAAATTAATGAACAGCAGAGAGAACAATAGGGTGATTGAACAAGGTGCCGCCGTACGCCCACATTTACACCTGGCTAAGGACACTCACCCACAGATATTGTCTTTCTTGACCTCTGAAGGGTCAGGAGTATCTGGGACAGACGGATTTTCCTCAGCAGGAGTCTCTCCCTCCACTGCTTCAACAGGGGTGTCAGGAGACAAGCCGTCTGATGGAGGGACCTCAGCTGGAGACACCCCCATCTGTAGCTCTTCTGCGGGAGCCACATCACTGGAGGCGTTCACATCCTTATTACGAAGCTGCAGACACACAGACAAAGAAAGGACGGAGACAAAGGTATTGATGAGTATACGCTAGCTAGCTTCCAATTTCAAACGCAATGACAAATAAGGTGGATTCATCCAAGAAAATGGGCTTGTTAGTAATTGAATTGTAAATATAAATGCACTCTCTTACAACTTCAATGCTCTGTTTGCATTTGATATAATATGATGTATAAAGTCTGCATTTTCTAATACCTTTGGGTAACGGCGGTTCCACGGCATAGGCTCCTTCTTGACTAACACAGCCACAAAAAACCCGCCAGTGTTCTGGTGATGAGGCAGTATTCTCATACTGAAAACACAAATCAAAGCACCATAACTTAAAATCAGTATAAATTGGGTTCACACAACCCTGTTGAGAGTTTACTCAACATTCGTATTGCTCCACTTGTACTGTAGTAGTACACTACCATCTGGTGGAGGGTTCTGGTAAAACACACTACAGGCCTAGAGGCTTGTGAAAAGCATTTTGCATCATATACATGTAATGTACATATACACTCACCTAAAGGATTATTAGGAACACCACACTAATACTGTGTTTGACCCCCTTTTGCCTTCAGAACTGCATTAATTCTATGTAGCATTGATTCAACAAGGTGCTGAAAGCATTCTTTAGAAATGTTGGCCCATATTGATAGGATAGCATCTTGCTTTTGATGGAGATTTGTGGGATGCACATCCAGGGCACAAAGCTCCTGTTCCACCACACATCCCAAAGATGCTCTATTGGGTTGAGATCTGGTGACTGTGGGGGCCATTTTAGTACAGTCAACTCATTGTCACCAGCCTGCAGAGTGGTAACAAGGCATGATGGATCCATGTTCTCATTCGGGTTACGCCAAATTCTGACTCCATCTGAATGTCTCAACAGAAATCGAGACTCATCAGACCAGGCAACATTTTTCTAGTCATCAATGGTCCAATTTTGGTGAGCGCTTGCCAATTGTAGTCTCTTTTTCCTATTTGTAGTGGAGATGAGTGGTACCCGGTGGGGTCTTCTGCTGTTGTAGCCCATCCGCCTCAAGGTTGTGCGTGTTGTGGCTTTACAAATACTTTGCTGCATACCTCGGTTGTAACGAGTGGTTATTTCAGTCAAAGTTGCTCTTCTATCAGATTGAATCAGTCGGCCCATTCTCCTCTGACCTCTAGCATCAACAAGGCATTTTCGCCCACAGGACTGCCGCATACTGGATGTTTTTCCCTTTTCACTCCATTCTTTGTAAACCCTAGAAATGGTTGTGTGTGAAAATCCCAGTAACTGAGCAGATTGTGAAATACTCAGGCACCAACAACCATGCCACGCTCAAAATTGCTTAAATCACGTTTCTTTCCCATTCTGACATTGAATTTGGAGTTCAGGAGATTGTCTTGACCAGGACCACAACCCTAAATGCTTTGAAGCAATTATCTAATCAGCCTGTGATTGGTTGATTAGATAATTGCATTAATGAGAAATTGAACAGGTGTTCCTAATAAACCTTTAGGTGAGTAAATGATCAAAGAAACTTGCCATCTCTCCAGTCTCATATCCGCCAGCTTCTCTGGGTCTGTTGGTGGAAACATGGTGGGTCTAATTTGGGTGTGTCGACTTTTTGGCACCTCTGACCAGTCAGAAAACCACTGACCCTCTTTCGTCATTACCTATATAAGAGCAAAGCAAGATTACACTATTGATCAAAAGTTGTTGTTTTTCGAGATTTTATTTTCATTAAGCAAAGATGCATTAAATGGCATAAACAGCATTACTTTCCAAGATGTTATTCCAGGCATATATTTGAGTCCTGGGAGATCTGCAGAGGCATCTGCCAACTCTAAAGCACCTGAGAAATAAACAGACGAGTGAAGAAGAAACCACAGGGGGGAGAAAAAGCAGAACAAAGTTGAGGTAACACGGCAAGGTTAATATGACCTGTCATTTATTTAATGCTTGAATGCTTGACCCAAACATATTTGTATTTTATATCAATGAAGATACACAACACATGTGATGGTGAACCATAAAAAACAACCATTTCAGTTACTTGGAACCAAATATATAACTACAGTAAATATTATTATCTGACTTTTAAATGGCTCCTAAATGGGAAAATAAAAGCAGTATTTAATAATAATAATAATATTATTTTTATTATTATTATTATCTGACTTTTAAAGGGATACTCCACTTTTTTGGAAATAGGCTCATTTTACCACTCCCCCAGAGTTAAACAGTTGAGTTTTACCATTTTCAAATCCATTCAGACAATTTTTTGATATTTAGAAGAATTTCAGTAACCAGACCGTTTCTGGTCTCATTGACTTCCATAGTACGAAAAAAATATACTATGGAAGTCAATGAGACCAGAAACTGTCTGGTTACTGATATTCTTCTAAATATCAAAAAACAATCGGCTGAATACATTCAAAAGCGGTAAAACTCAACTGTTTAACTCTGGGGGAGTGGTAAAATGAGCCTATTTCCCCCAAAAAAGTGGAGTATCCCTTTAAATGGCTCCTTAATGGGAAAATAAAAGCAGTATTTAAGAAAATATGCAAAAAAAAAAAAAAAAAAAAAAAAAAAAAAAAAAAAAATCGAATTCATGGGGCAGAAATGTTTCCTTCACGTACCTTCACTCTTCTCCAGCAGGGCAGCGATGACTGCTTCATCCTCGATGGGGTTCAGAGAGCAGGTGGAGTACACCATCCTGCCCCCTACAGCCAGCTGCTCCACACCTCGTACCGCAATCCTTATCTGCAGCCTGACAGGCAAGGAGACAAATTGAAAATATACACACTCACACTAGAGCACAACAAATTGCTCTTTTCTGCAACCACTGCAACCTCAGAATGGAGAGACAGCACATGCACACACACACACACACGCTGACAGTGCAACAAAGAAATTAGATGCAACATCCTGTTTCAGTAATCAGGTACAGAAAACACATTACTGCTAATTCACTGCCACTGCCAAATTACACAATGATCATCACGCATCAAGACTTGGGTTTATCTCAGAGCATGTGTTCAGAATAGTGTACTGCTAACAGAACAGTATACTCTGTACCAGAGTTTCCGCTAGAAAAAAAATGTGACGTCAGAGTTTTTCGTTATACCAACATTTTGGTGAAATGCCATTCAAATATCACCTAAGTTAAAATCTGGAGGCAGGCTATGAAACTTGCCGTATAGAATACAACATGTTTATTAGCCTAACTTTCAAATAGATGAAAAAAAAAAAAGATTTATTTATTTATTTATTTAAACAGGAAAAGATTAAGAGCAATCAGGCCTGATTCAGTATAAAACTGATTTTCAGCAGAACATGAATAGCTCAAACACAACAGAACTCCAAAATGTCCAAAACTCAAAAAAAAAAAAAAAAAAAAAAAAAACATGAACATCCGATTGGCGTCAATCAACGGCAATTGTTTTTACTATGGTTTCACATTCATGCCATTTACATTTAACGGAAAATATTAGATAAACAGAAAAAAAAATTGCAGGTTTTTTGAAAGCTTTGTTCAAACGGATTCAGTGTTTTCTTTCTGTCATCTTAATTTCTTATTTAACGTTAAAAATATATACATTTAGTGTTGGCCAATTTTATGTTTTTTATTTCTATTATTCTATTGTTTTTCTCTGTTGTCACTGTAAGAAATGCTGCATGGAAATATGATCTTTCATTTTTTTTTTTTATGAAATGTAAGGTGAAAAAGAAAGAAAAGAAAAAAACCATCATGATATACATCACTATATTTTGAAATAAAATTTCTCATATCGTGAAATCACCCACCCCAATATTCTGGACATAGCCCAAGTGGTCTTACCCATGGAGCTGCAGGCTGTTGCTGGTTGTCCATTTTTTCCACACGTCAATGTTTTTCCTCATTGTTCCATCTCCACTGTATAGATAAAGGTGCTGATTTTATTGTTTGCAGTTTAACTGTAACTCCATATCAGATCACTTCATGTGTCTGTCAGGCATAAAGCAGACTTATAATTAGTGGTTCTTCACAATAAAGCAAAGATGAAAAATTGTCATCACCACATTTATTTCCTCTAAGTAATTTTAAACCAGACTTGATAACTAAAGACAGTTCCTGTGGTCATATGAGATCATATGGTATTTTTAAAATCAATTACATCAGTGAAACTGATGGTTGGTTAACAAGGCAGCAAATTTCAAATCAAGGAAACTACAGTCCTATGGGCAAAAACACAAACCATAATTACACGTTTAAAGTCAACTTCAAATCATTTCATCGACGGACAGAAAAAGTTAACACAGCAAAACCAGACTGACCACACTGTGTGTGTGTAAGATGTTTGGCATGCTGGTACTGAGCAGACCTTATTGTGCTTGGCACCTGATTCTGCTGCAGGCCAAGTATAGACTCCACCAATTAGAAACTTACTCTGTTATATGATGTTACATGCTGGGAAGAGACTCACTGCTCAACCGAAAACACAGAGCATTGGCATTTATGTGTGCCTCTATTATTGTGATCACTATA
This sequence comes from Pimephales promelas, assembly GCF_016745375.1. The sequence continues at coordinate 10,960,499 of NW_024121233.1, forward strand.
TTTACATAATCTCAACATGTCTCTGTACAACAGCATTCTTATTTTTGGTATGGCAACACACAATGGCTAAGAAAATCTGCAGTTTTTGTGGTTTTATATGCATTTCCAACTTTGTTTAATGTGTATCGTTGCTGTTTGACCATCTGACGACAATATTTAAAGCTACACTGTGTGATTTTTACCCCCATCTAGTGGTGAAAAGGTATATGACCATCCAGTGAATATTAGTTTCTGTTCCTCTCAATTCCGATTTTGTTTTAACTCCTACGGTGGCCAATGTAGTCCAAGATTAACATGGCTTCCAGTTCGACCTCGTCCATGAGTGTTAACTCAAACGTAAACGCGACTTGTATTAACAGGTATGTCCCTCTTTGGCTAATGTACATTCAAGATGGAGGGGCAACATGACAACCCTTACCCGTATGTATTTTCAATGGCATATTATACACTCACGAGAATACTTTATTACTTGAACAATGTAAATATACATTAATGAGCACATATATTTTTGAAAGAACTAAGTGTTTTTAGCTAAGAGTAAAATAAAAGAGTTAGAGACAGTGTAGCTTTAAGCAACCGATAATTACATGTAAGCAAGTTTAGAAACCACCCCATCAGGTTGAATCTTCCGCAAAGTTTGCAGAAAGATAAACACAGCATTTTATGTTTTTCCTGATGGGCTTCTTGAGGCATTAAAACTTGCCGGCCGCAAAAAGTTATTAAAGACATTGGTAAAGGAGAGACTCTCATCATAAAATTCCTAACCTGCATGGTACGTCACACAGGATCCGGTCATAAAACAGGACCTCCTTCTTCCCGTCCTGATCAAAGTGCAGACGTGGAATGTTAGATGCATCATGGTTTACCACCATAATACATGGACTGTTTAATCTCTTGGCCTGGTGGACCAGCAGGTAACAGCGCTTATTATCCACATCATTGGCAATTACAAAACCCTCTAGAGACACAAAAGAGACGGAGGACAACTATAAGATATGAAGATCATCTTACATCTGTATTGAAAGCATTTTATATGTACACATACTAATGAGCAACACTTTACCTGGGAAAGGCACATCCATATCAGCGTGAAGCATTTCAATTAGTTGAGCAGTTTTGGATCCTGGGGCAGCACACATGTCCAGAATCTGGTTATAAAATCCAGAAAGATCACAGAGATGAGACAAATTACTTTAAAAAAAATGCTAGAGAAGAACACGCATATAGAGAAAACATTCATTTGACATTCAAGGAAACCCGTGATGATGTTGTTGAAGATGTACCTTATGTTGAGAATCGATTTTCATAAGAAGAGGAGGAATCATACTGACTGCTTCCTGTCTGCTGATATTACCCTGATGGAGATCAAAAAACATAATATATTTGCATTATTTTATTTTTTATAAACGCAAGGACACATTTCTTAATACTTTTTTAAAACTCAACTTTCATATAGACCTCCCAAACAACTTTCGGCTCAGCACAGCAGTTCACATTCAAAATATACAACTACCAAAACTATTCATACATGTCTCAAATCAACTCATTCTTCCATAACACTAGCAATGGTTGTCAACTAACAAACCCTGTCACTCATAAAACAAATGACCTAAAAACACGAACATCCAGAGGCTTTATACAATGTTTTCTTTTGTGAAATTTCTTTACATCTGTAAATTTTGAAAAATTGACCCAAGAATGGAGAAATGTGTCAGCATCACCACACACCTGTAGTTAAAATGAAGCTCAGAATTATGATGATCGATTTTTCTCTCCCAACCTTAGTATACACACTATTGAATATCTGCAGACACACGCCTTGGAGAAGTGCACCAAAAATTGTATTTACCGATTCGGTTTCGCTGACCAAGAACTGGTGGAATTTCTCCAGGAGAGGAGACTTGCGTAAGATCTTTCTGCTCAGATTAGTGTGCCACGCAAGTTCATCAGGATACCTGATGATAACACCATGAGAGTAAAAATCAGATCTGAAATACTCTGTTCTACAGATTACGTACACAAGCAAATTATTTTCCGTCTTACCAACTTAGGGGCTGAGGAGCCTCAATCTTCTGCCCATCCACCTCAAGATCTTGTACCTCTTTGAAGTATTTCTCTTTAAGAGTATGAAGGATTTCTTTTGCATGACTGATTATTTAAGGAGTAAAAAAAGGGAAAAACATTATTGTTTAATTGCATCGTTCTCTTCCAAGAGTTTACTTCCAAGTCTTCAGTGCGAGACGCCCACAAAAACCGAGCGTTTTTCAGGTAAACTCACAACTTGGGTACAAAATAGCCTATTACTTATTCATTTTGATGTTTTTGAATGTAAAAACCAAGCGACCATCATAAGTTGACCTCAGACAACAATATAATAATATTTAAAAAGCCAGTTCATGACCCCTTTAAACTTTTGATGATTACTAAAATATGTTATAGGGAAAAGAGGTAATAAAAAAACCATGCCAAGTGTCTTTGTACTATACTAGGAGACTCACTGGCAGTTAACAGGTTTGTCGTGTAATGTAAAACGTTTGGACCTGCAGAAAATGTCAATCACCTCTTGTATCCTGTGATTCGTATTGTAGCTGGCAGTGGCTCCCTCATGGCCTCCATGAACTCCTCAAACTCTCCATCTGGGACAATCTTCAGCTCTTTGTAGTAATGCTCAAAGAGTTTGTTTTCCTTGACGATCTCAGAGTATCCAGCTCCCCAACCCTGCAAAACGTGCAAAGAGTATAAAAGTACTATCACTACCCACATCCCATTAACCACAATATTGCATACCCACACACACACAATCATTTTAATGGGACTATATGAAGTAACTTATTTACAATGTAGCATATGTTAAATTTTTAAGTGAATGTGCAGCATTGGCACTGAGCAGAAAAGTAAGAAGCTAGAGCAGTTAGCAAACTCACAGCATCATCTCTGCTCCTTTTCGCCTCGGGTCTTCCATCTCTGAACTGCTGAGGTTTTTGTCTGTTTCTATTTCTTCTGCCCATGTTACAGACGCATACAACTCTGGATATAAACCTGCGTTGCGTGTTGTTGATTATATTAATACTGTCTAAGTAACTGTACTCCTCAGCTCCTGCTGAATTCAATTCACGTGTGTGTGACGCAGTCCAAACAAGCGCATATCCAACTGAATGAAAGACCCCTTCTTTGGTGTCCGCAATATTGCCCGACTGAAAGACTCGTTCTTTGCTTCTTTGGCGAATTTAAATTCAAAATACAGTAGTATTTATTTTAAACCTTTGACATTCAATCCAAATAAATGTAGTGCCATATAAAAATAACACAAAAAAATCTGCATAATTAAAATTTGAGGATTCAGCAAAGGTTTCAACCGTGAAATCTTAAAAAAAGTTTGTTTTTCTGCATTTTTTCAGAAACACTACAAAATTGGTTTTACATTTCATTTATATTTGTTTCTTGCTGTACTAACGTTATTTGTTAGAATTCATTTACTTGCATAATGAAGGCGTGTTTTATCCATGGTTTTGACAGATGCCCCGCCCAAATACAAGTAACGTAACGTTAGATGGGCGGGTCTCCCAGATTTCCATGGAGTCCGTTTGTGCACGAGAATGAAGTTACACACTTTCTTCTGCTCATAAGTATAATTTCCATAAGCAACTATGGACGCTATTCTGAAGATATTATTTTCTTCGGAGGAGGAAGAACGGTACGTTCTGGATTGTTTATCGTACTTGATGATGGTGATGGCGTTCATAACTTTTGTGACTTTACTCTTTGAGCACGTGCCATACGGCAGATATGCATCCAGCAGGTATGGATTCCCTGTAAATGTCAAGTTCGCCTGGTTCGTTCAAGAATTGCCGGCTTTTCTGGTGCCTTTGTGTTTGGTACTATGGAGTCCTTGTGCAAAGCTAATGCACCTGCCCAACCAATTGCTTCTTCTCATGTTCTGTTGCCATTACGCGCAAAGGTAGGGTTTTGTTTTTATTGTACAACATATAAAGTGGGGGTGGGGAAAGGTCCATACATGTGTCAGTAAATGATCTTATATTGTTTTGCAAGTTGCAACTGGCAACTTTTTGTTAGCCTAAACATGTATTTCTCCTAGGTCCCTCATCTACCCATTTTTAATTCGAGGAGGAAAATCAACACCATTCATCTCGTTTGCTCTGGCCTTTGTCTTCTGCATCTATAATGGGTATCTGCAGGCAAGATACCTGAGTCACTATGCAGATTACCCACCTGATTGGGTTACACATCCCTATTTCATCACAGGTAGGTGCTAGTGAGTAATTGTTCACAGTGTATAAGTGTCATTGTCAATCATCCTACTATCTTATTCTCTTTCATATATGATAGAATCTATTGTTGATTTCTTTCAACCATTCAGACATTGTAATGGTCCTTTCTTCCTATTGTGAATTATAGACCATTTTGCAAGATGTAAACAAAACTGGTCCAGAAGCACTTCCTGTTTCAGTTGTTTAACACTACATAAAAGCTGGGATAAAATACAACCAACAGAACATGTAAAACTGAATCAAAAAGTTAAACAAACATCTTTAAGATTTTTTCTTTACAAGTGAAATAAAGAAAACAGTTACAAACTGAAACAGGAAGTGTTTCTGGACCAGTGCAAAATGGTCTATAATTCACAATAAAAATAAAATTTTCATGTGAATATATTGTAAATTTTAATTTATTCCTGCGATGGCAAAGCTAATTTTCAGCATCATTACTCTGGTCTTCAGTGTCACATGATCCTACTGATTTTCTGCTCAAGATCAATCAGATTTCTATCAATGTTGAAAACAGTTGTGCCGAGTGTTTCATATTCTGAATCTATTATGCGTTGTTGTTTTTCAGGTTCTTGTATGTGGTTCCTGGGATGGATCATTAACATTCACTCTGACCATATCCTCAGGAACCTTCGCAAGCCTGGAGAGACGGGCTATAAGATACCTAGAGGTAAGAATGTTTAGACTGACAGCACCATTTATGAATTTGAAATATTTTAGAGAGAGAAATGTCTCCTAAATAGTTCAATTGAAATGAACAAAAATGTTTTGTGCTTAGCATCTTTACCATGTTCCACATAATTATAAAACAATCACAACATTTTGAGTGACATTTTTAGGAACATGGCATCCATCTTTAGATTTTAGGAAAAGTCTGTTTTGACTCAATCACACTATTTAAATACAATTCATAAAATGTTCATAAAGGCACAGTGCCAATATGTATACCACCTGAACCATACCACATGCATTCAGCTCAAATGGGCGGTCAACGCTAGGGCGTCCCCTTCAGTGCTGGTTTGAGTGTTGACGTAATGCTAAAACATCTTTTGAATTTGGCTTTGACTCGGAATGAAAACAAAAATAGATGTCCTTGCTGGTCATGACTCATTTCCTCAGCAACTTGTCAGGACCAACCAGCTCTAGAGATCATAATCATTTGTGACATGCACTTCTATTTCTTTTCCTAAACACTCAGTCCATGCAAAATATAAATCATGTAAATCATCTCTTATTTCACTAACCTTTTCTTTTTTATTAAAAGTATTTTAAAGGGATAATCCACCGTTTTTTCATATTAAACTATGTTATTCCCTTAACTAAGACGAGTTGATGCACACCACCACTCAATCGCTCTGCTGCGCGAGACACTTTGATAGCACTTAACTAGCCCAGTTCATTCAATACGGGCCAAGCAGAGAAGCGACCAAACACCTCCACGTTATCCTTATTTAAATACAGTTTCACAAGTAGTCTAACTCGACAAAGGGAATAACATAGTTTAATATAAAAAAATGGTGGAGTATCCCTTTAAAGCAGTCTGACATCACAACTTCAGATGATATTATCAAAAAAAATCATGCTTTTTTCAGCAAGTCACTCAGCCTTCAAAAAAAAAGTGAATTGACTGATAGAAGATGTTTTTTAGCCAAAACAAAGGGATTTTAAATTAGTGTGGTGTGTCAAAGTTGTTTCAGATCCAAAAGCTTGTTCTTGTTTTATTTGATGCAGAAGTGATGACTGACATGATGAATCCGACATGCTTTATTTCTGACAAATTAAATCAGACAGCATGTTGGTCAGATGGTTTCACACTTTTTAGACACATGTGATTGTGATGTTTCACTGCTTTAAAACTGACTTGACATTTGTTTCTTATTGCTTTGCAAATTTGTTCCTTATTGCTTTATTGCTTTTCTGTTCATAGGGGGCATGTTTGAGTATGTATCTGGAGCGAACTTCTTTGGTGAGATTGTGGAATGGGCTGGATTTGCTCTGGCCGGTCACTCGGTCCATAGTGCAGCTTTCGTTATCTTCACTCTTAGTGTGCTGTCCAGCAGAGGAATGGCCCACCACAAGTAAGGCATTACAGTCTGAATCAATGGATTCTTTCTAAATGTGACTGAAATTATTTTAAAAAAACAACAACAAAAAATGCTTACAATTCTAATTTATTAATTCTCATATGTCTGATTTAATTCATAAGAAATATAAATATATATTTTAATAATATAATTGTTTTAAAAAAGATGAAGCCTGTTTAAGATCAGATCAGATACATTTTTTCAGATAAAGATTTTCTCCACAGTTAAGCACATTTCCCCCCCCCATAAATTGTAGATGTTTTTTGTGAGTAATTTTAATTTTCCCAATGATTATTAGATTCTCATTACTGTAATATGATATAATAAATAACTGATTTCAATTAACATAAAGGAATTTCAACAGCTACTACAATGACATACTGTTTAGTTCACCCAAAAATAAAAATTATATCATTAATGACTCATGTCGTCCCAAGCCTGTAAGACCTCTGTTCAGCTTTGAAACACAGTTTTAAATATTTTAGATTTAATCCGAGAGTTTAACGTATAACGTATTTGATAAAAGGTTATAAGGGTACATGAATTTTAAAACAATAATGAAATGCACAGATAAATCATTTATAATAAACACTACAATATTACATATAAAAATACGAATGATAAAATCTGATTTCATAATGACTTAAAATAATATTTTATTATTTTTTTAGGGTGAATTATGACCTAGACATGTTCTATAATAATAAATATTTTGATATCAGTATGACAGATTGTTGTTTGAAATGTGCCATTTCATTTTACAGGTGGTATCTGACAAAATTTGAAGACTATCCAAAATCAAGGAAAGCTTTAATACCGTTTGTCCTCTGATCCCGTGGTAAGCCCAGTGGCCACACTCCCACAGTGTTTCAAAGAAAGTGGTGTTGTAACACACAGAGACTTTGAGCATTACACAAACTCAATTTTACAACACACATTTTTCTTTCAGTTTTATAGCATTTTACATTTATGAAGTGCAAAAACAGCATTACTGTGAGAGATCTCACAATGTCACACAGATGAGATGCATATGGCAGACAGCTGCTACCATAATGCAGAACTTGCCTATTAACTCTTATTACATATTCTTTAATCTTTAACGACACAAATGGATCTCTAACTGCTGCAATAGTATAAAACTCTCTTGATATTTTAATGACAATTACAAAAGAATAAATAAGCATATTTTGTTACCTTTTGTGTTTCAGACAGTGCCACCTTAAAGGGTTAGTTCACCCAAAAATGAAAATTATTTCATTAATGACGCACCCTTATGTCCTCCCAAACCCATAAGACCTCCGTTCATCTTCGGAACACAGTTTAAGATATTTTAGATTTAGTCCGAGAGCTTTCTGTCCCTCCATTGAAAATGTTTTTACGATATACCTTTGTCCAGAAAGGAAATAAAGATATCATCAAAGTAGTCCATGTGACATCAGTGGGTTAGTTAAAATGTTTTGAATAGGGCTGTCAAACGATTAATCGCGATTAATCACATCCAAAATAAAAGTTTGTGTTTACATAATATATGTGGGTGCAGTGTGTATAATTATTTTGTATGTGTATATATATATATATATATATATATATATATATACACACACATGCATGTGTATTTAAGAAAAAAATATTAGTTATATATATAAAATATTTATATTTACATATCACATAAATTATATATAAATCTATATACAGTATATATACATGAAAATATTTCTTAAATATATACAAGCATGTGTGTGTATTTTTATATATATATATATATATATATAATAATTATACACAGTGCACCCACATATATTATGTACAAACTTTAATTTTGGATGCGATTAATCGCTTGACAGCCCTAGTTTTGAAGCATGGAAAATACATTTTGGTCCAAAAATAACAAAAACTATGTGTTTATTCAGCATTGTATTGTCTTCTGGTTCTGTTGTGGGCCGTGAGATTCACGTTTACATGCCTTGGGTATTCAAAAAAAATATTATAAAATAGATTTGTTCTTGTTATATTGTTTATAATGATTAGATTTAGGAATACTTGAAAGGTTGATGTCTAATTTTAAAAAATGAATGAGGGGAAGCTAGTGAATGATGTCCTGGGTCGATAAAGTCACTCAGTCGTTTTTTTGGAACCCTGTATCGGCAAAACTTTTTGAACTGTGCTGCAGGTCATGCTGGATTCAAGGTTATTTGAGTAAGGCCTCAGAAAAGGTGACGGTACATGATTTATCTGTTGCAAGAGTACTGAGTACTACAGGTGTGACTATATATCACTTTACACAGACCTAGGCTGCATCCGAAATTGTTTGCTTTCTGAGTAGGTACTTCTTTTTTGAATGAGTGATTATTTTATGACTGTAAAAAAGTAAATTCTATATAGGATGAAAAATAATCCATACATTATCATGTTGTCTTTGTCATTTATTCACTGCTATTGACAACTCCTCTTCTGTGGCCTCATGGGATAGTAAAGTGTCCGTTGGATGCACACTTCAGAATCTCGCCAGTAGTAGGTCATATGGGTGCTGAATCTAGAAACACTACTCATTTAATATTCTGATTTTCACTTACTATATAGTAGGAAAGTATGTGATTACAAGTTCAGCCCAAATCCAAAATGTTCAGCCCTTCATGTTGAATTTGAGTCAGAATGTTCCTGGTTACTGTAAAAAGAGTGTTAAAATGTTTAGTGTTTTGAAAGGAGATTTCAAAAGTGTAATGGTTTTATTTTTTCTCATTGGAAGATTTAAGAAGGTGCATTTAATGAATTCCATCAGAGGCAGATTGTGTAAATTGTCATAGCAAGGAATGGATTTGACTGTCTTAAATCTTAACACAATTAAATGCATCTTCTGTCAAACCGTTTTTTTCTCATTACATGAAGCTGTCGAAATGTATTAAGCTCAATAACCAAAAGTATCCCAAGACCGAATGCTGCTCTCAAAGAAAAAGAACTGCATACATTGCCATAAAAGGAAAGCTATGGTTATTTGTTATTCGAAATGCTTGAATATATGGTCGTTTTTTTATGTCATTGTAAGATAATTACTGTATGTTTATATGCAAGTCATGCTAAATTTACCATAATACTACTATCTTTACTACATCGAATGTACAACAATATTGTCACAGTCTCATGGATTCTTCATTCCCATAGCTACAACTGCTTTTGTATAAGTTATGCTTGTAACATCATCATTTACCATCGCTGACATGTTTTGACATGCTGCAGGTGGGCTCTCATAATACCTTCAGGCACAACGTATGAAATATGGCAAGTTGTGTGTTGTATGTCAGCAGGGAAAGTGTTCATTTACTATGGAATGTGGAAGGTCATGTAAATTGCTTCTAAATATCCCGTTGTCTGTTCTGTAATACTGTGTGAAATAAGTATTTTATACAATTGTATAATATACCTTATTATCCATCTTTTTAATAGTTTAGCTCCTCTTTTTTTTCCTTTTATTTCAGCATGTGCCTCAGACATACTTGAGGCAAAAAAATATCCTAGTTTAGTCCTCTCAGATGTTCATGGTCAATCTGTTGGTTGAGTCAGGTGGGGCAGTGAGCAATCTGTCAGACCTTTTTTTTTTTTTTTTTTTGGATAAATAACCCCAGCCCCAGGCAAAGCAATGATGAAATTCCCCTGCAGACAACATTGCACGCATACATGACCTTTTGAAACACAGAGCAACCCCCTCACTTGGGTTTTAGCTTTTGAGTAATGCTTGTTATAACACTGAAGAGCAGCAGTATGCACAATCTGCTGTATGGATTATTAACGATCTCTGCGTTTCTGCATGTGCCGTGACAACAATGAGCACACAAGATGTCTGTTCTGACCGTGAGGGGCTTCCCACACCGTACACACATGCTGCACGTGAGCTGAAAGCAAAGCACTCCTTGCGTAATCACCGTGGGAGGAGCTTATCTGCTCTCTTCAGCATGTCAGATTACGATTTATTATTACCAACAGAGAAACCCTGTTCTTTCCTAAAAAGCAAGATGGCAATTTAACATTTAGGCTTGGCTTTTATTTCCAGTCTTGCTGCTTAATGTCATTTGGAATAAAAGGAAAATCGATTTCAAATTAGAGTGTGAAATTGTTTTACTTCCTTGAAATGATTGCATTATTTTTCAGTTTTATCAGACTGGCATTGCTTGCTTTTGCATATTTCTGCGTACATCTTTTAAAAAATTAATTTACGGGACAGTTCACCCAAAAATAAATTCTGGTAACCCGACAGTTGACGGTAGCCATTGACTTTCATTGTATTTTTCCCCTTCTTACTATCGTCAATGTTTAATTATCAACATTATTCAAAATATCTTATTTTTAGTTCAACAGAAGAAAGAAACTCATAAAGGTTTAGAACAACATAAGGGTGAGTACATGATGACAGAATTTTCTTTTTTTTTGGGTGAACTATCCCTTTAAGGATTTGCTTACCATTGTATTTACCATTAAAATATTGGTTTTCAGCTTGATCAGGAACTAATTTTTTGTTAATAGAAGAATGTATCAAACAAATCAGATTAATCATAATTATTAAAAAATGTATTTATTGTTAATACATCAAAACAATTAATTATGATTAATCTCTAGATTTTTTTTAAGGCCATAGTTTCTATTGATAAAAGTTCTCTTTTGTTTTTTCTTTTAAGAATTTCAGCAAAAGTAGGCCTACAGTTTTTAAAAAAAAAATCCGTCTAGACCTTCGATTACTGACTTGAAGTTTGATTACCTTGAAGTAAGATTAGCCACCAAAACAGTTTTTATTATCTCAAAAATAGTCAAAAACAGACCATTTACATACTTTTAAATAGTAGATGTCCACTTATTTTTGCATTTTCCACAATATTTGACAATGCAACATTGTATAATATAAAATACCAAAGCAACTTTATGATATGAAAAGATTCTTGAAGCTTTTCATGAGCTTTTATTGCGCACATCAACAGGAACGCGGCCATTTATAATCATGAAGCTACCGTCGGACTCGTCACTGCTCACTGAGCGCGCCGCTGCGTTCTATGGTTTTATCGCGTCGCCGCGGAGTCACGGAGTAGACCCAATATTAATTTAGGTTGTAAATTCAAATGTGTCCTCGCTTGGATGCCGGTTAGAAGGGTGGGGTTGCTGAATAGGCTCCGATTGCGCCTGCTCGGTGAGGAGTTGTTGTGGGGGTGTGTGCTGCTCCGATAGTTTAAATCCTACACATGCGTACTGGATTTCGGGGTTCAAGGGAATATACGCCATATTGGAAACACTGTATAGTTTAGCTAACAGTTTAGCTAGCGGGGGGAAAAGAGCCACTAACTGATTCCCGTTGTGGCGTTTGACACGTCGTTATTTTCCCTGTCGTCTCGCGCAACCCAGTTTACAGGCACATTCTCGCAGTCCGGACTCAAACTTATCCGCTGAACGGGGGGAAAAGGCGTTTGTTTGTTTGACAGGGCTGTTAGAAAGACAAGTTGAATGGATCCGAGGGTCGCTTGGATTCAGCCGGAACAGAAAGGTCCTGCGAACGCTTTATGGATGCGTGTGTGGGAAACGTCTCAGGTAAACCGGACTAGCACAGGTCAGCACCAGAACCACCATCACCACAACAACCACCTCTGTGTCAATTATCCTGCGTATGACGTTTATAAGACTGTAGCGTCCAATGCGAATAACAGCACTATCATTAAAAACAACAGCACTGCGATCCCGGGTAGCGGCTCTGTGGCTCACCCGTTAAATGGAAACACGGGAGACGGCGATATGACCCAAAAGACCGGCTCGGTGGTGGATTCGGCGTCCAGTTGCTCTAAAATAAGGACTACAAGCGCTAATGCGATCGCTGGGAATAATATGAACAAGGGCCATCCATTTTTTACTTGCAGCGAGAACGTGTTGAATAATGTCAACCATCAGCACCATCCTCCTCATCTACGGCATTTCAATCAAGAGCAGCATCAGCAGAGTTGCATGAAGCGCCACCCGTCCCATCCGGCAGCGATTCACACCCACCATCACCACCACCATCATCCAGGCCGGAGGAAAAGCGATAATAAGGCCAGCACCTATGGGATAAACTACTTGCTCTCCAACTGGACTAGTAACAGCAATTATGGGAACTCCGGCACGCCGTGGAAGACGAGGAAATATAACCCAGGGGTTGACGGGTGAGATGAGTTTGATTTATAACAGGAGCAGCGCTCGTTATAATGTTACGCTATTTTTTCCTGTGGCCTTTTGTGTGTAATAAAGTGTCACTGGGCCTTTTACTGGGACATTAGCTTTAGCACGATAGCTGGTAGTCCCATGTTTGGTGGGTTGGGTCACTTGTGGAATGTGTTATGATTGTGTGAGTGTGACTGTGCGTGTGTTAGCAGTAGTAGGCTAGCGACGATGTCCGATTCGTCAACGAATCGTTCTTTCGAGTCGAATCTCTTCCGGTCTGTACGATTCATTCACGAATCCTTCGGAGTTACGTTGTAGGTTCACCCACTGATTCGCTGAATTAAGAAGCATAGATGTACATTTTATTTAAGATATTTTGCACAGAATCATAGCAGACACACATCATATTGCAATAAACATTCTTATTAATAAGGCTTAAAATTGTAGGCGTTTTGGGACGTTATTAAGTGCAAAAGGCAGGTTTAGGGAAAAAAATTGTTAATTTTCTCTGTGAGCGAATTTGATTTTATACAATATCCTATCTTGTATAAACCTAACGACAGATCTACTGTGAGCTGCACGATAACCGAAAATCGCGATTATTCTCATTCGAGAAATTTAAGTGTGTGTGAGTGTAACGATACCCTCATGTCACTATTCGATACATATCACTGAACTCACACACGTGAAGCTATTTACTATAGGCTACTCCGAGACATATGGTAAAAGGTTAACAACAAAAAATACTGTTGATTAAAATGCTAAATTTGATTTACATTGGGGATGGAAATGAATAGACTTGGACTTAGTCCAGGTAACCCAATGAAAGGGACAATGGTTAAACCAGAATAAAAATATTGACGATTCTGAAGCTAAAAATACAGAATGTATTTTTTAGATGAATATGCTTGCACTCTGTCAATTGCTAGATATATTTAATATAACGTAGCACACTTTTTTACTGGTAACATTTATTGATTATTGATTTACTGATATTTTGCAGTATCAGCAGGACATACTACTACCTATTAGTATTATATTCGACATAATATATAGTAGTTTAATGTAATACTGACACTAAAACTCTGTAAACTTGAATTATTTATTTATTTATTTATTTTGTCACACAAATGTTCTTTTTTGGGTGAATAACCACGTTACTAATTGATGCATTTTTGTGTTGCGAGATATTATGGCACGATATATTTTTACACTCCTAATATATAGGCCTTTATGTGTATATGTGTGTATTGTTAATTTTTACAGATGATATTGTTTTTTTTTTCAATGAACTCATTTACAGCTGCTTCCCCAAGTCCAGCTACTGTCAAATGTGCAGTTCTAGTAGACAAAACTTGTAATATTAAATGGTGAAATGTTCACCTGTTTGGCAAATGTTTGTCATGTTCTAATCTGATGATAAAACCTCAATTCATAGTTTTCAGTCACGTGGCTGTTGCGGAGCCCTGGAGCGCAAAACCCAACAAGCCTATCAATTTTTCCATCTCAAAAACACAAATATGTGAACAAGATGCAAGTTTTTTGGCACTTGTGATCCATGTACAGCACCTGCTGCAGTCCTTAAAAACATCTCGACGTTCTAAAATGCTTAACGTGAAAAATATTTAGGATGGGTTGCACCAAGGAATAAAGGATTAGGCCTAGTTCACTTCAGAATTAAAATTTCCTGATAATTTTCTCGCTCCCACGTCATCCAAGATGTTCATGGCATGCCATTCTTCCTTCAGTCGAAAAGAAATTTAGGTTTTTGAGGAAAACATTCCGGGATTTTTCTCTATATAGGCTAGTGGACTTCAACAGGAATCACCATTTTGAAGGTCCAAATTGCCGTTTCAAAGCAGCTTCAAAGGGCTCGACACGATCCCAGCCGAGGAATAAGGGTCTTATCTAACGAAACGATCGGCCATTTATATTTAAAAATAATTAAGATATTAGTTTAACCACAAATGTTCATCTTGCATTATGTAATCACGTTGAGAGAGCCCTTTGAAGCTGCTTTGAATCTGCAATTTGGACCTTCAAACTGTTCTACCCCCACTGAAGTCCACTATAAGGAGAGATATCCTAAGATTAAAATCCTAGATTAAAATTAATTTATTTTCTGCTGAAGAAAGAATGATCAGAATTATCTGGAAATTTGTATTCTGAAGTGAACTAATCCTTTAAAGTGCGGTAGATCAAAAGATTCTTGAAACAAATGAGGCTGGAACTGTGTCTCTCAACCTTGTGAGTTGCCTATCTAGTACTAGACAGCATTTTTGTGTATAGGTGCAAAAGGCTGTTAAGTATAGGCTGCGTTTTATAATTCGTAGCAGTCTGTTTGATTTGAGGTTTTTTTTTTTGTTTACTCCCAATTATTTTGTTTTGTGAGTTAGCCTGTAAGTAACTATAAATTAGCTTAGTTTAAATTCAGAGACATTGGTTCAGGATAGACTACAAGTGTTGAATGAGAGAGAGAGAATTTTTAAAAAAAAACAACTAATAAAAATCTTCTCCGCTCATCAAAGCTCCCCAGATGTTCTACATTGAGGGGAACCAAATGTCAAGGTTCATGAATCAATTAATTACACTCACCTAAAGGATTATTAGGAACACCATACTAATATTGTGTTTGACCCCCTTTCGCCTTCAGAATTGCCTTAATTCTACGTGGCATTGATTCAACAAGTTGCTGAAACCATTCTACAGAATTGTTGGCCCATATTGATAGGATAGCATCTTGCAGTTGATGGAGATTTGTGGGATGCACATCCAGGGCACGAAGCTCCCGTTCCACTACATCCCAAAGATGCTCTTTTGGGTTGAGATCTGGTGACTGTGGGGGCCATTTTAGTACAGTCAACTCATTGTCATGTTAAAGAAACCAATTTGAAATGATTCAAGCTTTGTGACATGGTGCATTATCCTGCTGGAAGTAGCCATCAGAGGATGGGTACATGGTGGCCATAAAGGGATGGACATGGTCAGAAACAATGCTCAGGTAGGCTGTGGCATTTAAACGATAAAGTGTGCCAAGAAAACATCGCCCACACCATTACACCACCACCACCAGCCTGCACAGTGGTAACAAGGCATGATGGATCCATGTTCTCATTCTGTAAACGCCAAATTCTGACTCTACCATCTGAATGTCTCAACAGAAATTGAGACTCATCAGACCAGGCAACATTTTTCCAGTCTTCAACTGTCCACTTTTGGTGAGCTCTTGCAAATTGTAGCTTCTTTTTCCTATTTGTAGTGGAGATGAGAGGTACCCGGTGGGGTCTTCTGCCCATCCGCCTCAAGGTTGTGCGTGTTGTGGCTTTACAAATGCTTTGCTGCATACCTCGGTTGTAACGAGTGGATATTTCAGTCAAAGTTGCTCTTCTATCAGCTTGAATCAGTCGGCCCATTCTCCTCTGACCTCTAGCATCAACAAGGCATTTTCGCCCACAGGACTGCCGCATACTGGATGTTCTTCCCTTTCACACCATTCTTTGTAAACCCTAGAAATGGTTGTGCGTCAAAATCCCAGTAACTGAGCAGATTGTGAAATACTCAGACCGGTCCGTCTGGCACCAACAACCATGCCACGCTCAAAATTGCTTAAATCACCTTTCTTTCCCATTCTGACTTTCACTTTGAAGTTCAGGAGATTGTCCTGACCAGGACCACACCACTAAATACATTGAAGCAACTGCCATGTGATTGGTTAATTAGATAATTGCGTTGAACAAATTTAACAGGTGTTCCTAATAATCCATTAGGTGAGTGTATTTAACCCATTTTAATTAACCACTGCACTAAATTTTGCGTTTCACCATTCTTATTCTCATTTTTTCTGTTTGGTTAAGTTTTTAAGTGATTAGGGTTACCTACATAATGCGTTACCTACATATCTATAAAAACAAATCTCAAGATTCTTGTTTCATGAGTTTTTTTTATGTGATGGCTTCTTAATGAAATTACTTCATTCCCATAATTTCCTTCCTTCTTTTTTCGAAGGTTGCATGAAGAAATCATGGACTTTTACAATTTTATGTCTCCTCGTCCTGAGGAGGCCACCATGAGACAGGAGGTGGTGGACAGGATAGAGTCAGTCATCAAGGAGTTGTGGCCTACCGCTGATGTAAGCAAACTTAGAAATGTGTGTGTAAAATATAAATATAAAATTATTAGTCCAAATATACAAATGTACTTGTTTTTACTTTTATGTACTTAGGTCCAGGTTTTTGGCAGCTTTAGCACTGGACTCTTTCTCCCAACCAGGTAAATGAACATGTGTGTTTAATCTTGCATATTAACACAACAGTGATATTTTGAACCGATCCCTAAGCCATTTTGTGACCTGTTGTTGCTGTACGGTCATAACACTACTCTCAGTAAGATGACTGTCAAGAAAGAAATGGATGTGACCAAATACATCACAATCATAGCATGCTTGCCTTTTTTTGGCTCTGAGTTTTCTTTCAGGAACTGAGCAAACATTTTATCATCAATTGCAAATTGCTAACTCTATGGCCCAGTTTCACAGACAGAGTTTAGATTAAGCCAGGATTAGGCCTTGGTTCAATTAGGACATTTAAGTCACAAAACAATGGCAGTGAATTTAAGATTTGTCAGTGCAAGTTGCTTACAGTTAAAACAGCTCAGAAACAAAGGGACAGCAAACAAGGATAAATATCGACAATTTGAGAACAAAGTATAATTTGTTCAGTTTTGCATGATATAACTTATAAGCGATTGTTAGATTTAATCAGTGTGATTTACTGATATGTCAGAACCAGAACAAAAGTGGATTTTTCTTACTAGTTCAGATGACATTTTCCAGTGAAAATTGTTATGTTAGTCATACTTCCAAAAGGAATAATCTGTCATTCTGAATGCCAGTATCCACACCGGCAGCTGCACACTCTCCTCAAACATCGTGTTCATCCACACTGTGCCGTGTCGAGGGTGTCGAAGTACAACTCGCGTAAAGGTTATAATTCTGTAAATGATTGCAATTGCAGATTTCGAACAGAGATGGCGACAAAGAGGATAACCTGCGGATTGCAGATTTAACAAATTGCCTATATGAAAGATTCTATCTGGTTCTTTTTACCGTAGTGACATTGACCTGGTGGTGTTTGGGAAATGGGAGAAACCTCCCCTGCAGCAGTTGGAGCAGGCCCTCAGAAAACACAGTGTGGCAGAACCCTATTCAATCAAAGTTCTCGACAAAGCTACGGTATGTATCTTTCCCTCTTCTGTCGATTTGAGATTTGCTAAACTCAGTTTAAATGTTTAATATGCAGAGGTTGTTTTTGTTTTTTCTGAGTTTCTTGGCAATTCATTATTTTCTATTTATATCTTTGAATTTTGAAGGTACCAATCATCAAACTGACAGATCAGGAGACTGAGGTGAAAGTGGACATCAGTTTCAACGTGGAGACGGGCATCAAAGCTGCTAGCTTCATCAAAGAATATGTGAAGGTAATCTATAGCTAATTTTTGAGTGAGTCAGATATTGTTGAATATGAAGTATTCCCAAATAAGCAAGCCAGAGGCGACAGTGGCAAGGTACCAAAACTCCAACAGGATGACAAGGGAGAAACCAGGCTCAGTCGGGGGGCCAGTTCCACTGTGGCCAAAGAACGAACACGGTGTCATTATGATTCAGGCTGCATCACATGTCAGAATTTAGATAGGTAGCATTCAAATATTCATCCAGTTCCTTTTGCTTGAAGATCAGATTCGACATGCCGGTATGGAGCCGAAGCTGGCCATAGGGTCTGTGTGGAGGACCTGTCTAGTTCTTTGCTGAGGATCTGTGCCGATGGCTGTCGTGTCAACGAGGCCTTCACAGGGGATTGTCTAGTAGACAATCAGGGCTGTGTTTTGGTCGCGTCTAGGTGCAGATCCACCATCTGATCTGGACCGGATCCGGCTGACTACGGTAACCTCGGGATAAGGATGAGAGACAGACAGACTAACATTAGCATAGATGCTATTCTTAGGACATTGTACATTGGGTGTCATAGCATAGGAAGTGTTCCTCAGTAGTCTTGATGTTGTGAAAAGTGGTGTTTTCCAACTGACTACTGAGTCTGTGTGTGTGTGATGCTGGTTATGACGTGCTGTTTGTCCGAAATATGGACGAGGGGAGCAGATTTGTGTGATATGTAAAATACTTATACAAATGCTTCAATATTTTTTCAGTTCATTTGCCACTGAAACTGCTAAATGGCAAAACGTAACTTTACTTTTTTTTGGATCCTGCTTGTATTTACATGTTCTAGGGCTAGATTTACTCGATTATCTTCTTGTGTCAGTCTTATAGTGTCATTGTTTGACTAAAGGAGCGAGGAGGAGGGGAAAGCATAACTTTAACATCCGTCAGCAATGGCGGGTGAGCAAAATGTTGCAAAATGACAAATAAGATGTTGAAATTGGTATAAATCAAGGAAGACTTTTCTTTTTTTTTTAAGTTCGAAGATGTTTTTGTAAAAAGCCAAACTAGGTAGTGTTGTCTACGTTTGTTTTAGGCACAGGTGTTTGGGCCAATATGCCAAAGCGTTTAAATATATCATAAAACAAATTTCAAAATGGCAGACACAGACAGGTGGTTCATCCCCTCCTGGCAAAATAATATTTTGGAACGGCACCACCCACAAATTGTGGTGCTGACGAAGTGTACCAAGTTTCTCTTTGATGGGTCTCAGTATTGCTGGGAATAACATTTAATCTAAATTTGGGTTGACTTCCCATCATAACTTTTGAAATAAAAGTAAAATATTAATTTATGTGTGGCTCGGTCCAGGGATCATCTGAGCCAAAGGAAACTACATGAATGCAATACATTTTAAAATGACTATTACTGTAATGGGTGTTAATGTTAGGTCGGGTGAAATAAGAATTTAGTTTATATGACAAAAGAAAAGTGAATATTATTTCTAAATTTGGTCCGAAAGATCCCAAATTTGGTCAGGGTTTTATTCAAAACCACCCCAATAAATATGCCAAATTTCATCATTCTCCTATCCATGGTTCATAAGGGTGCCATACACTCCCACTGGGGAGGAATAACAAGAATACTCTCAATTAGACGCATCTTTAGAGAACGAGACCCCGCAGTCTTTAAGATGATGTCGAACTTACATGGAGAAATGTGAGAATTATTGGCCTGTCTCCAGTTATCATAACACATTATCTCATGTAAATATTTTTGCTGCTTCTGAACAGCTGGATGTTATCTCTGGTGAAAGACAGCTGCATATGCACTTGCCATGTTTTAGGCTTTTGAAAGACTTCACAGAAACGCGTTCGATATTCCTGATGTCAACATGTTTTGACACTGTTTTCGTAGAAAGACCAGAATGGTGAAATCTTTGAAATCTCAAGTGGTCACGGAGTCGCCTTTGAATTGCTTCTTAATGCCTGGTGTTAACTGTCTTTTTCATGTTTTAAAGTCTTAAATGTCTTGTTTTCCCTCCCACACAGAAGTATACCGTGCTGCCTTATTTAATCTTCGTGCTGAAACAGTTCCTGCTACAGCGAGACCTCAATGAAGTCTTCACAGGAGGAATCAGCTCCTACAGTCTCATACTGATGGTCATCAGCTTCTTACAGGTGCAACATTTAGCAGACGTCTAAGTTCTCAAGCATGTTTCGACATTTAAGCGATGGGAAGGACCATAGTGTTTCACATCAAAAATAACTTGTTCTTGTCTTATTTGAAGATCCGTCTTTGTCAAGCATATTTTCATACCTTTGTTTGACCTCATCAGCCATGCTAATTTAATAAATGACTGTGCCAAGCAAATAAAGCGAATGTCTCGACTTGCCTGCTGAATTTTGGTTTCACTTGCAGTTACACCCAAGAATTGATGCCAAGAATCCCAACATGAACCTTGGCATTCTGCTCATTGAGTTCTTTGAGCTGTATGGAAGACACTTCAACTACCTGAAGACCGGCATCAGGATAAAGAATGGTGGTGCTTACATGGCTAAAGAGGACATCATGAAGGCCATGAGTAATGGCTACAGGCCCTCCATGCTTTGTATAGAGGACCCTCTTCTTCCAGGTACAATTTACAAGCTATTTATTAAAAAAAATGCCACATTTAATGCAAAACCTAGTGAGCTTCTTACTATCTAGTACCTTCTGAGGCAGCGTCCTTTCTGAATTGAAACCTTATAAGTGACCAGTTTAGCTAATTCCTTACATGAAGCACACCGAGACTGATCACGCAATTTATTTCAATAGAGTTTGGTCTAGCATGTTGCTACGGTAACACCTTAAATGATTTCTGATTGCCCATAATATT